>VYZM01005595.1:247115-257918 GCA_013398915.1 Dromas ardeola
CCCCCAGCCATGATTTCCAAAATGATGAATCAAAATTTTTGTCCCTGTTTGTTGCTAACTCACTGAGTACCCATTCTGGCTGACATATTGTCCAGAGAGGACAAGTGTTACAGAAACCCCACTGGAGATCACGCAGCTGCGTGTACCGAAATCCTTACTCATTTCAGAAACATGGACGCTAGATTCCTCAACATGGAAAAAAAAAAAATCATCTGTCATTCTAATGTTACACAAAACAACCACAAAAGTTTTAAACAACCCAAATATCCAAACCCCACTCTCTGGCAGACTGATACCTCTGCAATTTGCCTGTTAAATCTGTGGAACTAGCGTAGCTCTCATTGCAATAATTTCTGAAGAGCTCACAATATTCCATATATTTATCATCCTGGCACAACTGTGACAGCGTAAAAAAATTCACTATTTGTCAGCCAGTCTTTCAAATGGTATTAGCACATTTCATTAAAATACTAGCATTTAGCGAGTTCCTGGAAAATACAGAAAGTCCATGACAGAAGGAAAAAACCTGCTCCAATTTTGCCAAAGCCCATGCTAACTTCCTGACCCATGGACTTTTCTGCTACAGAAGGAGGCACGTTCCTTCTTTACGTTAACACCACTTTCTCCCACTGGAGCTAAAAAGAGTAAAATCTACCTCAATTACCTCCTTAGATATGATGTAAAATGCAAAGGTATAAAGAGGTAAGGCATAAGAAAAAAAAAATTAACTTTTTCTTCAAAACAGAAATATATAAAAATGTTCCTGTTTGTACATCATTTAACATGCATAGTATTTTAGGATTCCACTCTCATATTCTTCATTTTTCTTATTATAGAACCGAACAGCATAGTCACAGATTAGGACTCAATTGTCACACTAGGTACTTATAATTTAAATTCCTATATAAATATCTACATAATGATCCAGATTTCACTGCGGAGAGGTAAGACTATCTCAGTAGTAAGATAAGCGTTCGCTGTAGCTAGGAAAAAAACCCAACCCATACCTTTACACTTTTATGTCAAACCTGTGAGATCTAAGAAAGGGTTTGACAAAGGCAAAAACCACTATGGAATTATAGCTCGACTTTGACTTGAAACCTGAAACTTACACAATTTGCCATAAGAGGTTCTTTCTTGAAGTGTTGTGCAAAGATGGAAGAATATAGCAATTTTAAAAATACACAGTGATCTGATGTACAAAATGTTACGGGTTGTAGAATGACCTCATAAAATAGATGTTTTTCATTGTGCTATTTCAATGAGCCAAGGTTTTAAGCTATTGATTCTTACAAGATATAATCAATTAACACTTTTCTGCTGTTTATCTCATGAACCAGAAGAATTTTGTGTTTACTTTGGTCCAAATGATTTATTGAATGTTTATTCTGTTTTCACTATGTCGATTTGTCATTACATGTTTACTTAGAAATTAAGATTTCAGAATTTGGCTAAGTAACACAACTATGAAAATACAACCATCATAAATAATTTAATTTTTCCTATCAAACTTTCCACTTCATTATGTCTTTCTCCAAAACTGTACATTTTCCATTACCTGGCTGAACTTCCGCTACGAGAAATTGTGCAATTTCACTCAGGGAAATAGCAAAATGGACATCAGAGGTGTGTCATAATAAAACCATTTTGGACTAATACACTTTTTGCATGAAAAAGACTTATTTTAGTAATGGTTTAACTAACCATGTTTTTTCCTAGCAGTTAATAGTTTCAATGCAGCTAAACATTATCCTTTAAATTAATTGATTGTTGATTTATTGATGACAAATTAGTTTCGTAGTAATCGTATCTATAATAAAAATATAGCAAGAAACTACTAGCAATTAAGTTCAGTATGTCATGCAAGCATTAAAGATGATATTATTATGCCATGATACAAGTTCTAGTGGGAGAAATAAGAGATACAATTTTTATTGAACTATAGTCCAGTTCTCCTGAGCATTTACCGATCAGGTAAAGTGCAACATTCTCTCTTGAAATGCAAGTACTTTTTTTTTTTTTTTTTTTTTTTTTTTTTTGGCCAAACCATTTCTTTAAGAGGTAACAACTTTTCTGCTTCCAGTCAAAAAGTAACATAAAAAAATGCCAATAGCATCATCAACAGGGTAAAAATATTAAGGCCTTTTTTGAAAATGAATCAGGTGCAGATATTGAACTGTACTTTTTCATCCTTTGTCTCACTTTTGAAATGATAATTTCTTCCACAGCCACCATTAAATCTTGATCTATTCCAGCTCTCTGTATGGGTCATTGATTCTAGATGTACCATGGTTATTTTTAAATGTTTCCCTTTCGTAGAGAAAAAGAGGGCTGTCTAGAGCCAGATGGGTAACTTCACACTTCATTTATCAAACCCAATGCATCAGACTCCACCCTCTCTTTCCCACTATTGCTGTTAAATTTCCACATAATTTGGTAACAATTTTCATTATCATACAGTGACCCTAAAAAGTCTATACAGGTTTGCATGGTTAGTCCAAAATTCACAGCTGTTCCCTTTACCCTCTATTTGTTACAGTAGAATCTAAGGTTGCCCCTACTTTATAAGCCGAAGAGTGACCTTCTATAAGCAGAGGTCAAGAAGGGGTCAGTTCAAAGGGCTAGGGCAGCTCTTTAACAGCTATAACAACCTGTCCATCAGGCACTATCATGCAGAATAAACAAATCTGGGGCTTTAGAAACTCTGGACCATTTCTGTTAACACTTAGAGGACATTCACTGAGTCCTACCTGAAGTATTTTGGATCACTACCACTCAGCAGAGAACAACTTGAATCCCTAGAAGACCTGCTCAGATACTGATGACATCTTTGAATCCAAAGTATATGAAATGGCGAGCCATAACACTAAGTGCACTACCACGTGTTTTGGACTATGGACCTGAAATAAAAACTTAAGGAGTAAATTCAGTTCCTTAATATGCAGAAACAAGAGCACAACTTAAAACAAATAATGCAAGGAGATACTTTAACCAAGTAGATACATATCAAAACAGTTCATGTTTCTTTCCCTGAGAAAGGCTAAATTTCTAAGAGTTGAATCAATTTGTATTAACAATTCCCAGCATGTATTTTTTTTATTTAAGGTGCCAAATAAACAAATAAAACCCATGAAAGAACAGAATGCCTACATAACTCTGCAAAGGCCAAGTGCAAAGCAAAGTTTTTGCCAGCTGCCCTCCCTTCATTGACCTAAATTTCTTGAAGTTGTACTGTTCATAATGTGCTCTCTAATGCACAATGTAAGGTAATTAGAGTCATCTGTATTTAACTTCCAGAGGAAAAAAAATTCTATTATCTAATCTAGCTGATCCCCTGATAGCCTGTTGAAAGTAAAATACTGTAACCTATTGCCTGCCCTTTGACAAGTGCTAATTATTTCCTGTCCAAGCACATTTTTCTCATGTAATTCCAAAGTACACAATAGACTGATCTCTAAAACATGGGCAGCCCTGCTAGTACCACGGCGGACGTTTTATAACTTTCACCACCGTATGCTTGATGGCTACCACAGTCAGTGCTTCATTCCAGACATCTAGCTGAAGCTTTGATGAAGCAAAGTGAGGTGTACGGTAACAGTCTGTTTATGCCGATCATATGGATGAGACTCTCAGATAGGTCACTGGCATGGGAAACATCAAATGGAAAGAAAAAGGATTATGGATATTTAATACTCAAAGGACACTTTCTTTCAGAACTTTCAAGGCACAATGCTCTTGAAATTTTCTTTCAGGTGTTTAGTTTTAAGGAGGCCTGCACTTCGTCTGCTTGTGCCTTCCCCCCGCCAGCCCCAGAACGTCAGGGTTTGTCTCAGAGAACAGACTATGGCTACAACAGCACCTCCGGCTCCAGCCTCCCACTCCAGTGTGGGCAGGGGCCAGAAATGCTGTAACCACATTACTTATTTTTAAATAAGTCCCGATTGCCATGATTCCTCATGACTTTGTGTATTAGGAAATAATTGTTAAACCAAATGAATTCTAAGAAGATATTCCATTCATTGGAATTGTTTGGCCTTTTCCTATCTCTAGGAAGCTTTTTATTCCAGTTCAAAACAGAGATGCATGTATCCCACGGAAAAGCCTTAAGTCACTTCCTGTTTCCAATGTAGTGAAACCGTTTCCATTATTTAGTAGACGTGGTGATGGATGGTAAAAAAAAAATATCCACCCCAAAAATCCTTAAAATTCCTCAAAAAGAAACAAAACCCACATGATACTACAAACAATATTGTAGACCCACCTTACTCTTTTCCACTCTGAGGTCTTAACTGATGAGTACATAAATAAACATTCTACACTCATAAGAATGCAAAACTATAAAACATATCCTCTGATTTGTATAATAATTGCTACTATGTAATAATGTTTCATTTTTATCTAAAGCTTCTAAAATGTTTGAAGTACACTCACTGTTAATTACCGGTAACAGTGAAGCCACTCAGCGTCAGATCCAATATCTACAATTAACTTTAAGTCAATGTCACAGAATTTTCAGGAACTTCCCAAAATTATATACTAACAAACACAGGGGAAGTCCCTTAACTGGAATGTTTAATGCAGGTAAAAAAAAACCACGCCAATTAAGTGCTAATTTTGATTAATAAAATCTCATTAAAAAATACTGTTGACTAAAAATGATATTTAATTGTAAGCACAGGACATCCGGTTTTAAAGGAAAACTGTACATTTGGTAGAAAAATGTCATAGACTGTTAGATATTTTATGCAAATATCTTAAATAAAAAACCCCAAGAGATTATTAAATGAGTATAAATCTATAGCTTTTAGTAATAGATGTGAAAAAAGGGGACATCAAGTCATTTAGCAGCTAAAGAGAAGGACACAAGGTGGTGCATGCTGGAAGTTCCTTTTTTTGCATTCACGTACTTCTGAAAGAACTAGGAGTGTGATGTATCTGTAGTTTCTGAAATGCATTTGGTTACATTCTAGTAATGTAAACTTTTTCAAACAAAACCATAAACAACTTTTTAAAATTGTTAACAACATCACCTGATTTATTACCATGGCAATGAGTTCAATTTAAGAACTCAAGTATAATAAACCAGTCACATAATACGAACTCTAGAAATTTGTACACTTATGCCAATCTCACCCAACATAGCCAAGCTAACACCAGTAGGACACCATGAGAAAATGCAAGGACCATCAAGAAAGCAGACAAGAAGGGTATCTATTAGCATGGCATGCCAGCAAGCAGTATTGCTCGTATTATTAGCAGTATAAGGAAAAAGTCAGGGCACTTCAGTTGATGCCAATCCCCAAATACGTACGCTGCCTACCACGCTATTATCAAGAGATTGCACTATATAAGCACAATAAGGCAGCATTCTACCCCTCAAAGGAACCCTGAAATCAGAAGCAGAAACAGTGACTATTCCATTCAAGGAAAAATACTATTTGAACAGTAAAAATTTTGATTTTTTTTTTTTTTTTTAAATGTCAAATTGCCCCTTCGCCAGCTCTCCAAGTGGATTTATAGGAGTATATTTGATACACTTCTCTCTAATTTTATTATCTTTCTATTTTTATCAAATTTCTCACCTTGCTGTCCATTCTTTACGCAGCCTTTGTCGCTCAGTAAGAACTAGCAAGAAGCAGCTGATGGTTTCATTCCTTTGTTCCTCAATTTTTTCCTCTTTTCCAACTTCAGAGAGGACCAGGCTTGTCTTAAAGGGAAAAAACACATAAAAATTAGAATCTAGAAATAGGAAACAATGTGTAAAATTAATAAAAAGCCCATAAGCAAATAAGGACAGTAAATCAATAACTTTTTTTATTACAGTTCCACTGCTGACAAATCAATACAGTAAATGATGGTTAGAAATGGCCACCATATATTTGGTATGTAATCAATGTACATGGCACATAAGGTAAACCTTAAAATCTCATTGCTTTAAGTAACACAACAAGACATCCCGCATTCTAGCTCTGATTTTCTTGAGACGTAATTCTTTTCTTTTCTAAATATTTTCTTGTACCAAATCACATCAGAAATGTTTCCCTCAATACAGCATTCGTTTGGGGGATTTCCCCCTCCCCTTCGATCCTTGGTGAAGCTAAAGTAGAAAATACCTGTTTGTATTGTATCTTCTGAAAGGAATTTCTGATGACGTCCCCATGTTCACTTTATCGTGAAATATTTCAAGTAAGCAAGCAGTAAGTTATGGAATTTACGGAATAAATTAAAAATTGCTAATATATATACATATACACACACACACAAAACGGATTTAAGTCATTGTGGAGTAGGATCGCACTTGGTTTCTGCAGACCAAATGTTACTGGCCTTCCCAAATGCGGTGTCAACAGCTAACGCTGATGTAACTGAACTGCAGATCTTGCTGTCCTTCATCCACCCAGCAAGCTAACTCCAACTCCCGCACTACGTCTTTGCCTTCAACTACTAACTCGCCCACCATTTTCCCCTCTTCTTCCCCCTACACTTCCCTCTGTCTGCCAACTTGGGGAAGAAACAACACGTGCTGATGCTCACGCTACTAACACATACGTCCCCCAGTGCACGCGTGCTGCCTTGGTGTGCAGCAGTCCAACCACAACAGAGATCTAGAGTCAATGCTGCAGACTTTTCCTTCAGTGAAGATATTATACATGCCTTTCTCGCCTTAGCCAGCCACTGATAATCGCTTAATTATTTTTGCTATTCTTCTGTCCCATGTTCTGCAAAAGTATCAAGTATCTAAACACTTTTGGGAAGGATGACTGAAGGGACAGAATGCTTGCACAGACCTAGTTTTTTTCCAGAGAAAAGGAGGCAAAAAACATGTTTCTAACATGAGCACTTATCAAATTGAGTTTGAAAACACATTTTAAGTACCACTAAGAGCTGCAATTGCTGCTCCCAGGATGGCCTCTCTTATAGGAACAACGTGACAAGAAGACATGGCATATTACCTCCTCCTCAACATCACATACACATTACATTCTGCCCTGCCCAAACGTACACCCACTAAAATTCCTCTGGGAATTCTGTGAGATAAATGGTTGTTGTTATCTTCAGTTTGTGAAAACAGGAAGATCTATCCTTGGTCTGACAGAGTGTTTTTCAACAAGAAAGAATAATATGCAGATTATACACTTCTTAAGCTATGTACAGGAGCAGTAACATTGCTACCAGTATGGTGGCTCCAAGAGACAAGCATGACAGAAAATAATTTTATTACACCAACATCAGATGACAAAGAACAAAAGGTATCTTCCTCCCCACCTCTATCAGTTCGCCCACCAAAAGGCATTACCCCATCATATGGGACTTACACATCAAAAAGAACGCTTTCTTGTAAAAAACCAAAATGTTGAAAACTGTCTATACAGATCACATTCTTGACCCTGCTTTGACATTACAAAGCAAACAAAATGCCAGAGAGTATTTTCAGATAAGGATTCCCTGACACGGGCTTCCCTTGCACTGACCTACAACGTCTTTTCCACAAGCTCTAATATCCGCCAACTTCAACATTCCTCATCTTAAGCCTCACTGCCAGCAGCTGCACAGTTTACAGCAGGATTTGATAGAGGACTTCAGCATGTGAGAACATACACTCGAGACGAAGATTCTTTAATTGATGTAAATTAACACTCCTTGTCATTCAGAATAAATATACTTACTAAGGCTTTCACTTTTGTATTTGCCATGTGCAAGACTTGACACAGCACTATAACTAAAGCTTATCTCCGTATTATAGGAAGATCAGACTGTAGCCATACAGCTAGGTGACAGTACACCAAGATTTCCCTTTCAGAATCCTTGGATGGCCTCATTAATCCCAATGGGATAGGGAAACCCACTGGTGACAGTGTAGAAGCCTACTTCTCTCCAAGACTGCAGAAAAGCCCCAAGTTTAATGATGCTGTGTCTCACAGAGCTGAAAGTATAGTTATTTGCAGGCAACAACCATCAAGATCCCACAAATAAGTGATTCCCAAAGCGCAGAGCACGAAGAACTGATAGTTCTAAAGAATTTTCGGTTAAAATCTGATGAAAAAATGATGTGATTAGAGTCTTATCAGTCAGACAAAATGGGTGACCACTTCTCCAAGTATTCACGATGACATAATGCTTTTGTATGAATTCTGATGGCCTGGCCAAACTGCAGCTTTGGTACTGAGTTCCACTACCTAAAGTCCCCTCCATCTACAGGAACATAATAATTCGGGAAATTGAACATAATTTAATTTTTAGTGAGAGAACAATTATATTGCTCCAGCCTTATGTTAAAACCTTTCATTTATGTGGTGATGTACACATTCCAAGTCAAACTCAAGAGTTTGACACCGACATCATAAACGCTTCTTTACTGAGCCCTGTGAGTACGGTTGCAGCTACCTGGAGGGTGAAATAGTACTATTAAGCAACGTACAACAACAATACGTAGCAATTTAACTGATTTACTTGTTTTCTGAGAGTGCTGAGGGCAGTAAGGTTACCTGAAACGCGAGTGCAGGGCTTGATATGTAGCTTTTATAGAGGCATTTCTTAATAACTTGCTATTCTTATCTCAATAAAAATCCAAAATTGTAACAAATAAAGCAGCATCCCGGGTAAAATAATATTATAAAACATGTTCCTTTGGAAGTTTTCTTTACCGTGTAACTTGTTTGGGGATTTATTTTTAACAAGGGGATTCAATATATACCTTGACTGATAAAGGTCAAGGGTTCAAGAAACTCGGTCAAAGATGTTATCAGCTGGGAAAGCCATTTCCTCACATCAACACTGATAAAAATCCATCAAAAACCCAGCCGATACCACCCCTGCTCTAAAGGGCAGGAATGACCTTCTTTTGAACATCACTATAGTTGCACATCCCATCAAAGAAAATCTGACCTTGTGTCTCAATTCTTTTAATGTTCTTTAATGACAGATAATTGTCTGCAGAGGCCCCCTTTGCCCAACGCTGAGTGAAGCCTTCACATTTCTGAGCTGGGCTCAACACCGACCCAGCGTTGTTCAGCACACTTGGGACCGCAAGACAGGAGAATAAACAAACAACGTCATCAGCCCTACAGCCTGTCTTATCTCATCCTTGTGTTCACAGAGATTCTTGAGGGTGGTAATGTTTACAAATTGTTGAAACTTTCTTTCTTTTGCTTCCTGAGCTGGCAAAAACATATCCTGGACAACCTAAGCAACGAGATTACGCAAACTGCTTATCACTTGAGGGAAGCAACTTCTTGTCTCATTGGTCAGCACTTCTCCTTAATAAGTTGTACTGTTAATATTTTCAGCAAGTCTTCCCCAATTCTCCTTACAGATCTATTAATGTATTTAGGACATTTTCTTTTAAATCCCAAATAGCACGGTCTTAAAAACAAACACGCAACCCACCTCTCAAAAAATCCCAAAGCTATATACACACACACATACATATATATCGCAGTTGCCAATCCAGCCTTCTATGTTAAAGATAGTATTTAGGAAATGATACCCTTTACCTTCCTTCCTGGTACAGCGGCAGAACTAAATCTACTGACATATCAGGCAACAGCCATCAGAGCATCTTCTCTTATCACTAAGGAAGCAAGGTCCTAAGATAAGATTTTAAGAAACCAGTATCATATTCCTCTCATATCCACTGACAAAATATATCAGTGACGCGGGACTGAATGGAAACTGTTATAATCAAGTCTTACTATTCACTCAGGATACCCACTCAAAATTAGATACCTTTTATTAGCCTTAACAGAGCTAAACGCGGTATTGTAACAGGATTACTAGGATACTTTATTTTCTTGGATACACAGCAGAAGAAACTACATTTCAACATAAATAGGCCACTACCCTGCTTACCCGTAGGTATCCTCAGTGATATGCTGACATGCTTACAAACAAGCAAAAAGCAAAAACCACCACCCAAAACCAAACAACAAAAAAAGCACACTGTAAACACTCCAAAACCCACACCGGTACATCATTAGTCTTTTAAAGCTGGATTTTCTTTCCTTCAATACAGACCTCTGGAGGAGCCAGGCTTAAGGTTAGAAACATTGTACAGCTGGAGACATGAAGCCTGGTGTTCTGCCAAACAAATTAGCCTTCAGTCTGAACTAAAGTGGCACCTGGGACAGTTTGTCTCTTCGTCCCACTTTATTGGGTCAACAAATCAGATTTTTCACTCTGAGTTAAGATTTAATTTACTCACCACCAGTTTAAATAGGATAAGCTTCTGAATCTTTACTAACCACTTCTACTTTAATATAGCAGTCGTCTCTCAATAATCAATAACTAATACAGAAAGGAAAGACAAAGTGTAAAATGTGTAAGCAGGGCTAAGATTTTAAAAGTAATTCTGTATCTTGTTATTTTTGTGACTTTATTTTGCTCTTAGTGCAAAAGGTACCCTGATCAAAGTCTGTAAAACTAGAACACCGTGCCCGTTAGAGGGGAAAAAATAATAAAAAAAAAGAACCTGAAATCTATTAAGCCATGTTAATTTGTCATAATTTCTATGTGATAAAAATGCTAGTAATTGCTTACAAACCACCGCTCATTTCTTCTTTACTTTTAAAATTTTTTACTTAAAATATGAGCAAAGGCACCCATTTTCATTGCTACGATGGAAGCAGCCAGTATGGTTTAAGTTATCACCCAGTAATTTGGGCACATTAAACCCAATTCTCTGCCTTTTGTTTATTAATCCACTATGCCAGATATCACAGTTTCACTCAGCAGCCCTCATGTTTTGGATGATATTGAAAAATGGCTCATGTTTGTCAAAGAAAGTAAAAAAAAAAAAAAAAGCAA
>VYZM01005595.1:270457-309824 GCA_013398915.1 Dromas ardeola
TCACTTAAGAAGTTGCCATGGAAACAAGAAAGCATTGGCCCAGAGAGGAGTAGCGTAAGCTTATTAACGACAGCATGCTCAAGTGCTCCAAGCCTCAACTGGAAGAACCACCTGAAAAGGCAGGGTCATTTAGTCTCCTCTGAGGAGTGCAACTAGTGGACTCCAACCAGTTGTCAAGACTGAGCAGGTTTGGTGAAGATGCAGGTAGGGCCTGAGGAGATGCTAGAAGGGAAAATGAATCCTCCAGAACTACAGAAGCCAGGAACGTACCTCAGGAGAAGAAAAAAAAATAATCATTATGAACATGACTCAAAGATTTACCTTTTGGCAGGGTAGTCTCTCTCTGCTTATTCTTTCTCAGCACAAAACTTCTACATAGTCTATATGAGAAAATTCTCCATTTCTCTACATTGAAGTAGCCACTGAAGCAGGTATCAAAGCTTATGTTTAAAGAAGAGAATTCTCTACAAAAGACTCACCATTTTAAGATATTTTAAAGCAGGATAAGGTAATGCTTAATATGTCTGAAGCCTCTGAAAACAGAACACTGTATATAATAAATTAGGAGGAAAAAAAATCCTGGGAAATTGGAAATACTTCTCCTCTCCCCAAACCACCAGATTTTCCTAGAATTTTAAAGCCTATTCCACTCACAGACCACTGCAACTCTCTGGAAACTATCCTAAAGGGTAATTTTTCCCTGTGTTTAGAGAAGTGTTTGCAATGTGTTCTACAACATGGCCTAGGAATGATATTCTAAATTTTTCACCTTTAAATGATAAACTTGCATATGAAGAGCATATAAAGAAACCCAAGTTGGACTTTTTTCCCTTTTTTTCTTTTTTAGAACACAATAAAATTAATATAGCAAAAGGAAAAGATTCATCACTGCTCATAAGAATTCATTCACCTAGGGAATTTTTTCATCTGTCCTCTCCTTTACTTAGCTAGACAGAAAATAGATTTTGCTGGCTATGTTTAATTTCCACAGCTGTCACTGTGATCTAAAACATTTATATTGGAGCAATCACATTTATCCTCAGGAAACCAGGAATTGGAGTACCAGCTCAAACACTGTATAGGCTACCTACTATCTTCTGACCCCAGTGGTGTCTTAGATTTAGAAGTTGTACTGTGCAAATTAGCAGTAAAATGTTTGTTGATTAAAATATATTTGAAAAACCCAGTTAGTTCTTGAAACAGCAAAAGCTGACATGGTTCATAAATGCTTATTGACAAATGTAAGATGAAAGGAGATACAACAGTAAAATGAAACCAGGATACAAATACTTAATATTTCTGATGTACATCTCAGCTTAATTTCAAGTAGCATACTTTGAATGTCTAGTAACAAATTTTATTATATAAATTCTGCTTACGGAAAGTTACCAAAAAAAGAGCACCACAAGTAACAGATTCATAGCCCTAGTGAGAGAGTCACATTATTTACTTAAATCTATTATGCAAACTTTTCAAATGGCTGTTTTGAAAAATAGATTACAGCACTTCTGCAAATATTTATGGTTCGACTCAAGAGAATAAATAGCTGTTTGTGATAGATGTAAAAAGGAGTCAAGCAGATTTCAGCAGACTTTGAAACAGGACTAGCAAAATTGTAATATAATACATATTTGTACACAGCAATCTTCAATATAAAAACTGCTAAGTACATTGTTCTACTTCTACCTGCCAAATCAGAAAACAACTTGCTCCATCTTTCCTGAAGCACATCTTAGTTACCAAGCTGGATCTTATTATTCACATTTAACGTGTTGATATTTATATAAGTTTAAGTTATGCCTTCAGTTATATGTTCTTTCAGTGTTTTCTTGCTACCCCCTAATTCCTTTCCCTCTCCACTTTCTTTTTTTTTTTCCCCCCTCTCCTTGCAGCAGTAAAAATGGATTTACACAAAACCAATAACAAGTTTTATTAAAAAAATATACATACTGGTTTTAATCAGGCAGGTCATCACTTAAAATTTCACACATACACACTATTGCAAATTTTCTGTCTGCAGACTTTCAGGCTGAATGTTCTGCTACAGTAAGGCCATAATGCAATAACCCCGCCAAGAAAGTTCATTCAAAAATAGGTCAGCAGACAAAAAACCCCTACTTTTGACATATAAAGTGAAATAATACATTCACACAAAAGTCAGATTTTGAACTAGTTGCATCATTTGTTATTAGTAGTTTACATATTTAATTTTCCCAGAGCGAGACCCTATTAAATGCTGCCGCCAACAAGTTAAGGTTTAGCAGATGAAAATTCAGATCTTTGTATTAATACTTTGCAGTTCTTTTGATCCACGAAAACATGTATCTGCTTAGTTTCTTCTCCCCATTCTACCACTTACTGTGGCTTTTCTAACTTCAAGGAATAACAAGAAGGAAAGGAAAAAATAATTTTGAAAGATGAGGCATCAACTTTCACATTAACTTCATTATGCTGACTACAAATAAAGTTTAAAAAGTGCAGACGCTTTCTAATGTATTACTATTTTCTTTCCTGTTACACTATCTCTTGTACTTCCAAGATTTTTTATACTTCCATTATCTTTATTCCCATTTCTATTTTTTTAACCCTTCTCTCACGTTGTTATACACTCCTCCTTCTTACAGTTGTTTCCCTTCCCTGCTCCTCCCTGCAACATACTCCCTGCCAATTTCTCTCTCAGCTCCGCTCACAAAAGCGCCTTGGCCTTTACTTCTGCTTCCTATGAACCCTCCTTCAAGTTCTTATGCTTGCCATACATTTTGTGGTGCCAGACTACTCACAACCTCTCTGCAGATGTAGAATAAAAACATTTTAGCGTAAATGAAACTATTAAAATATAAGTGAAACACTAAAGGAACAAAAAAAGAAGGAACGAAGCCAGTGTAGTGCTTAGTGTTTGTACAAGAGAAATAAAGCTAACCACAGGCCAGCCATTGAATGGCAGACAGCAGTTAAACAATCTCAAACAGAGAAGTGGTGTAGGAAGCCACAGTGCTGTATGCAGAGTTCCCCCTGGAGCACGTACAGGAAAAAAGTCCCCCTAAAATTTTACCATGTCTGTTTTTTATCCCACAACATAGGACAAATTGTCCTCAGTGTCTGAGCTGGATTCCTTGCACTCTGGAGCAGAACAAATACTACTTTTTCACCTATCTGTCACAGCAAACATGAAAGATTACGACAAAAGCAAACCAGCACTAATCTTAGCACCTCCCAAAGCTCTGAGCAAAACACCAGAGAGAAAAGCAGAGAGAAAGCTAGCACACAACAGAGTAAAACAAAATCATCAAATGAGTAGTTGGACGGGATCATCTTGCCTCTTCCCCTTAATAGCCATCCTATCTGCTGTAGAGCAACATTAAAACACCCACAGATTTGGTACGTAGATTAAACATAGAGTATCCTAATGTGTTTCAGTTTTCTGACAGATTCAGTGACTTCATCCAGCAGTTCAGGCATCACACCCATAGCTGGTAACTGAGTTAAAAGAGAGCTTTTATATACCAGCAAACTCACATTCCAGCTCTGCAAAATACACATTGTTAACGCTTGATCAGCCTCATCTGATGCTGAGTTTTCTTAAAGCCCCAAGTCAAGATCAGTTATGCCTCCTTTGGAACATGCAGAGGCAGGCTATCATATCCCTTTATAGTGTCCAAGATTAGCATCATTTGAGCTGAGAACATACTACAATCTGAAGCTTGAAATACTGACCCCACCAGAGGAGCTGCTCTCCTTTTGTTTGTGGCTTCCTAACGTTAATGTTTCCTTCCTGGCTCTTTGACCACCATCTTTGTTTATATGCAGTATGCAGGTCCTAAACATTGCAGGGTACCATGCATCAACACGATTCTGTATCTGGCTTCTAGCAGTTTCAGGTACTACCAGAGAGGTTGTAGAGTGGAAAAATGCCAGTGAGGGAACGCCTGCAGGTCTTCTGCCACCTCCATACATTTCCAGGTTTGGAGTAGGTGGAACGCCCACAGCATGAAGAAACCTCCAGGTGGAACACTGCAGTCAAGGAATGTGTTATGGTCATCTTCATAGCAGGGAGCAAAGCCAGCGTCACAGCACACTTAGGTAAACACTGACAATTGCTGTAGACCACTGGCAAGTCTTTGCAGCTGGACACAACTCCTCCAAAAACCTGGAGAGACAACTGAATTCTCTTGGAGATGTATGAACGGTTACACAATCCCAGGACTGAGTGAAAAACAAAACAGCAAAAAGCCTTCGCTGCTTCCCTCTCACGAGCTCCAGCCATTTAAGGAACACAGCCCAGCAAAACACAAAAAAATACCATGTTATGTAGAGAAAGGCTTGAAATATTAGGGTCAGGGTAACTTCTGCGCAGCCACAACCTTTGAAAGAATGGAAGGCTTTAAAAATAGCTCCCCAATTCTGAAAACACAGTGATTGGGAGACAGCTGACAGCTGAACAAGAATCTCTATCTCCAAATCACCTGAAGTGACAGCCATATATATTTATACATTGTAAAGTGTGTGTATACATACACATACACACAATTTTATATATACATATATATACAAATACCGCTATTTTTAAATGGAGGATTTCACTGCAAAGAGAATTTATGTTCTAATGACCACAGCTTCAACAGACTCAGGCCCCTAAGGAAGAAGGATTCTTCTTTCATCCTCCCACCCCAAATTACCTCAAAGTAATTTTCAGAAAAAACAGAGAACACAAAATCTTTAGTTAAAAAAAAAAAAAAATCAAAGAAAGAAACACTGCAAAAAAAACCCAAATAAAAGAATGTACCTTTGACCTCTGGTAATTCAAATAGAGTGTTAATCGCCAAAGGATTAACACCCTCTGCATTATAAATAACATAACCAGTCATCAGGAAATTATAACACCCCATATAATCAAGAAACACTGAAGCCTACCACAGAATTATGCCCAAGCAGTGGGAGGTACTAAGAGGAGAAACTAACATATTGTATCAGTTCAGTAAGATTCTGCAATTTCAAGCATTATGGAGAACAGCTCAGTACTTAAACAAACCTCTTTCCCTCTATGTGTACGCATGTGTACATATATGTGTATGTGCCCACGTGTTTATGTATATAAACACACAAACAAATAATTCACACTTTTTAAACATTATATGCATATTTAAAGTATATGCATATATAATCTCCCAGATTTTTTTTTCTGGGTAATTTTATATGATTTTTGTGTTAAATAGTTTTTAACATACTTTAAGTAACTTTCTGCATTCAATGTAATTATTTTTTGCTTAAACAAGGACTATTTCTCCCTTATTTGCTTCCGTAGTATAACCCATTGGCATATTACATGTAGTACTATTACTGCACAAAAACAATCAATGAAGAAACTTCTATCAAAACACAAACTCTTTTTAAGGGGATAAAAAAACCCCAAAGAAATTGCTACCCACAATATTCTGCTTTTAAGGAGACACAGAGCTACCTTATCTTTTGCCATCTTCTCCATGACCACTTCCCCCATTGCAAAGCTTCCCCCATCCTATTTTCTCTCAAACCACACCACTCCTTTCTTTTTGCCTGAGAGCCTTTGCCATCCTTCCTACTCTTTCTCAACCTCCAAAGCTTTTCCTGCCAAGCTTGTTTGCGATTCCCCCTGTACCCAAAGGTCCATTCCACCTACACATCCAGTTTCAAGTCTTCCAACCACTACAGCACTTCAAAACTCCTGTCCCAGGAGACTCCTATTGCCTTTGGTCCTGTGATTCTGTCAACAGAACAGCTTATAACCCCTCTTTTTCCCATGTTTTCACTGGCTACTGGCACCTGCTGCCACTTTCTCCTTGGCCAACTGCAACCTGCAGTCTGCTGTCCTGCTTGCTTTCTTTACCCCCACACCTTACTTCTTCAAAAACCCTACAGGTAAGTAAATATGTAAACATTAATATACCAGATGAACCGAATGAGACGGGAAGTGGAACTCTCTCAGCACTTACTGTTTCCAGCTGTGCTTGTGCCTTGCTAATCAACCTTCTCCTCTAACCTCCCAGACAGGAGGGTTCAATGTTTCCCCACGAGGAAAATCAGACCTTTTCTTTGATGTGGAATATCTCATGAGGAACATAAGAAGGAACATCTCAAGGAACAACAACTCAGTTCAAATTACATTAATGTGTAATCATGTTTTCTGCTGGGACACAGAGATCGGTGAGAGAAGATCCACATCCTCGCAATTATACCACAGCATTTTACCTTCTTCCAAAGAATAAGAAGAGAAGGCAGTGTCATCGAATCTGGTGTCACATCGGCAAGCAGGTAAGGCAAGGTTGGGATGAACATTGATTGGACAGCTCTTCCCATGTATAAAAACATTAAAATTAGATGGGGAAAACAAGAAAAGTAGACTTTCTCAGTTTGAGAAGCCTTCTCAACCTAAACTGCATTAGAATTTCTCCTTTAAATCTTCAGTAAAAAGACACACTCCTCTAATTCACTTCTTCACTTTGCAGAATAACTAGCAAATTCCACCTTTTCCAAGCCCACTTGAAAAACCCACAGGATTTCTCCAACCTTGTCTCATTCCACAACTATGAAATACAGTTTCTAAATGAGATACACTTTAAGGCTGTACCATGAGAAAAAGCACAGCTTAATTAAGTTAACTAAGCTGATTAAGCCATGCTCTTTCACCTATTACAGGAAGTATTTAGCCCTGGAGCCATCCTAAAGGCACCTCACACAGCATATGACATGTTTTCCGGAGATACCGTATATATTTAGTCACTGCGGAAGGGGAAAAAGCAAACACCCCATATGTCAGCATGCCAACAAAAGAACAGAAGAAGTATCAGCTGATAAAGCAGCTGCTTACATCCCATTCTTGTCTGGAAGGTAGGTATTACATTACAAGGGAATAGCTGAAGTTAAGAGAACACTGCCCCAACACCTCAGATCTGACTGTTACAAAACAACTGCAGTAAGAACACTCTCTCCGAAAATCTCGGTCACCGATATTATTACTGGGATCTTTGTATATTTACAAACACAGACAAATGCATTTAAAATTGAATAGATTACAGCAGCCTTATTTTAAAAGAATTAAGATTAACCTTTCTCCTTTGTTCTATCTAAATGAGTGTATATCATTAAAGGAATTCTTTAAAATTTTCAATGCTTTCAAAATGTCTAAAAGCAATTTCTAAAATAAAGACGTAACTAAACAGCATTATTCTTATCTCGGCTTTTGCCAGTACAAGGGTGCTGCTCTGTGTCTCATAAAGATTTCTGGCAGAGTGAGAAAACCTGGTCAGTATCAGAGTCTTTCCTGGGACCTGTCTGAAGTGTCGACAAGCAGCTAAGCTGAATATTAATACACTCTCCATCATCAAAGCTGTTGCATACCCAAAGGATGAGAAATATTTTAATCAGCTTTCAGCTTGTCTAGTAGAAGTCAGTTTACTCCTTTGGGATTATACATCTATGTGCTCAATTTTTGTCTTCGCGCTCTCTCTCTATATATATTACTTTTGGAACTAGCAGCAAAGAGCCTAAATCTGCTGTTTTGTTGGAAAAAGCCAGTTAATGCTGTGATTCAATTACAGTATTTTACATTTAACAAGAAAAACATAGAAGATGAAAAGCAAAGAAAAAAGTTGAGAAACCAGTCCTGTATCCTGGTTTTTAACAGTAGGACTTCTTAAAGAAACCAGTGGGACTTTTTTGTTTTGTTCAATATTTTTGCAAATTTTATGAGATTTCAAGACTGACTCATCTGTTGTCTTACCCATCTTTTCCCCTCCCCAGTAGATTCCTAAGTTTTGATACTGTAAATTCACAATTCCTTTAGCATAATGACCACCAGTGGAAATGACCCATGAATGTATAGATGTTTTATAAACATGTGTATCAAGTATGTCTTACATGAAAGCCAGCAAAAGATCAGTAACAGAATAATAGTCTGAAAAGCCTTGACTGTAAACCTACAATTGCACGGTAACCTCTCCTTTCTCTACTGTCAGTCCTCTGAGAGACAGTCAGTCACTGTAACCTTGCATTAATGAAGATACCACCTACCAGAGAAGACTTTTAAATGTGAGAAATATTAATAATCCTAATTATGTATATTTTTAATCATAACATTTCAGACTAAGATACAGCCAGGACTTGTATTGGCCTTTCCATTAAGCATCTACATAAACGCAACACAGAATTAATTTCATGTTATTTCATCCCTGCTTCCTTGGGGATAGATGTATTACCATTGTACATGTAATACCATGGTGCTTTTTCCTCTTCCCCGTAAGAGGAGACAGACATATAAAGCTTAGCTGCTGAAAGATTTTCAGATACTCTATCGCCTCAAGGAATTCTGGGAAGTACAACCTTTGTGTACTTCGGTACTACACAGCATCAGCTGTTTGTACAGGCTAATCTTAAAATCATTTCTACCCAAATCTTCCATCAGCAACATAGCAAATCATTAGCTTTGAGCAAGGGAACGAATCCTGTGGTCCTAGCAAATGTTTTCGGCACAGAAACTCCTATTTCATGACATGGAAGCATGACGTTGGACAGAATATGAAAACAATCAGTAAAGGATGACAATGAGTAAACTTACTCTGCCATGTGTCCAAATTACAAGAAAAGTCTTATAATTCACTTATCCGAGCTGAGTTCCACCACAACATCAACAAAACAATTGACCTTCTACAGCTAGCTAGTGAAGCTTTAATCCATTAGCACGTAGCATGCAGCTTGAAGACCGAGCTAAAATATAATTATTAGCAGTGTATATATGCATACATATACACACACCCAAACATAAAATAATCGCCTCAGTTTATTACACAGTCATATTGATCCCTAGGCAGCTAGGCAACATGAACTTATGCACTATTCCCAGCCAGAAACGGCACGCTTTGCAGAATAGTCATGCTAAGCATGAAGTCAGATTCACCTTGAGCTTAGCTCCGCTGATGCCATTCCTATTCACAAGGAAGAATCTGGCCTGTTCTCACCGTTCCCTTCATCATTTATTTATATTACAGAAATTCAAAGTAAGTCCTATGAAAAGAGATGCCATTAGTCTGATTGTGATAAACAATCACGTTATTTTACAGGGATAATTTACAAGACTTGCTATAGTAGAACCTCTGCTGCGAGAGTTACACAGAGTTCAGATTCACTAGCAGTCCAAGCAGAACTGCCAAAACCTGATGTTAACTTGAGACATTCCAGAAAAGCCGGTAATTATCTTCTTACTGCAGAATAGTAAACATTATATTAAGTCTACAGCTTCAGAAACAGAAGCATGCGTAGTAAGAAATGAAAAGTGCAAAAAAGATTCACTGAAAAGCTCCCAAGAGCTAGAACTGGGAACTGCCAGGAGACAAACAGGGTCAGCCAAAACACAGTAAGCTCCTTCTGTCATACTCAAATGGACAGAACTTGCCCATCTGAAAAAAAATAAAAATAAAATCTTAGATGTGGTCCAAATTCTACAATTTCCACTCATGGTAGAGGGGAGGCAGAAATTTGCTGAGTTCCTTCAACTGCAGAATGTTCTCTCCCTAGGCCATAGCCAATAAGTAACTCTTTTTCAGTTACAGTAAAAAAATCATAGCCTCCCCTTACTGATGAGGAATTTAAGATCAGAAATAGCCTGCAATCTAAAACCAAAGTACGACCTCAACATTTTGATCTCCACACTAATTTTGAAAACCACACTTAAGTTACTTGCACAAGTCAAACAGAGGGTCAGTGAAAGAATTAGCACCTAATCCATCAGAGCATAATGCTTTCCATGGCAAGTATTGAAGCCAAGTTTTATTTCTTTATATATAAAATGAAAGCTGTAATTTTGATCAAGAATGAAGTAACTTAAAAAATACATTGCAAAAACACTATTCACTTGTGATCTTGTTAGGAATTAGAAGGACTGATGACCAGACAGGAAAGAAAAGGTATCAATGCGGCAATGGCAGCTTTTCGGAAGACATCACCTCCTTTTCTTACAAAAGCCATTTGGAAAGTAAACCAGCTGCATTCTATTTTATAGTGGTTACATAGCCGCTAAAATACAACAGCAACAAAACCATGTTTCGCAATATTAGTTGTACTCTAGAAAAAACAACTTAAAAATTACGGCAATGTAGATGGTGACATTTTAGTCATACTGCCATTTGCTTTCACTTTTATTCAAAATCACAACTTCCCCTAGTTTGTAGCAATCGCAGTAAAAATTATTCCTGCCAAACCACTGTAATTCACAGTTTCAACACCAAATCTTTTTTTTGTATCTATGTAGCATGTCCATAAACATACATACACACATGGACAAATCATAAGCTCTGTATCTGATCACTTCTGTGATTGCATAAATGAGAACTAGAAACTGCTTTAACTATTAGTTAGTAATTAATAAAGTTTTATATAACATATAGATACACAATTTCACAGCTACAGAAGCATTCTTTTCAGGAAATGTTATTCTTAGTGTTCAAATATGGTCTTCTATTCTGTTTTTCTACTAGGAAATAGATTTCTAAAGAACATAAAAGGCTTTGCAAAGAATAATTGGACTAGTAAAACCATAGCACAGTACTACTACTTCACTATTTCCACAGCAAATAATAAGCCTCGATAAACACACTGTTGATAAAAAGATCTTTTGTTACTCCAGTATATGTCCATCCAAGGTTCTGGGGAATAAATGGTGGAAACAGCACACAATTTTATACCACCTACAGTAGCCCCATCATATTGATGCTGCTTTCACTGAAATCAATCACATAGTTCCTATTAATAATAAAAGGGCAACACCAGGTTCTAAAATATCCCCTTCCAGGACTGGCACTGGATTCGCAGGGATGCGGCAGGAACTACCATCTCAGCTTATCCCCCTCTGCCACCCACGGGGTGACCCGCAGTACTACCAATGTAGCCTAGCGCTCTCTAAACTCTTTTCCTATGCTGTTCTGCTGCTAAGAACTGCAAGTCGTCACCCCCAGTGCTCATTCCTTATAAACGCCTTTTCTCTAAATATAACTTTATATGATTTGGAAGTTACATAAGTTAATCAGAAGATCATCACAGTTAAAAGCCCCAAAATAGCTGTGTATGTATTTGTGTGTAGAAGCACGTACATACGCATACCGTCCCACTGTGGACCAGCTCTGGCAGTCTATCCACTATGAGAAAACTGTGATGGAGAATCCTGCTTAAGCCCCAGTGCTCAGCTCAGACATAGAGATCCGTTTGCACAATTCAAATGCAATACTGGGGCACCTATACACACAGTTTTGATTTCTGCTGATTGTGTGTTATGTGTATGTATGTTTTCAATACTAACACAGAGCTCATCACATTTTACACGCAAGTAAACGTATATACTACACACTATCATATATATCCGATAGTATAAAAATATAGTGAAGATGACAGAAAGAAGCCCTATTACAGCAAGAGTTAAGCACAAGATAACAGAATTCTAGTCATCCAAAACCAAAGCTCACCAAGATACAGCTGTGTGCACAAGAACACCTACCACCATCAAGCGTCTAGCTGAGGCGCACGTGCCCCTGGAAGGGAAGGGGGCAGCGGGAGAGACGCCCACCGCCTTCGCACCATCTGGTGCGGCACACGCTACCAGCCACACGACGTGATGCACAGCTGCACAAGCCACCCACCGTCCTCCCCTCTGGGCTGTCACAAACACATCTCACTTTCCCATAGGACACAAATTGTCCTAAACTTTTCCTGGCTTATGCCAGTTCACATTATAACCTTCACATTTTCAGCTTAATTCTCGCAGTACTCTGTATGAGTTGGAAGACTGCCCTTTTAACAATTCCAGTTATAACAGAAACGCTATAGTGGTTCATATCAACACAGCTCAGATCTCAACCTGCTCACATAAGGGTTAAAAATAGAAAGTGCTATCCACTGGTTTGCTCTGATGTTCCTGTAGATATTGTCACTGGATGTATCCTCAGTAGAATTCTATTCAACACCTCTGTCTTTAAGTACAAAGCTGTAGGCTGTAGCAGCTTTAGGAAACATAAGTATCCTTTTTTCTGCTGCACAGTATCTGTGTGTGAAATTCTCTAAAGGGGTTTAAGTATTTACCCTGAACACTATCAGACAGTTTCTAAAATTTTCCTTATCCTGTTGCAAAAACACTTCAAAGAGAATCATAAACACAGTCCTTTGTGCTTTCAGCACACACTTTGTTTTGGAAGCTTAAGTCTGAATTCCTTCAGAATTGTAAATACTTTTTTCTGAAAGATGTGCAATACAACTTTACTTTTTTTAAAAAAAAAAAAAAGATTGGTAGTGATTCTACTACACACTATGTTGAATCCTTTCTCCCATTTCTGACAGCAAAAAATATTGGGGTCAAGGAAATTAGTGCCAAAAAAAGAAAAAAAAAGTCTTCAGGATCAGGTTTTGTTGTTGTTGTTTAAGATAAAAGGTACATTTCCAGGAACATCTGACTCCTAGCATACGTAAAATATAACCTGCCAAAAATACATTTATTTAAAGGGTCTGGCCTAAACAGATAAGAAGAGCCCCAAAAGACAAGAAATACGGCTAAAATTTGGGTGTTTGAGCTGCCATGTTGTGCCTACATTTCGCAGCTCATTAGGCAAATACGATCACCCATCACCACATGGCCCTCCACTAAAGGAGTGTGACACTGCAATATCTAAGCACAACGGGAAAGCTAAAAAAGAAATTAAAATAATACCTCAGAATTTCTTCAATTTTGGATGACAAGGTCAAACCAATTCAAATGTCAGTTAAGTTGCTCTGCAATTTCTGAAAAAAGCTAAAGAACCAACCAGCCTGTTTGTGATCCCATTCTCTTTTTTTTTTTTCCTAAATATAATTGCTTAGCTGTTTATATTGCCAAAGTCTGGGAAAGCTAGGAGGATTCCTTTTAAAAACATATTTTGTCTTATAGCTTTTTATGGTTATTCTGGAACTGAAATACTCTGATTTAAATACATATTTAAACCCTTGTTTTAATTTGGGGGGGGAAAAAAAGAAAAAGAAAGAAAAAGAAAAAGTAATATATTATGGCCCTGGGCTGAGATTTTGTAGCTCAAGTTTCAACCTAGACTCAATTCTAACTGTCAGGCTGTAAGCCCCTGACAATAGTGGCTTATAGCTGAAACTATGACATACTTCATATGTAGCAATAGTAGCAAATAATGAAATAGACCTCAAATAGGAAAGAAAAATAATTTTACAAGAAAATAGCCTTGCTTTCTGATTTCAATTTAGTCGTATAAACTGATAAAAGCTTGCTATTGAGAATAGCAGTAATAACATACAGTTTTTCAAAAGTTTTACAAATCAAGATGAAAGTTGAGCAGAAAGATACCAGTTTGCATGAAATGCCACTTTGCTCATTTTAACGACACAGAGTGTGCCCACTTCTGCTTTTATACTCCATTTATAAATTAAAAGGTGTGCTGCATTTCATTATCATTAACTGGATTTTAGGATGCCAAAAAATGAAACAAATGGTGTCACAATTACTTGTGTTTCAGTTATACCATTAAAAATCAGTTCTTTAAGATCTATGTTTCATTCCTTTTAAGTAGATCATTATTATAGACAAACGGTTATGCTGTTAAATATAACTCTACTTCAGTCATATTTTCTTTGTGTTTTAGTTCTGCCGTTTTTTTCATCTTGCCAAATTCCTGCATAAATAGGTAGGATTAAATGGAGCCTAGCCTACCTAACATAATTATATATGTTGTGATTTTATACTGCAATGAAACTGATACATTTTAATAATCCCAGTCTTGGCTCTTACCCTCTAAAGTCAATAAAGGTTATTAAGGCCAACTGCCATATAAATACATTCCTACATTGCTAAATGGACTGTCAAAGCAGGAAATACAATTCACACCATATAGCACTACTAGGGTCTTAATTTATTTTTATTTTTTTTCTAAATTAACACTAGATATGTCAAAAAGGTCTTTAAAGATTTGATATTTAAGTATAATCACGTATGTCTAGTTTTCATCCCACAAACAAAGCCCATTTCATTGATTTACATTTTACTTACTGAAATGTGAATCAGCCTAAAACAAAATAAACAAAAAAAAGACCGTAGGACTTCTGCAGTTCTTACCGATTTGGCATGGTGTTAAAAGATTTTCATAGCTAAAATAAATGTCAGATTGCAAGGTTTGCATGATATCGGACCCTGAGAGACAAATTGTCTCTCCACTGAATCTCAAAACAGCTACAGCAAGACTTCCTCACATCACATGAGATTTCAGCTTTTCAGACTTCTCTTTACCCAGAAAGCAAAGCTTGTACAGTCTTTTTTCAAATGGTAACCCTGCCTTTGAATTCAGCAAGCATTTATCCTGATGTTGCAGACGATAACGTGTTAATCTTGGATGACTTTTAAAAAAAACAACCCTCAAACATTTGAATAGCCTTCATATTTTCAAGGGAGGGGGAAAAAGGAAGAAGATTGGTTAAACTGCTTTGGATTTAATGGTTCATAAATTCATGAGGTAATATTGTGGGAAATGTGATGTTTTATCAGAATGTCATTCAAATGAAAGGTTTAACATTTACATCACAAGAGCGAGCTCTAAGTAAAACTGTCCTCAGGGGAAGAAATGCCAGGAATAAACATTATGATAAAATTCTGTCGTTGCTATAATGTACAAAAATATTAAATAAAGCCCAAAGACACTGTGTTAAACTTCCTGCAGTATCATACTCTGCTGTGACACTAGACTAATTACAATTAACAGAATCAGAAATTGTTTTGGAAACTGTCTTGTCTTCTTTGTAACTGCTTTACTAAGCAAAGGAAAAGAAAAAAAAAAGGCACACAGGGACCCCAAGACTGACTTCTGTATCACTCCAGACGTGTATAAAAAAAACGTAAGTCAAGAGTTGTTCAGCTCACACAGAAAAGTAAGAAAAATACATTGCTTAAGTCTTTTCTCATAAGAAAGAATTCCTTTTAAGCAACAATATTATTTTAAGACAAGATCAACAATTCTAAGACATTTTTACTTTTAACATTTTGACACGATTTTTCTTTTTAAAGAATCATCCAGCTAAAATTATAAATTTGGAGAAAAAACATCAACTCTAGACTACTGGGTACCTTCAGAAATACCTTTTTGATTTAACTTAATGCTGTGGAAGCTAAGCATGCACCAAAACACTGCACTTTTTATGTTAAATTGCTGTTGAATTTGTTAACCCACAATTGATTTCCTGTGTTATGGAATCTTAGAGATTACAGCTAACTTGAAGCAACAGGGATAATTCTTGATGTTAATGCTACATTTCTATGTATTTTTATTAAGCCACTGCCTGTTGTTGCATTAAAACTGCGGCTCAACATTGCCCTCTACTGTCCTCTTGTGAAACACTAAAGGACAAATATGTAAGTTGAATCCACCAAAACCCACCCTACCTCCAAGTCCCAAATACAGTAAGCAACAAATTTACTTAGAGACTCAACAAAACAGACATTCTCAATTAACATTCTCTTCTGTCTCCTTCAATAGCCGAAATTAATTGTGATTAATATGTTATAAGTCATAAAACATTAAAGCGATTTTTAAAATTTAAATTAGAAGCAGCTTCTGTCTTGGCCCAACGTTCACTTTGCTGATAAATATCATCCTGAGGCCTGTTGAAAGGAGATACACTGACGCCACCATGTTTCTAATTAGAGACACATGGTAATGTCACACCAATTGCAGAAAACCTAACCCTTGAGAATTCCTGAGTTTGCTGTTTTTCCATGTTCTCAACACACAATGGATATAAAATAACAATCAAACATTCTTGTCTCTACCTCATCTGAGCCTGTGTTACAAGGGAGTAAGTTGTCATTTGAAAGAAAAACAAACCAAAAGATTTTTTTTAAATTACAAAGGTCACTCAAGAATGTGAGCACTTAAGAACACAAAAAAAGAGAAAAAAAACCCACATAAACAAGTTAGAAATAATTTCTCTCCTTTGGTAGGAAAGTTTAATGGTCACTGATTCCTTGGAGCAACTGATTTCACAAATTAACGTTGTACTTTTCCACACATATTTTCCAAGTCTGAAGCCATCTGCTGGAAAAGCTTACCATATGTTTGAGCAGGTTACTGAGTCACAACACTTCCCTCAAAACCCAAAAGCATATTCTTGTTGCACCATACCTCCAGAGATTCAAAACCACCTCTACTACAAATCGTATTCAGCATCCTCAGCTACATTACAAACTTTTCCAAGTCAACTACGGGCAAATGAAGACTTACGCTGTGACCAGCGGAAATGACTAAGCAGCTCCTAATGCAGACGTATGGATATGAGCAAGCCAAGTTTGTCAATATAGTTCCTTCAGTGTACAAATCTAGAGGCAGGCATGCTGGTAATTGTATCGAACACTTTCATGAGCAAAGTCTCCCAACCGGGACAGCCACAGCATGCAGGCTAACAGTGCTCGTCACTGAGTCTGTTTTCAAGGAAAGCAGGAATGTACTTTCAAGTATACAGCAGTCAATATCACTACAATTATTCCAGAAATGATCTCCTCTTGTTGGTTCTAGCTATGGTGTAAGTGTGCAGGTGGACTACAGGCGGATAGTTGTACCTCCAGATCATCAGCTTTTATTCTCAACTTTCCTCAGACGCATTCACTGTTGCTGTCTCTGGCAGAGTTGTCTATCTTGTGGTTGTAGGAAAAAGTTGACAATGCACAGTTTCATGTACCGATTCATGTGATGTAATATATTACTGTCATCTTATAAGGCTGCCAAACTTTAAAACCAAGCAAAGTCAGGAAATAACTACAGTCTTGGTTTTTTTGGATCTCATTTGGCTCACGTTTCTTCTGGCTACTGGGGAAAAAAATAAGAGGCGGCAGCGGAAGGCTGACTGATTCTACTTTTCATATGTTCTGAATAAAGTTTAATACCCGTTACTACAGTACAATTAAAAACATAATTGTGAGTGCTCTCAGAATTAAGCTCTAGAGGCTTTAGACTATAAAACTAGTACTTACCATAATCTCCATTTTTCTCCAAAATTCTTCCAATTTAGCCATAGGCTTAAGCCACCAATCAGTGCACTTCAAATACCGCTTGCCTTGAAACCAAAACTGCCTAAGCCACTCAAATTCAACCTGCAAGACAAAAACATATAGTAGCATAAACATCTACATTCATTATTTGGGGCAGGAATGGGGTAATGCATGAATCCAGGTATCACCGAACAATCCCACAGAACAGGAGAAGGCGACCAAAGTATCTATTTCTAAACGCACCCTTACACCCAGTTGTTTATTTTATTTCTATTCCACATGAATTTGTGACCTGAGCTACTCCCTTCAAACCTAGAGAGGTGCAAACCCCAACTCTTTTCTTTATATATGGTACATGTACAAAGAACATTGAAAGTTCAGGTTTACTCCCAACTCAGTCAAATATGTACCAGCCCTGGCTTATTTTGATTAACATCGTGGGTTTCAAAATATTTCAATCATATAAAAGATTGAAAAAACTTACAGTAATAAAATGGCTAGAATGCAGCTGAGTCAATTGCTACAGAATGAGAGCAAAGCGTTACAATGAATCATAGTTCCTCACACCTCACCAAACAATCTGGTTACCAGATAGGCTACCAACAACTTCAGGATTAACTGGATCTCAACAAGAGCCACGAAAGCCCTGCTCAGGTAGACCTGCCAGGGAGAGGGGGGGGCCCTGATGCCTCTCGCGCTCCCTCCGCTGGGTCTGCTGTTACCCTAAAATCCACCAACCCACAACAATGCCCACCTACCAGGAGCCAAAAAGCTTCTGGGCACATCTGAAGTAACAGGTTTTTCTAGGACAAAGCTTGTGTGGAAACTGTGCTTTACAAAGAAAACAAATCCCCCAGTGAAGCAATGAAACTTCCATCAGGAGCAAGCTAATACTTTTGTTTAGAATATGAAACACAACAAATGATATAATGCTTTACTAGTTGGGTTTTTTTTAAAAAAAACATATATGGATGGTCCATCAACTTCAAGACAAGAGAAATGTTAGCTTACTAAAACTATAATATGAATATGTAACTCAACAAATTTTCTTTAAGTAAAATAAATCCATTTATCCTTATTTCCACTGAGCCTTTTTTCCTTTAATAGTAATCCATAGTTCTGGTCTTTAGAATTCTGTATTTATCTTTGTTGTGGTAGTTATGTTTCACACTGAGTTCAAAGCCGCTTTAATCATTATTTGTACCACAAATAAGTTTTTGTTTATCCCTGCTACGCTCTGATGCTGCAAACAACAACAACCTGCCAAGGTGAAAGAATAAAGAAAACTGCCCAAAGCTGTCACCTAACGCTTTCTTTCCTGCAAGGGTGAACGGAACGGCTTCGGAAACCTGAAAGTGTTCCAGTTAACATTAACTAAATGTTTGGTCAATATATGTTAAAGACACATATGTTAAATTTGAAGTGTATAAAAAGAATATTAAAGCAACTTTGTTGGTAAAATATAACAACATGAGTAGTTGGCAGACATAGATCTTAAAACATTTTCAAAGAAACTGACTGCAAGCCTAGTGACTTTTCAGCACAGAAGTTTGATGGCATCCTTCCTAAAAAAAAAAAAAGCTGAAGGAAAGTTTGCTCTACAGTATTAACGACGTATGAAGGATCAAGTTATGGTTTGTTAAAAACCTGTATACACAGTTTTGGGAGGGCTGAGCATACCGACAGTACAACTAGAGTTTTAAGCACTTAAATACTTTTTTTCCTCCCCCCATTTCTTTTTGGTTTTGCTGGCCTCTGCCACTGAAAGGGCTATAACACACGATGTCTGGCAAACATCTTTCAGGAAACGAATCACATGAGGCCATTAATCAATAAAGAATTTTTTAAAAAAATTAAAATCAATGTAACAATATTGCTCATCAAGACAAGAATCTATTTCAGTCAACCTGATTTTTGACTAGTCATATTGATTTGTTACATTAATCTATGTAATTTCAGCCCAATTCAAGTCTGGCATCTTGGTCAAATTTTAAATGTATCTTGATCCTCTACAGAATATACAACTTGACACAGAAGAGCTGCTTTTTGCGTGTAAGAGGTGAAGTTTAGCAACAGGCTAGTTAATTTTCTGCAGGATTAGCTGGTCTCATTAGAGGTCAGTGCACCAAACTGCAATGTGTGGCTGTTTAACGATGTGGACTACCATTCACTGAGGCTCTCAAACTCGGGTCCGTATTCAACTCGCTATGTCTCCGTTTAGCTCTAAACTGAGTTAAAAAAATGGGGGCTGGGGAGAAAGACAATGTTTCAACCACCAACTTAGCCATGAAGCTGCTTGACAAGTGACTGCTCTGAACTGTCACTTCTGAACAGATAACTGTTGATTCTCTGAAAAAAAATGTAATGTTGATGAGGCAACGGTGACATGATTCGCCCATCACTTTATCCCTGTTTCAGTCATATGCAAGCATAAATACTTAATTTTGCTAAAAATTTCTAGAGATTCCAGTTATGCTAAGTTTGCTTGGTATTTTTAATTAACGCATGAACACTTTTCACACCAATCCATTACTAAGTACATGTTTTCACAAGAACATATGCTATCTGCTCTCCAAGCTCTCCTAAAAGCTGTATGTCCTCTTGCTTTCATTGAACGCTATTCAGTAATATCTTTTCCTGGAGCAGGAAGGCACTCCTATTGCCTTGCCTCCTTCCATGAACAGGAGGAGCTGTACCAGGAAAAAAGCCACAACAGAAAATACTGGAGAGACACAAAGAGCTCAATTTTAGCTTAGTGGAACTGAACTTACAGAACATTCATCTTCTGTGACAAAGCTCTCGGGTTCACAGCTCTTGCCAAGGATTTCGTCAAAGAGTTTTAATTTGGAGACTCCCGTATATCAGAGCTAACTTCAGTTAGCAGTAGAAAGCATTTTACACAGCTGAACAGGACAGAGCCTAAACATATAAAAAATACATATGCTGAGTGTTTTGGGAATAATTTTCATCTCCTAATTAATTTTCAATTTTGACTTACAACTGTGCAAGGAAGCCCAGAATCAGGCCTCCTCATATCTCTAACCTCAACATATTTTCAAGTTGTCCTTTAAACAATGATTAAAGGCCAATTTTAGGTTATAGTCAATACTGGGTAATAAAAGGCCAACAGTAGCATTTGACATTTTGTGAGGCAGTGCTCCTCAGTCAATTATTTAAAAGTATTGGTTATTAAATGCCACACGTGCAGGTGATCTATATTTTCTCTCTTCTGTACTAGCCAGCCACCAACCATGCTGTCAGCTCACTGTGATGTGCAAAAACATATTAACCTTCCTTTGGCTGTGTACACCACTACCCTTTCTCAGCAGTGCCCTCGGTCTCTAACACTGGATACCTTCAACTTAGCTAGCCCAGGCTTTTCTACATGCCTGTGCATTCACCACACTTAAATTTATCTACTGCTGCCATAAAAATAGATCTGCTGTAGGCAAAAGTGACTGTACCTCACAAGCAACAGAGCAACCAATTCAGTCACAAGTTTTAATCACGGTAATTGGGATTTGATAATCACGGATGAGCAAAAACCCTGATGAGGATAAAACCCTACCTTTTCAAACTTCAGTACTTACCTTGAAACCTGCTACATTTTCAACACAATCCCCAGATGCTAAAAACCTTCCTCTAGTGTTTTACTTCATAGAGAACATCCAATTGTTAGTTTGTTGTTGGCAAATAAAGAAGCCTTGAAACTATCTCACACAACATGTAATATTATCAGATTTTGCATTACTCAGAGCAAGGAAAACAAATTTTCTTTGAAATGTGAAGAACAGGCTGGTGATGATCTTTTCTGCAGATTTACTTTTATATGTACAGGCATCTACATCATCTGCCCAGTAGTGGTTTATTAGTTTAAAAAGCACTTCCTTGCCCGGTTTCCCCAGGTCCCCTGTAGCTCTGTTTGGGACATACCCAGTAGCTATATATAATTTGGAAAGCCAAGCATGATTCTGTAGGGGCAAGAGGTTCACATTCAGTGAGCTCTGCAAGATCATTCATTTCAGGATAAATTATTACTGGCCAAACAGCAATCTGCTTGCTTAAAGGGGCAACTTCATTCAATCTTTACCACTATGTGTGCATTGTTAGGCTACTGTACTTCGCAGCTGACCAGGTAATTACTTCTGTTCACCCTGCTACGCTCTGCTCAGCAGATACCCTGCTATCAAAGTACTTGTTCAGACTTCAAGCCCATAAGCTACTCCGACAAGCAGCACGTGAATACCCTTAATTAAGGTTATCTTTACTTACAACTACAAAGTACCTACTGGGAGCGAAGTGACTCACACATCTAACAAACAGCACATACCTCGCAATTACTCAGATATTCCTTTGAAGGCTGTTTTAGTGAGGGAGACCATGACAACAAAGCTAAGTCTAAAGAAATATTAAACTTCTACCTGGCTGCCTGCTAGAGACGCTAAAAACCTCCCCAGGTTAGTATCTTACCTTTCCAACAGGAATACCTCTGTCAAGACATTGAAGACACAGCTGTGACAAATGAACTCTGGGAAATCTAACATCAGTAAAGACATCCCCCAGACACTCACCCATACCTCTTCTAGGGGTTTCTCTGCCCACCACAAAAATGGAAAAAAATTAAGTCTCAGATCTTCAGTTCAAACCCACTTTATCAGCACAGCAAGTCAGTTTTCCTGCCCAGGAATATAAAAGCGAAGGCACAGAATCATACCTCATTCTTTCAGACTTGCTCTTAGGCTTTTTCCCCCCTCTAGCAGACAGAGGTAATTCATCCAGACCTCATTTGGCAGAGCAGTTAATTTCAGCACAGAATGTGAATCTGTGCTAAACTACTATATTTGAGCTTAGTTACACAGAGCCTGATGGTACTGTGATGGTTCTGTTCTGGTTAATGACCTCTGATGACTACTTCAGAGGTGCCAGCAAGAGGGGTAAAAATCCCAAACCCACAGCATTTCAGGAAGATAAAGAATTTAGAACAATGGCTGTATCTAATTATCTGAGTTAAACCCTGTAAAGAACTTCAGTTATGGTAATATTTGAAAGTAAAATACAACCATACCACCCTCCTCTCCAGATGGGAATACTACCGAATTTCAAGCTCATGATCATTGGTCCAGAAGAATAGAAAAAAAATTCACAAGGAGGTTTAGAACTAACACAGAAAGCTGTATATCAGAACGGAAATACACAGGCAAAATTGGCTGGCAGTTCTTCATTAATTCTGTGATTGGATTTTTTGTGCAATTTCGTCTTTTGTATTGAAAAATATGAACAAACTAAGAAAAAAAAAAACAAACAAAAAACAAACCAGGGACCAAATCCTGACTACACCAACCAAATGGAAGACTCGTTTTCATCAGTAAGCAGTTTGATTCTTTAAAGAAACAAAACACATTCTTGTTCTTCACCTGCCTGAAAAAAATTGAACCTAAAACCTGTATTAGTGCCTGAAAATATAAAGATTTATCATACAGTAAAAGGTGGGAAGCTTTTACATGCAAAAAAGTTGCATTAGCCTCACAGATGCATATGTTTCACTTCAGTGATGTTCAAAAAAGAAACGTGCGTTTACCACAGTGATAAGCCACTAGTAATTTTGTCTACTTGTGCAGCAAATAAATGAAATTTAAATAACACTTTAACATACAGTATTTATCCTTCAAGTGAAGAGGTGACCTTGGGAAAAAGAATTTAAAAAAAAAAGTGAGTGGGTATTCTCTTTCCAAATGAAATATAGATCCAGTGTGTCTATTAAGGCTAAGTGTGCAATATGTACAAGTTAAACAATGATTTCTGTTACCATATATCCCATATGCGTAACAGGAAACATCCCTGTATGTCACATAGCAAAATTATTCAGGTGACTGCAAACACCAGGGGCTAGTCTCTCACCTGATGTAACCGGCACATGTCTTTGATGTGAAAGGACCCGTGCAAATTTACACCAGCTGTGCATGTGGCCCTAGCTGTGCAAACCACATATGCGTATAGTTTTATGGACGGAGCCTGATTAATGTTTTGTAAAACCCTGCATGCATCAGACTTCTTTAAATTGTTCTAGGAGCTGTTTTGCTAAAAGTCAAGGGTGCAAATCTTTTGCCATCGCTATATTCAATTTTACCAGCTGTAAACACACAATACAGATAAAAATGTGTTCTACCAAGTTGTAGTAACAATACACAATATGATATTCCTCCACAGATAGCAATTTAAACAGTTTATACAAACTCTAATTTGAGTGAAAATTACCTACGTACTCTATGGCTCCTAATAGTGATCGTACTTATCTCAGTAGAAATACAGAACAGCTCCTTCAAAATGACCGAATATAGGAGTGCTGTAAAAAACCACTGACATTTAAGCAAAAAGTGGTTCAGAAGTTTGTGTTAACTGGTTGCTATGGCCATTTTTAAAGAGATGCTCTTTTAAAGAGAGATCAATGCTTTACAGTTAGGAACAGCAAAAGCTTTGTTTCAGGTAGAAGGACAGCTTTTCCAGAGCAGCTAAACAATCTGTCATTTTAAACACCCAATACATAGCTTCGACTAGATTTTCTGCAACTTTAAGAAAAAAAAAGTCTTAAATTTACCATCTTCAGAAACAATACCCTTGTAAGAAGACCCAGTCCATTGTGTCACATTCCTGACTCTATCCACTAACAGAGAATAAGCCAAATTACATGGTTTGTGATACTGCCTACCTTTTATACCACAGGAAAAACTACCTGTTTCCGCAGTTTCCCAAAATACTTTCTGATATTTTCAATTCACTTGTCAACTCAATGTATTTGTTAAGACTCCAGATCTGTACTTCAAACAAGACAGCACTGCCAGATTCAGTGGAATCCTGTGAAAGTGCATTGTCACACTTGCACATTTTGTAGCACAGAATGCCCTATTTAAACATGTTCCTCAACTATTTCCTTGTATGTTCTTCAGAATATACTTTAAAGCACATACTCACAACTGTGTCACACCTGGCATTCTGTAAAAACCTGGTTCAATGCCTGACAAACAACTGAAAAATTTTACCTGCCCTTCCCCTGTAATTTTTTTTTCTCCCTTTTTGTTACAGAGTGCTAGTTTGGTTTGTCCACCACACTCAGATTTGGCATGATTTTACTGAAACTACTCTTTTACTCTACCAGCAGAGGGACTTAAAAAGGAAAAATGAAAACTTCCTGGGAATGAAGGTATCAATCCAAGCTAATCCCAATTACTGCACACAAATAAAAAAAAGTCATAAAAAACAAATTTCAAACTTATACAGAGCAATGCTCTATGAGCAGCCGAACACTCTTAATTGCCATTAACTCCATGAGCAGCCTGCACCTCTCAGAATCTGGCTGACGTATTTTCAGTGTAGATCATCTCACCTCATTATGTATTTCTTCCACTTGCTTTACAACTGCAGTTTCCAGTGATTTCAAAGATAAAGCCTTTGAATCAGAATCAGTCTGTAAATTCTGGAGTGCCAGTTCACATTGTCCAAATATGTATTCCAATGTTCCTCTTGAACACTATAAAGATACAGTAAAAAATTTACATATAGCCACTTCAGAACATATGTATCTCTCAAATATACTGAATTATTTGCTTCTGAAATAATAAAAGTAAAGTTACAGAAATACATCCCTTCTGCTCCTTCATTTCATGATTTTTTTTAAACAAAAGCGTAATGCATCCTGGATTGTCTATATAGTTATCGATATAAATTACGCAAAAGTCTAAACCATCAAACATCTAAGGCAACCAGTACAGTATAGATTGAAAGGAGAAAAATAGGAATTCCTTTAAACTTACTTTAAAAATATGGCATACAAAAACATGTCCATACTTTCCATTGCTTCCTAGCCAGTTTTTGAGAGTATTTCAGAATCAGCTGTATTTGCCCAGTTGTGTGGGCTCCCAGAAACACTAAAATGGAGTTCCATATCCAGCCTGAGCAAGCTGTTTGCCTACAGGCTGTAGAGAATATGAAGAAAACAAACTTGCACTTCCTCTCCTTTTATTTTGTTTTCATTAAATTTCCTTCAAAATGAGAAGGAATTCTGTAAAAATCTTTTTGAAACAAAAGAAAGACCTACATCTTTTAATTATTTTCAATTAAATATCTGTACCTTCAGTTAAATTTCCAGGAATAATCTTGAATAAGGACCCCGTGGTCTCATATTCTTTGTAAAAAAAAAATAATTCCATACCATACAACTTGAAGTCACAACAGTTTACAAAAACAAAGCATAATCACTTAAGAGGGAAACTTTTCATACTATGAAAATAAGTGTGCATTTTCCTGCAAAAGTACCACAGAGACAGAAGCAGTAGGTCAGAGCTCTCTTAAAATGAGAGATGAAAAATACAGAATTATTTGTTTTAAAAGGTACGGTGTACTTGTACTTTATGTCAAATCCCAGTTCAAGCAAGCAGAGTTTATACTGGTTTGGGAAATAAAGGCACTGTTTTCATATTACAACTTATATATACATATACGCCCATGTTTGGTGCTATTGTTTCACTTCCATTCCTGCACAAATTAGGGAGAGTAATGGGAAAAAGAGCATATGGATACACGTATCTCTCTTGCTTCACCAGTGGTATATTTTGCCTTGCTGAAAGAAGAAAGTGGTAATTGTAATTTTTCTAAATATCTTTGTACAATACGGACTATTTTTATTTTTCTGTATGCTTCCCCATTAGAATACTACATAAACAAAACTAGTGATAACACCATAGAAAGCAATAGGGAGGAAAGATCTAGTAAAAAAAAAAATTAAAAAAGTATCTTAGCACTTGAGAATGTCAGGCTGAAGGCTTGTTATCTCAGAATTACTCTGAGACAAGGGACTGTATCACTTTTCTGCTTCTTCAATCCTCAGATGCCCTGAAGGATCCAATTTAATCCACACTCCTGACTGCTCTTAGCTGTTCTGACCTCCTAAAGGCCATTTTTGCCAGTGGACACTGCTGACACACACGTTTTGAGTTTTTCCTATCTCATCACGAATACTGCCTTTCAACTAGGACCGGGATACGAGCACAGCAAAAAAGTTTTAAAACACTTCAAGTAAAGGTACAGTTGTTTCTACATTTCATCAGTAATCCATAAGATGTGGTGTAGCACACTCTTAATTCATATCTACCAACGCAGAAACAAGTGTACCTCAATCCAAAAAGAAACAAATAGCACTTGTTCAAGAAAACAGAGCCATAAGCATAACTGTGAACCACAGATCTGGGTAAGACAACATGATGCTACAACATAAGGTACCAGAATACTAGTTTTATGAATGACCAAACAGCAAACTATTTTTGATACTTACATCTGCCACTCTGTGAGTTGAGCTGAATCGAGGAGAAAAACCAGCCAGAACACAGTGCTGATGTGTCATATTGAGATCATCTAGGGACAGATTAGAAAACCTTAAGTACAGGGAAAAAATTATACTTAAAAAAACTTATTCTGACTGAATATGAATTAAAGACACTACATCAAACATTTCAAGAAAAAAATAGAGAATTCAGTCAGATGTTACCATCTTCATACTGCTCTAATGTTTAGCAGAGCATGATAACTATTCACTGTCCCAGTGTTAAAGATCTCTATTCATCTTACTTTTCTCCCAGTTTATACAGTTTGGAAGTGACATTTTCCCACCTCTTACGGAAAAAGCTCAACTAAACAAATTAATTATTTCAAAGTTGAGGATCACTGTAAACAACAGACTACTCAGAAACTACAATCTCTTTTCTCAAAAATCACTACACAATACTGACATTTCTTGAAAAAAGAAACAAAGAACGAGAAAGAAAAAAGTCAAAGACATATTATTTCATCTTTTTATCTGAAACTTCTCTGAAATTCTCCCTTCAGCTCAGAGCCAAGAAAATGGGAACCCAGAAAGCAGAAACAACCTGCTCAAAGACCTGTCTCCAGAGGGCTGTCATGGATTTGAGTTCACAAATTGTCAAACTACTCCACAAACCTTTGTAGATGGAATCTACTTGGTCGCCATCAGAGTTTTGTCAAAATTATCATAACTGAAGAACGCCTGAATTTTGACAAATTAGCACCTTTTAGAGGGAACGTATTCCTCTGGAAAAATTCTGACTAAATCTAGTAACAGCACTCACTGTTACATTGAAAACCATTCAGCAAGTGCTTGCGATTCAAACAGTTTTGGTGTTAAAGTTACGCAGCCCTCTCAACCTTCATTCAGGTTGAAAACACTCAGGAAAATCTATAAAAAAAAAAAATCTGTAAAATCACTTCTGGGTTATAGTCTTGTAAGTTAGAAGAGACTAAAAACAATACAAAACTAGGTGACCTAAAGCGTCACCAAATAAAAACCTCTCATAGAGACAATTAGAAGAGAATAGGAATAGACACCTACGAGAAGTGAGTTAACTTGGAGTCTGTATTTTCAACAATATCTGTTCTTTCAGGGAATTTAACTTCCATCGTCTTCATACAGCATGATAAGAAATTATCAAGCTTCATCCTTCCATCACATAAATATAACTTCTTTAAGAGATCAGTATTTGAACACCTGAAACCTGATATCCCAACTTCCCTACTAATTTTTGAAAATGCTCTTCTGATCATAATGGCAGACTATCAGACTGAAAAGAACAGTGTGAGGCTTAATGGTATTCTCTTTATTACTGAAAAAAAGACACGTTTTACAACTTTTACTTTGCCTTTCAACAAGTCTGAAACTTTAAAGTCTAATGCGAAAAGTCTAATGAATAAGAACTCAGAAAAATGACTGAATTTATCCTAATCGTAATAACAGTGTCTTCTTTTTATGAATTTTATGAGCAACTATTAACAAAAATCATACACAAGAAAGCAGATAGCATCACAAACTTGAAAAAAATAAAAATAAAAATCCCAACTTATATAAGGAATAGGCAGACAAGTGTTATGAAACAGGATTGAATTCCCACTGAGAAAGTTTTGATGGGAGGCTTATTTTCTATTTGCATGAGGTTTGCAGATAGGTGAAGCTGAAAAGCTTGAAAAAACACTCCAAAACAAACAAAAAGAACACGGGAAAAAGCAATTTCCTACGTTAACATACGAGGGTTAATGTCCTGGTTTGAGGTAAACCAGAACCAAATTTATTTTCAGTAATTTTACTTTTCAGTTAAGCCTCTTCTAACTAGTTAACTCTCTGAAAAGTGCAAGTATTGAAAAGAAAATCGATTCTGTTTTACCTTGCATAGAGCCAAGTCTTGCAAGGGTCACAGAAAAGTTATCTCTGGACATTGCTATATTTAAATATCACAATCACTTTCAAGAAGAACTGCAACAGAAAACAAACCTAAACACTTCTACCACCCCATTCAGTGCCCATTCATTGTGGTGTGTTTTATGTAGCAAACATAGCATTAAAAGTATTACATTTTGATTTCCACCTTTATTCAAACCCTTGGCAAATCTTTCATTGTAGAGCTCCCCCTTGAAATTGCTTCCAACTGTCTCTAATCCTTTATGACTCTTAGAAAGAAGCCTGTAATTTTAATTTAAGAGTTTATAATTCATCTAAAACTGTAATTGTACAAAAATAGTTGAAGCTTCATGGATTGCATGTCTCAAAGGATATTTAAAAAAAATACACTTTAGGTCTTAAAAGATTACAGTAAAGATCTGCTTTTCTTTTTCTTCTAAAAATATATTAATTGAAAAGAAAAAGAACTCTTCGTTAAATTGGCCATTGTCCATTTGGCACCAAATGCTTTTATTCACATACAGAATACTACATCCAGATTACTATTTTGGTTTTAGAGTGAAACCAAAACCGTTACCTTCCTTGGACACCCATGTCAAAACTACCATAGCGCTCTGGTGGTTTTAGGTAAAATACAATACATATGGAGCTAACATCAGTTTCACGTGATGCAACACTGATCGATGAGGTTTGGAAAACCAAAACACAGCTTCTCCAGTATTATGCATCACGTAAAATACCTGGATATATGTTGTGGTTTCAGCTGGGATAGAGTTAACTTTCTTGCTAGCAGCTGGTATAGCGCTATGTCTTGGATTTGGGATGAGAATGTTGTTGTTAGCGCGCGGTGGGTTTGATTGCTGCTAAGCTCTCAAGGCCTTTTCTGCTCCTCGCACCGTCCCGCCAGTGAGACCCTGCTGGGAAACTGACCCCAACTGACCAACAGGTTCTTCCATGCTGTGTGCCACCATGCTCAGGACATTAAAGCTGGGGGAAGGAGGAGGAAAGTGGGGAAGTTCGGAATTACGGTGTTTTGTCTTCCGAAATAACCATTATGCATAATGGAGCCTGGCTTTCCTGGAGATGGCTGAACACCTGCCCGCCAATGGGAAGTAGTGAATGAATTCCTTGTTTTGCTTTTCTTGTGTGCGCGGCTTTTGCTTTACCTATTAAACTGTCTTTATCTCAACCCATGAGTTTTTCCTCTTTTACTCTCCTGATTCTCTTCCCCATCCCAACCAGGGGCAGTGAGCAAGTGGCTGCATGGTTCTAGCCACCAGCTGGAGTGGAACCATGACAATATAAAAGTAGGAATACACCTATCAGTCCTGCTTTGGCAAACTGCATGCAGGCAGGTTATTTGTCAGACAGTTCTGAATTTGTGGTGAGGTAAGAGCCAACATGGTGCCTTTTCTGCACAGAACAGTTGGGCCTTATCTTGCCACAAATTCAGGACAGCTATGGCAGGGACATCTCATTTCAGTATCTATTACAAAACCAAAACCCTGCAAAACCTATGAGAACTGTATAATGCATATGAGAAGTGACTTTGCTTTTTTAAATCACTATCAACACCAACTTAATCATTTATTTAGCACAGTTTGAAGAACTGTCACGCAATCCCTTCTTCTTAAAACAGTCTTGCCTTCCATATGGGTGCTTACAAGATGCATATGCCAATTCACTAACTGGTGGTTAAGAAAGAAGCTTTGAGAATTGAACTACAATTTTCTGCTTACCTGACTGTTCTTCTCCCAAAGCCTTCCCCTGTCTATCAAAAATGCTGTCAGTTGCACAGACTATTTTTCTGAAGTCTGGTCAGGCTTTTTGCTTGTCTGTAAATTTCAAACCACTACAAATAACCCAAATTGAAAACAGTAATTGTAGAAAACAATCAAGAAAAACCTATGAAGTCCAACACATGTGAGAGGGCTATCCTGACCAAAGAGAATTTTCTCAATCAAAGCCTAATCACACACTATTAAAGCTATTCATATTTACCTGTATTAACAGGTTATCATTGTGCCACCAGCCACTGCGCAAATATGGATGATTACCTGCACTTCAGGCAGTATAATGCCTAAATCAGTTCCCCCAAACTACTGACAATATTGTAAAGGGCTTGTTTGCATTCAAAGAAACACAACTTGGTTGGTAACTGACACTTGGTGTTCGAATGCTGGAAAAAATAACTTCATTTTTCTGCATGAGGTGGAGCACCTAAGAAACAATGAGACTACTTCCTGCATACACGTATATGGCAAAATCTGTATTTCTTTCGAATGCATTGTTTTATTCTTTTATTTCTACCACTTTCTGCCTGCCACTTCCCAATGATTCATCTGCCACCTTACGGACAGATCCCATTATAGGGCTACTATAGCTGAGGCAAGATTTATTAAAAGAAATTAATCACACGTATGATTGTGTACAGGTGGCCAAAGCACCTTTGAAAACAAAGGTATCAACTTGAAGTCTGTTTGAATAATTCAGAGGTCAGATTTTGACTTTACAGATGAAGTACTAAGAAGTCATAAGAATGTTTAGCAGATGATCTGATTAGTTGCAAATGCATAAAACTATTTGACACAGAATGCCCAGCTACAGAAACTTCAGATAACACACCTTGTATAAAACATAGTTACAAAATGGAGTTTTTATTTAATACAGATCCCTACACACCTGCAGGGAAAAGAAAAAACTAAAAATAATACAAAACCCAAACAACACAAAACCATCTAAGGTACTTGGTGCTTTAATACATTTATCCATGTAAGGCCTCTGTAAAGTTGCTAACTGACACAGAAAAACCTAAGGGTAAGGAGAGATAAAGGGACTTGACAAAGTTTGCGTGGAAATTCTGTGAGAGAAGCAGGCCTACAAGCTCCTAAAACTAATGCTATTGTTTTAACACCTGACCACCTTTCTATTATTAGATGCAGACTATTATTCTCTACGTGGATCGCCTTATCAGACAAGCTTCTCGGTGATTTTCCTGCTCTTTAAAGACAGCAGATACATTTTGGAATTCGGACACTGCATAGTCTATTTTAAATTGTGGGAGCAAGTTCACGTCATAGATCTTTCTGTCCCTCCCCCGACCAAGACTTCTGCCATCCCGTTCTTTGATTCTCAAACACATCCCTCCCAGCACAGAATCTCAGCATGGTCCTCTCCACTCCTTGAAAGTACTGCCACTTCCTCTCTCTCCTCTCTGATGCTGCTGTTCTCAGTCCCTGTCCCTGCTCTGTCCCCACCTCACTGCATGCTTTCTTCCAGACAGCTGAATTACCTGGGCACCAACAGCAGAAACACTGAAAGCCCCGTGCTTGTATATATAGCCTTTGTCAAGAGTCTACAGGATATTTGTATTATACACACTTAACCAACAGATGTATACATAACTAATTCTACTACTTACCTAATTACCAGAGCACCAGTGAGGCGAGGAGCAGAAGCACCCAGAGAGAAACAATGAGTGTATACCCATGTCACTGCAGACTATTAAGACATAACAAATACAAGGCAGAAAGGAGGGAAATTAACTCTTAGCCAAGCCTTAGTGAAAGGAGTAGGGACTAAAGGCCCAAAATTTATTACTTCTAGGTAAAGTACTTCCCAGGAAAACACAAACCACAATGGAAAACGCTCTCAGAATTAGCAACAGGGGGTTATATTAGATTTTCTATCTTTTCTCAACTGTTCTTCCCGAACTTTTTACAGAGTTGTCTTTTTGTCATCTATTTAATGAAGCAAATAAAAGGTACAGTGGGGTTTAAAGCACTGGCAAAAAGCTTTGATATTCCAAACACCACAAGTATTTACAAACAAAAGTGAAATGGACTTGGGCCATTAGTTTTCTTAACTACCATAAACAAAAAAAGAGTTTTCTTTTTAACCATATTACAGTGCAATTTTCAAAAGCACTAAAATGCTTTTCCACCATTTCCAATTCTACTTGTATCCAACCGCACACAATGCTTCAACAGGAGAAAACCTAACCCAACTAATCTTACTGTAGGTATGTCAACAAAAAGCACCAGGAAGGTATGTCTCCTTCCCCAAGAAATTATGGGTCAATGGAATATTACTTTCGTAACAGAAAGCTAGAGGGATGATTTGTCCCTAATCGAGAAGTATTTTTAGTTTTTAATCAAGAAGAGTGTGCGCAAACAAAACACAGAATGAATTAAAAGACTGAACTAAAAAAAAAAAAAAGATGTCTGGGATTTGCCAAACTTCATGATCAAAGTTTGGTAACAACAAATAGGTTTCTGGGGTTCGAAGTCTTAATAATCAAGGAATATAGCATTTGGATTAAATGTGGACTCAAGAAAAAACAAAAGGGTTAAAAAAATCCAACACATTCAAGATGCTAGAGAGCAAAGAGGGTTCAAGTTAGTTTGTGGAAATAGAAGCAGATTAAATATCTAGAAATAGTTTAATGAGCCACTATATACATGTGGAAGTGTTTCCATTAAATACTTATCTTTAACCACAAGCCAACCTCTGCAATGTGTGCACCCTACTTCTGGTTGGTTAGGAAAATAATTTTTTGATGCTTCTTGAACTATAATTTGCTGGGGGTGGGGAGGGGTATAAGATTCCAAGTTCATCTTCATGCTGTTTTAAAACCCTAACCTTCAAGCAAGAGCTTGATCTATGGGAAACAGCTGCAGAAAAGTAAATCTCCCTTTGAAAAAGTCCAGAATGTATTTTTGTTAAGTATGTTTTGAAGTCATGGTAGGAAAATTAGAGAAAATTGTAAATCTGCTTGCAAATCTGGTCGTGTCTAACTCAAAGATTAGGGGAAAGATTCCAATTTAATCGTAAGACCATGACAAGCCTAGTTAAGCATGCTCTAGGACAGAGCAGATGGGGCCCTTTGCTCACCTCCACGCGTTTTGGATTTATTGCACGCACCCAACACGTTTCATATTAGACACCCCTTGACTGTGTACTTGAGACAGCAGGGTTCAGAATGCACTTCCTCTGCAGACCAATATATTATTCTAAATTGAGCTAAAGTGTTTCCGTTTCATGAGTGATATAAAGTTCAGATTTGAGTTTTTAGGCAGCAGATTTGCAGTCATTCACCAGATCTTTTTTTCTTCATATTAGGAAAAGTAAGCCCTGAGAAAAAAAAAAATAATCCATCTTACTGAAAGTAATTTTGGATTTTGTTGGGTTTTCTTTAAACAAAATACATTTATATTATTGTAATAGCTAATTTGAAGGATGGATTTGATCACCTCATGTTTAGTACTAACATACATTTAAATTATGGCTTATGATTTCATCTGAAGAGGACTGCTGAGAATGCAGGAGTAAATTTATATTTTAGGACTGCATTTTACCTTAATTCTACCAGAATAACAACACAATTTTATAGAGCCAATGAAGGGAGGAACATAAACATTACCAAATGTCTACTACAAATGCTAAAGCACACCAACTATCTTTTTGTTACTTTGATATGCCCGTTGATCAGGATTTACAAGTTACTGTAATTGCACATTACTATTAGAAATATCAAATCACCGCATTTTCTTATCTAAGATTTGTGTGTATAATACTAGGAAATAGTTGGGGTGTTACAGGTACGGGAAGTGATAGGACCTGACTTTTTAATTATAAGCAACATACTGAATTTGACATTTCAGTATTTCACAACATTCATACAAAGCAGTAAGCCCTACACCATTTCAACAACTGGAAGAACAAACTTACAGAGTTGTTCAGTTTTTTGCTAGAGTTGGACGAGTCAATGGTAGTCAGAAAGAGTACAAAGTCCTGCCAATCAGTCCCTGTACATCAATAGCTACTACTAGCTGCAGTACTCTAACACTTTTTTTTCTTGATGCCCTGCATACTGCTGCCACTGCTTTTAAAATGATGCCAGCAAGAAGACTCTGCTTACTGACATGAGGCTCTGGAATGTACGATGTATAAAGGCACAAGACAGATGAACCTAAAACTGGCCTCTTTATTATCAAGTTACTTTTTATACAAAGTTTTCATATGTTATCTTTTAGATGGCATCCTCAAGATGCCTCCTCTTAAAATTCAGTTTAAAAAAAACTGAACAGTAAAAAAATATACAAGAAAACTGCACACATCCACTTATATTGTCTTTACTTGAAGTGAAAATGACAGAGGCAGTTCTGCTGTACACAGAAGCCCAATAAAAGGGCCAGTTTGAAAATACTCTCTCACACTGTATAAAATAATTTTTTTAAAGTAATTGAGAAAAAAAAATACAAAGGCTATGGAAATGCAGAAGAGATTATCAAACACCTGGCCTACAGAGCTCAAATCTGTTGCTCTTCACAAAGTATTAATAAGAAAGTGATTTACACGTCGTCTTCAAAAGAATGTTTAATATATCCTTTGTTTCCATCTATTTAACACATAACATCATGGTCATGTTTAAACTAACTTTTTGACCTGCCCTTCATATAGCATGCCTGATAATACTTTAGTTACTGTTTATAAATTCCATTGGGGAATAAAAATTGTCCTTCTGATTTTGTAACTCAGTTGACTATACTCTACAGTATTTTGCAATAAAAATACTGAAGTTAAACCCCTTCTTTTATTACTTCCCTTCTGAATCTGTTGCCCAGCAAAGCTGTGTATGCACAAACTTTCCACTCAGGAAGGATTAGATAAGAAGTTTACTTCACACCCAAACTGCTATTGCACGAAAATGGATTAGTAATTCCCTTTCTAGGAGTGTTTAGCTGCCACTTAAACTTCCTTTTCATATAAAAAAAAAGTCTCAGTTTCCCTCCAGGCTGCTACTCTGTATCTTCACAAACACAGAAAAGGGAGGCACATCCACACCACTGTGCCAAAGGATCTCAAATCTTAACACTTGATCTGTTAATATCTGAACACACTTAAGAGCAGAGGCAGTCCAGCTCGTTCACACAAGATACTTCATTGATGACAGCACGCAGGATTTGATGAGGTAAATAAGAACAAGGAATGGTATATATTTTTTTAGGATTGCCCACAAATGTATTGTTTGTAGTAAGTAAACTGTTTTCATATTTGTTGGAAGACGAAAGTGAAAGGTAATAGTGGAGAGACTGTTCAGCCCAATAAGTTGGCAGTGCGACAGGTCATTCTAGGGGTGTTCCATGGTGTCTACCGTCCAAGTCACAAACACATAAACAGGGAACACAGCAAGTGTTCCCACTCTTCAAAGACGATGTCTGTCAAGGTCACTAAACAGGCAAACATGGTCATGCCAGAAGTGCTGTTGGTGTTTTGAGTTGTGTGATTTATAACTAAATATGTTCAAACAAAAATGGTAACTAAAAGAAACAAGCCAAAAGAGAAAGTAACAGATTTCGTGTCAACAAACCTTAGCCACAGTTCTTGCTCCTTTCTTTCAGTGGGAAAACCTTAGTGTGTGAGCTCAGCTGCTCAAGTAAATGAACTCATTTAATTTTCTTTTTTTAATCCTCTACACTTGAGACATTGAGACTCACCTTGGAGCATGACAGCTTTGTTCATTATGATCTTAGTATAATCCCACTACTAGAATATAGTACGTTTGAATATACACATGGAACAGCATAGCAGAAGGAGAGATGTGTCATGTCTAAAATTGGTAACAAATAAAACAAATCCACAGATTGGCACAATGGTTGACACTTCAAGAACCACGGTACCAAAAAACTTTAAGACTGCTACAGTCACAGTTTACATAATACATAACCAGTCTAAGTCAGACCCAAGAACTGGTATTTTTTTGGTTGAACATTAACAGACACAGGTGCTCACAGTTACTCAGTAAAACTGCATTAAGAACAGAAAAAGGGATACGCATCTACAAATACAAGGATGGGACAGACACAGCTCAACTTCTCACAAGATCTGGGAAAATTCTGCTTATGGCCTGAAGCCTGACTTGGACTAGCAATTCTGACTGCACAACAGACAGAAAGGGCTCAAAAAGAATATTTTCCTTTTTTAGCTGTGAGGTGAAAGAAACATTAGGAAAAAAAGTCCCCCAAAATACACTGGAAGTGGGCAAGGTAGGAAGAATTTATTATATATTCTAGCCAGATCTCGGGTCTTTCTAAATAAGTAAAGTCCTAACTGAAAGGAAGGTATGGTAATTTATATAAAGTGTCGTTTTCTCTCTTTTCAACAGAAAGTTCATCTTCTTAGCCCTTGAAAATTACCAAGCATCAAGTAGAAGTCTCCTTGGTGAAGTGGTATTGCTAATCCAGGGGTCTCTATGTCCCATGCAACCTTCAAGCCTACATGCCAAACAGCTGGGTCTCGTCCCTTCAGTTTTTGTTCATTACTTTCTTCCACAGCTGAACCTTAAAAAGAGGGAGGAAAAAACACCACAAAGACAACAGACAAGGTGAGAACCATAAAATACAAAATCTGGTCTAACAACAGAGACTTAATGATATCCCACATTGGTACAACCTTAATAGGCTTAAGCTTTCGATAATCGCCATTTGGTATAATCACCATCTCCAAACTCAGTACATAATAGGTAAAAAAGGCCATATGAGATCAAGAGATTTTTGCAACGAGCTTTACCAAGATGAAAACTTCATGTTAACAACAAAGTAAAGGCAAATTAAGGCAAAGTCTATAATGGACTCAAGTTTTTCTGAAGTTCTCAAGTAAACGTATGGGCGTTTTAGTTACTCTTCACTTTTATTTTATTGTTTTTTACATTACTAAAACTATAAGTATAGAAGATAAAATTAAAAAAATGCAGCAACACTGAGGTAAAAATACATAACTTCTGAAAGAATTTCAAGTCATAAACTGCCAAAGCATTTTATGAACTATTTCACTTGTTTACCTACTTGCAATTTCACCAAATCATAAGCTGAGGCAAAGTAAGGTGAAATAACAGGCACAAAACACAATCTCGACAAACAAAGTTGAGCAAATCTTGGAATCATATCTGTCACTCTTTTCTCAAAATTATTAGTCAAACATGCTAGATAACATGCGCAAGAGCCAACGAAGCTTCAATACATTTGTCACAACATTTTTCTTATCATTAAGCAACATGAACATGTTGAGCTTGGGGAAAAAATAATCCACTGCATAGAAATAGTATTTAGAGCTTAATCCCTCAGAACTATTTTCATAAGCTTACTTCACTGCAGTATAAACTGAAAGATACAGTCAGCATTTATAACAAGGTATTTGGGAGCTATGGTATAACAGTTTTATGGCTAAAGTAACAGAGCGTTTTGACAGAGGGAGGATGAAGTTTTAATAAGCAGTTGGCACAGAACAGCAGTGAACAGTTAGAAATCACCAGCTATGTAGCATGCCTCATTATTGCTTATAACGTTAGTAAATGTGTGTCCCCACTTCACCGTCCATTTCAAACGTGCTTTCATGTGATCATTTTTAAAAACTTTTGTCTTCATTTAATTCCAGAACGAAAATACTAAAATAAACTTATAACTCTTATTATAATATGCACACACAAAAAGTTACCTTGAACTAACATTTTCAAAATACTCAAGTCATTCATCTGACACGGTTACTGCAATGTTTGTTTAGTTGGGAGTAGCTTTTAAGGATTAAAAAATTGACTTCATTTCCTATGGCAATTAAATATTGCCTAAATTCAGGAAGCAAGAGAGCCACAATCTTTTAAAAGGCCAATCTAAAGTTCTTAGTTAAAACTCCTACTGTAAATTCAGTCCCCATATTCCTTCCCTCCACTGCTGCAGTTCCCATCCAGCCGAAGCTTTGGCTCAGGAGCAGCTCTAGGCCTTTCTATCAAGGAGCGCACAAATGAGAAAACAAGAGCTAGCAAATACTCAGAAAAATCAATACTAAAGTCTTCAAGGGGCTTTCACATTTTCTGCCCTGTTCAGATAAATCGTAACTTAATTTAAGAAAAATGTTTTCTGAAAACTGCAAATAGGATGGCTTTCAAGGCATTTTTAATGCAATACATCATGGATATTATAAAAAGAGGTAACCTTTCTGGGTTAACTCTCTCTGTTATGCTGCTTTCCCATTCGCTTTGGCAGCAGCACTGTTCACAATATGGCACCAATAAAATATAGAACTACAATCAGAGACAGCAATTTCAATCAAAGTTTCCTGGGGTCTCCTCATAAATCCAGCACCTTTGGAATGTGCTCGTTAAAATGACTTATTTTTTGCAGTTTGATAAATTTTTTATTGCTTAAGTACAGAGTTCAAATGTAGCTCACAGTCTCCTTTTCTCTATATTCTCAATTATTGCACCTTATAATTATCAGCAGCAATTGAAACTGATTGCTCCTACCATATTATTTTGGTAACAAATGGAAGCAAGCTGCTACTAGCTTTTAAATGCAAGCTATTCTGAAAGTGAGGGAAAGGAAAAAAAAAAAGACACCTCAACATTTGTGGTGTATCTCTAGGTAGCACTGACAAACTTTTACGTAAAAAGAAGTTGTTATTAAATTCTGTATGTCACACCTCAAGCATGACTGAATGCTGTATATTCATTGACATAATCACAGTTCCCACTTAAGTGAAAACATTTGGATGCATCTAGACCACAGGTATTTGAGAGTAAATCATGCGGATCGCCCACATACACCGCACCTTAGGAACACGCATTTATTTTGGAGCAGACCACACAGAAATGGTCAAATGTAGAATATTTAATGGAAATTATAATAAAACTATCTGCAAATATGGATTCTCTTCATTGAAGATCTATAGAATTTGGTCTGNGTTCAGAACAACTTGAAACTTGTTTTCCTGGATCTAGTTTGGTTACTGTCCCACAGCACAGAAAGTAAAAGTACCCTTGAAAGGTTTCTTTGCTATTCAGCACCAAAATCTTCAAGAGTTTGAGAGTTTTTTGGCACCCTGAAACCCTAAATGTTCTCTAGTCAAGTCAAATTGTAATGCCAAACTATATCCTAAATGTACTACTCTTAAATCAAACTTGATTGCTTAGACAATGGACTCACTGCCAACACATTGCTAAAAACTACCAGGACTGTAAACATCTACTTCATCATTAAATCCACGGTTACATAGATACAGAAAAAATAATTCCTTCCTGTTTTTTTTTTTTT
>VYZM01005596.1:0-13757 GCA_013398915.1 Dromas ardeola
TGATTCTATGATTCTATGCCTATAGCTCAGGTCTTTGTGCCTAGCATTTCCAATGGATGCTTCATTGTTCCAGTTGAAAACAACATAATGGAATTATGGCCCATAATAACGCAGACACTGCAACAAAAATCATCAATAAAAAGGTTAAATTTAAAAAAAGGAAACATTGCCACAGGCTAAAAGGGGCAGACATTCAATGAACTCTCTAAATAATTAGGTCCCATTAAAGTGTTCCTTTTCATAGCTAATGACTTCATTTGTAGATCATATGGGGTTACACAGTTCAAAATGGTTTAAAATGGATGAAGAGGTAGAATCATACAAAATTCTCAGTTCTAAGTGATTGTAAGCCAGGTACAAAGTATATTCACTGACAGTGCAAAAAGATTTAATACTGAGTCACATTAATATCATGCAAGATCAATTACTGGCACAAATAATTTCTCTGTTAACACAGAGACTCCAGAGTGGCTAGCGCCAACGTGAAGGTCTATCATAAATATCTACATTAAGTCAGGTGAATTATTGTTCATGTAACAATTCAGTCAACCAGTTGAGGACAGTAGTTCATGGTTGGATAGGGCCTATCAATCAACCTCATAGACTGTTTTTAATGGTAGTCAGGGTATGTTATAAAAAACCCCAACAAACTACTAGTTTTATAGGTGTTGTGTGTTTTGTTTGTTTGTTTTAAGTGGACACTGGAGGGAATGTAAATGTTATACTTTTTTTATTTTATGAGGGAAGAAATTAATTAACTTCTATACTTTGATCTTTTTTATCTCCTTATTCATTCTACTTCTGCTTTTCCTTTTTTTTTCTTCTCTCTTTTGTCCTCATCAAAATGATCTGTGTTTACTTTCACCTTTGTGTCTGGAACTTCATGCATTGCTTTCTATAAGGCAAAAAAAAAAAAAGTAAATGGTTAATACTGGCAAGATACCGAGAAAAAAAAAAAAACAACTCTGGTGGAAGAAAGATACTTAGGACAGTGTATCTTCATTGCAAATGTAATAACATAACTAATAAATAGGCAAATTTACAAACTAATATTTAAATATATTGTAGTCAAAGTTCCAGTTTTAAGGGGAGGTAATAGCTGTGAAGTTGATAGAATTATTTGGATTAATGGAGCTTTTTTAAGTTTCTCCAGTGTATCACAATAATGAAATGAAAAATTATTGCCCAAAGAATACTAGTGATCCTGTGGTTTACTGTTAATAATTGCTATGTTCTCTATTCCAGAAGACAAATGAGAGTGTCACAGAGAGATGCAAGCTGAATGGACCATCAGAATCCAAATGCTTTACAAAAAATAATAATATGAAGTACAACTTGTCTTATTTGCCATTTGGAAATCCAAACACAGATAATTCAAAACTTTCTTTTAACAATTATTACCTCTTCCTCACTCTACATGTCTTAATCTCTGAAAGTGGTTTGCTGTGAGCAGATTGCAGTCAAATTCTTCAACCCTTATTTATTGCAATTAATCTTAAACATCTTGGTGAAAGGACTGACTTTCATCTTTAAGTGAAATTGAAATAAGGATGAGGGTTGGCTCAGTGATTGCAAAATAGCTTAATATAGAAGATTCAGTATTTTGATGTCACTACCTGGTTAAACAGATTTTAAACATAAGATTTCGTGAAAAGAGTGCATAGATATCAGATGAAATCTTACCTTCTGCCATTTTCCAAACCTTTCTAAAGAATAGTTTTAAAAGAAAAATTTTAATTATACTTTCTGTTTAAACAAGGGAAATACAGAAAGAAACACAAAATCTACAATTTCATTAAGAGCATTAAGAATCTCAAAAATAAAATAAAAACTTAGAAAGCCAAAGAACTTACAGTTTAATGACCTACTTATATGGATGTCATACAACAGGGAAAAAGTATCATAAGGAGTTATGTTTCTATTAAAAGCAGTTCAGGGATGCTAGAGAAAGAGCGCTAATACTGAAGAAATACCTCGTGTGAAGGAATTTTTTAGATCTTCACTAAGCTATCAAAATTTCAGAGATTCTCTTGAAGCCTGGACTTCGCAATTTGGTTTAAACTTCAGGCACTGTTCCAACTGCAAGCACATCACTGAATTTGGAAATGGAGGGAACTCAGTAGTTGCACATATGGGAGGAAGCTGACGCCAGACACAAACATATATTTCCATGTTTCATAAGTCCAAGGCAAGGATGTAAGTATTAGGGCTTCATGGTCTAAAGAAATTCAGTGTGTAAAACAGACACGATAATTGATCTTGAGGACACAAAACAAGAGAGGAAATCAAAGACAGGATTTATTTGAGAGAATTGTCTTATTTCTAACACACTATCTTGGAAAAACTTGTAACAAAATTACTTTTTAAGCAAACAAAAGCTACAGTACTTATATACAAAACAAAATGATTATAGTAAAGATCTTATTCTAATGATTATTATAACTGGAGCATTGAAACTTTCTTTTAAAAATAGGATGATTAACAGAAAGCATGGCTTCTGTAAAATGTGTTTTTTTCCAACCCCAACTACTTTTGGCTTATTTAAAGAAAAAAAAAGGGTTTTTTTTCTTGCTAAAACATTCAGATTTTATTTTTTCAGAATCTAATCAAGACGCTTTGGGTCAGTGGATCTACTTGACCTGGATTTTATAACACAGGACAGCCAAAACCTTATTTGTGCCTATGAATCAGGCAATGACTTATAAATATGCAGTTGTTGAGATGAAAGACTGCAAAAGAGTAGACACGTCGGCAATCTGGTCAGCGAGTTCCTTTCTGCAAAGCATAGACCATGCAGATGCCAGTCTCAGAAGGCAATGGAGGTAAAAAGTAATTTTACTTTAATGCTGAACCATCTCCAAGTAAAACGTGGACAATTCTAAATCAATAATTTTTATTGTTTAATTTTCTGAGAAAAGTTTCTGCATTTTGGTATTATTTATTCCAATTCTGAACCAAAATCACTGTGGAAATACCGTAATTTTCAAAGGGTGATTTTTTCTGAAATTTATTTGCTTTTCTTATAGTATAACTTGTTGTGCAATATATTCAAGTCATATAAAGGATTCAGTGAGTGGCTGGGTTATCTAAGTACAGTCAGTTGGGCAGAATTAATCTTTCAGATGAGGAAGTAGGAAAAAGAATGGTAAGAAAAGATTAAGAAATTTAAAGGCTAAGAAAATTTACAGATTGTTTTGTTGATCTTTAATGAGCTTCAGATCTAAAATCAGAGCCTGTTAGAAACTGGAACATGGATATCTTCTTTTCAAATTTCTTAGGAGAAGCTCTGAGTGAGCTAGCTTTTATCATACCATTTCATAAACTTTGAGTTTCTTCATTTGACTTGACTGCTGTTTAGATTTCTCAATACTAAGGTTTTCAATTTCGCCAGTGCTTTTAATATCACTGTGCACATGTCAGATCAGTTCTGTGTTCGTACTGCGAACAATGATCCCAGTAAAGCTGCATCCGAACTGATCTAAAGGGAGACAATGCCCATGCTGAATTTCCACCATCATTATGCAGATCATTCCTGTTTCTACTGGGTAGATAATTAATTTCCATATTCCCTCAGTTCCATGTAATTTCTTGCCATTATCTTGTACAGCAGATACATGTAAGCTTTATTAAAATATATTGTAAAATTTGTTTATCCTTTCTGACCAGATTCTCAAATGTTCTTTTTCTCCATTTTGTAACTGCTTACATCAGCTTTAGAAAACATGGCATTGACCCCCAAAAAATAAAGAGAAAAAGAAAAAACCTTAGAAGAGTAAGCTTTCTGATATCCATATAGTTAAATTCTCTGAATTCAATATAGCGTACTATAATATAGTATACCAATTGTGGTAGTAAATGGCGATATTGCATGAAGATTTATTTCTTGTTTCATTTTTTTCATTATGTTTTATTTAGGTCAGCTTTTCTCACAGTTTCTAAGTTGTTCCATTTTTGACCTTCTCTTTCATTCTTAACCATCCTAAGTCATAATTCTAGAACATATAAATATTTATAACATTCGGCTCTTCAAGAGACTATATGCTTTTGAAGATAAATCAATGGAATTAATTTAAATGGCTGTGACCTTTTATTTATAGAAAACGAATCATAGAGTCTGCACAACAGGCCATGCCTGATACAGGGTGCTGTATTTTAAAGATATTCCAGAGAAAACTTACACAGGCATGTTTGTGTTTATATGCATGTGTGTGTATACATATGCACACACACACACACACATAAGTGTAGATGTATGTATACATACATATATAGAATTATTACAAAACCACGTAATAACTCACTGTGTTTGTTCATCAAGGTGACATAGATTAACAAAGTTCCTGTGATAGATGCTTTTGAGAATTTGACCACTGATATACTCTGGGATGTCAGGGTATGTTTGTGAGCTCTGATCCCCTTGTCTGGAGTCTATTTTATGCTGCAAATGCCTTAGTAGCTGATGAGAGTGCCATCCTTCCCGAAGTTCCAGGTGCATTCACTTAAACATACTCTTTCAGAGTTAGACCTATGGAAAGATTGTTTACCTCTTACCAATTCAATCCTTTCAGGATTTGTCAAATACTCCTGTAAATTCCTCTTCCAGGGTCCATGAGGTGCCTTCTCCATTGCAGCACAGTCAAAACATGTTTCTCTCTACTTCTATCTTATTCCAAGAAGTATGCCAGATCTGCTTGTTTTTCCATTTTATTTTAAATATTTTTCACTTCTTATTATGTGACAAGCCACTGAAAGGTTTCCATCAGGAAAGAAAAGAACAGAGGTTTGGTAAAGAATATATTAAGCACAATGAGCTTAAGAATAAGGCTAAGCAGTTTGTCTGGAAAAGTAATCTTTTATCAGAGAAACTGCTCAATTAAAAGGTACTACCTCTCTCCCAAAATTTCTTCCCTTGTCTTGATTTGCAAACCATGGGGGGACAGAACAACACTAGTAGAATGAGATGAGTCCTTCCCTGCATGATAGTTCTGTGAAAATAAGTTTAGAATAAAGTAAGTTCAGAAACATCCCATGTCCCAGCATGTACCTGTTCTCTTACTTCTAACTGCTCCATATGGAGCAAATAGAAATAATTTAGAGTGACAGTTACACACAACAGAGTCTTAAGACCAAGAGATGTTTTTTGAATCCTTTTTCCACTCAGCATACTGCTAAAAGCGCCTACTCCCATGTGGAAAGTGTTGTCAAATACTCCTGTCAAATCCTCTTCCAGGTGCCTTCTCCATTGCAGCACAGTCAAAACATGTTTCTCTCTACTTCTATCTTATTCCAAGAAGTATGCCAGATCTGCTTGTTTTTCCATTTTATTTTAAATATTTTTCACTTCATATTATGTGGCAAGCCACTGAAAGGTTTCCACCTTTAGTTCTCATTGTCCATATTTCATTACTGATGGTCTTTTTTTATGTAATGAAGGAAATGAGAAAAAAAATGTGAGTCAAGGTCTTATTTCAGAACATGCTTGTACATGTCTTGGAGGTCTGGTTATTTATTGGAAGTTACTCTCTTCCTAGAGAACTACTTTGGAGATCTGCCAAGAAAACTGTACTTGTTCTTGATAAGTGTAAAGTTAGGTGAAAAACTGATTAGGAACCAAAACAGATTTATAAGATCAAGAAATGTTTCAGTGTTAGGATTTCATGCAGGAAAGGTAATTCAGTGACATGTAGATATAAGAGAAAGTAATTAAAGCATTAGTAGTACTTTTTTTTTTTCCTCACATGGTCTTATTAGTGTCATCACAACTGGGAGCTGTGGAAATTGGTTGGAATTTAATTTTGTAGGAAACTGACACTCTAAAAGTTCTTTTTATTGAGAAGTAGACTTTTGAAATGTATCTGAAATTTCTGAAAAATTTCCAACTGGTAACATAAAAATATTCTTTTTATAGAATGGGAAACAATACATTAAAATAATTTATTTTTATGTATTCTGTTCAACTGATATTATGATATTAATCCTAGATGAGTCAATAGGTTTAACTATAGCTGTAACATTTTATTCTATAAAAGCAAAATCTCTAAATGGTTTGTTTTGACTGTTCACAGTTATAAATTTTGAAATCAATGTACTTACGCTTTTCATAAATAAGTTGACAAACAGTGTTTTTAAGGTGTTTGTTTTAATGTAGTTTTGTCCAGTTCTAGAACATTCCAGTAACCTTAAATTATTAGATATACTTTCTGGGTCAAATCTGGCTGGGTCTCCTGGCTTTCAAGCCAATTTTCTAAGCATATATGTACAACCAGTGTTATATATGGTAGACTGTTGTACACAGACCAGCTGGCTAGATTTACCTTTTTAAAAAAAAGTATAAAAGGCTTTTTGTCTTCTGAGGGCTCTGAAATCTGTATATTATATTATCTACTTTCTTTTTATGTTTGAATAACAAGCATGCTGACACAAACTGTTCCTTAAAAGTCTTTCATCAAAAGATTGGAGAAAATGAAAGAAAATTGGAAATGTTTCTGTTTCCAAGCTGTAGATATCATGTTCAGCATGGTTTTTCCCACCAGTATCATTAAAGGAGACAAAATTTCAGAAATTTTAATAAATTTTAATTCAGTTCTGAGTTTTATTTCTTTATAAAGCTGATATTAATCTTCCACCATGAATTAACGATAATTTTGTGCTTTGAGGGCCTAAGGTTTGTAGAAGCCTAGGCTGATGTAAACAAAACATTTTCTGAGCATTTAGTTTTCCAGTGTGCCACTGCTTTGCTGGGATAGCTAATTCAGATCTTTGTGGCTAGTGTTCTAGACAGCTCTGTTTTACTTAAAGGCAGATTCCAGTCAGGCTAAATCCTTAGGTAGCTTTCAGGCAATTTTAATTTTATTGACCTTAATTTGTCCATGGCGGAAAGAGAGGAAACAAAGATGAAGGTTATCCTATCTCAGCCATGAAGCTGTGAATTTTACTGCTTCCCATTCACAAGCCTTTCTGTAATATACAACCTTGGGGATGTGGGGAACCAGATGCAACACAAATAAAAGTATGCAAACAGGGTACAGTAACATCAGTTTCTATGATGGTGTGCCTGGAATGAAACTTGTACCACAGGCTTTGAAGGTTAAGATAATTATTTTAAAACAAGTTTGAAGGTCAGTTAGCTCCCAGTAATTTGTGGTGATACTTAGGGGTTAGTACGAGGGATGACACAGTTTAACATCTTCATTTGCAATCAGGATGATGGTATGGAAACTCTTGTCTGCAAATTTGCACACAATTCCAAAGTGAGGGAGCTTTTGATGAGCTGAAGCACAGGGCTGCCGTTCAGAGGGACCCTAGCAGGCTGGAGAAATGGACTGACAGAAACAACATGAAATTCAAGAAAGGCATATGCGAAGTTCAGCCCCTGGAGCGGCATGACCCCATGAAACAGTATGGTCCAGGTGTGATAGAATAGAAAGCTGTTTTGCAGGGAAGGATATGTAAGTCCTGACCATGAGTTTTGGGATGAGTACTATTTAATCGAGAGCACCCTCAGCGAATTTGTAGATGACACCAAGCTGAGTGGTGTGGTTGCAATGGCTGAGGGTTGGGATGTCATTCAGAGGCATCTGGACAGGCTCAAGAAGTAGGCCCATGTGAACCTCATGAGGCTCAACAAGGCCAAGTGCAAGGTCCTGCACCTGGGTCAGGACAATCCCCAGTATTAATACAGACTGGGGAATGAAGGATATAGAGCGGCCCTGCTGAGAAGGGTGTGGGGGTACTGGTGGATGGAAAACTGGACATGAACCGGCATTGTGCACTCATAGCCCAGAAAGCCAACCATATCCTCGTCTGCATCAAAAGAAGCGTGGCCAGGAGCTGATTCTGCCCCTCTACTCCACTCTCGTGAGACCCCACTTGGAGTACTGCATCCAGTTCTGGAGCCCTCAGCACAGGAGAGACATGGACCCATTGGATTGGGTCCAGAGGAGGGCCACAGAAATGCTCAGAGGGATGGAACACCTCTGCTATGAGGACAGGCTGAGGGAGTTGAGGATGTTCAGCCTGGAGAAGAGAAGGCTCTGGCAAGACCTTTTTGTGGCCTTTCAGAACTTAAAGGGGGCTTATAAGACAGATGGAGACAAACTTTTCAGCAGGGCTTGTTGCGATAGGACAATGGGTAATGGTTTTAAACTAAAAGAGGATAGATTTAGAACAGATATAAGGAAGAAATTTTTTACCATGAGGGTTGTAAAATACTGGAAGAGGTTGCCCAGAGTGGTGGTAGATGCCCCATCCCTGGAAACATTCAAGGTTGTGTTGGATGGGGCTCTGGAGCAGCCTGGTCTAGTTGAAGATGTTCCTGCTCATTGCGGGGTGGTTGGACTAGATGATCTTTAAAGGTCCATTCCAACCCAACTAGTCTATGATTTTATGTGTCAGCAACATGTCTTTGCAACAGTGAAGGCTGGTGGTGTACAGGGCTGCAATGTCATGAGTAGGCAGCACATCTAGCTTCTTTTCAGAAGTGCACAGCAAGACAGGCCACAGATACAAGTTGCAAAGAGGGAAATTCTGATTAGATATAAGGAGGAAATTCTTCACAGTGAGAGTCATCACTGGAACGGTTTGTACAGAGAAGTCTTGAATATGTGACACTGAGAAACCTGATCCAACTTCAACTGTCATCCTGGTTTAGTAGGAGTAGAATCAGATGACCTCCAAATTTCTCTTCTCACCTAAATTGCTTCTGTGAGGAAGATTATTTTTTTCGTTATCTAATTATGATTATTGAGTGATAATTCCCAAAGGTACCAGGAAAGGTTTGTCAGTAAAGCATAAACTGCCTGTAGTAATTAAAAGGCCAAAAGCCTGTGTATAGGCTAGGGAATTAATCTGAAAGACATGAATGTGGGTCTTTAAGTACATGATTTTCAAGGCCTAGTCCACTACATTTCAGAGACATCTAAAGAATTTGTTACCAGAATCCTTTCCCACTGGTCAGTCCTTTCGGCTTTCCAATATTGTATTTCACATACAGATGAAAGTTGAATGATTACACTGAAGATATCTGCAAAGTTTCAAAAACTGTGTGGTACAAATCTGACCTACATATTTATTTTCTCTCTTTTATGTATAATTAGTGCTCTGACATTACATTTACAAATTTTGCTTCAGTGTTAGGGGATGTGTCAAAAGGCAATATTTTCTCAGTAACATTGTCCTTTGGCTATGGTTTCAGTAAATGGGTAATCTAAGAAGAAATCTATTCCTTGTTCATAGCAAAGGGTATTGGTTTGATTCTTTTTTTTTTTTTTTTTAATAATTATGAGATCAGCAGCACATATAGACATATTCAGAACGTAAAATTAATTTTCATGGGACTTTGTGGCCTTTATGTTCTTGGTCTTTCCACAAACATGATTAATAAAGAATATGAACTTGTAAGAATGAAAGATATAAACTTGCAGGAAAAGGGGAACAGGAAATAATTCTGTTCAGCACATTAAAAATATATATAACATATATATGAAATAGATAGACAGATATCTAAAATCATTATTTTAGATTAAGTGAATGCCAAATCAGAGTTAGAACCATGCCTATTGTAAAATGTACATCACATTTAAACACTCACACACACACACAAAAAGGATCTTTCCAGTTAATTATATCTTTTCCAATATTTAATTATCTCAGCAAAAATATCTGTACTGATCATAAAACTCAGTCTGAATACCATCAGAAAATTTCAGCAGTTTTGCTATGGCTTTTTCTCAAATGTACAGTAGGGAAACATATTTCTCAGTGTTAAAAAAGATTTAGTGGCCTTCTATCTGATACAGATCCTGAAATCTGGCTGGAATATTGTGAGGACCTTTTCTTTTTCCATGAACAACGGGGCACCACTGGCTGTATCATAAACCCTGGAGAGATCACAGCTCTCATATCTTCTCCAGGGGGGCTGAGCAGTGAAATTCCTCAAAGACGCTGCTCCTGAAATCACAAGGCTTTTCTTCCGAGTGCAGCTCTGGGATATGACACACTGGGCTGGGCAGTGAATTGGAATTGATTGAAAAAAGAGTCTAATCCCATTGCGGGTTCTAACAAATAGAAAGGGTACAGAAAACAGCAAATATGGCAAAAAAAATAGATAGCCTGCAGAGGGAGATTCAACTGAAGTCAGAGGAAGGTGGGTGAGGAGAAACTTAGAACAGATGTACAACTATTAAATGGTTAAAAAGATTTAGGACTAGGATCCAGGAAGAGATCACTGAAACCTGACTGGGAGGGTAGGATAAGTAAATTTATGTGTGGTTATTGGTCCTGAGGAGCTAGCTAGCCTAAATATTAGGAATATGGACACACTGCAAATGGCATAGGAAAAACCTTCATATATCAGAAAAACAGGCTGATGAGGATAAGTCCTCTAAGCCATGTATCCTACCATAACTTTGAAATGATTCTGAGCGTTCTATCTGGCTACAGCTCTTGGTGTCTGGCTTTGAAAGCAGCCTCTGATGTATTTTAGCTCCCTTACATGCCAGTTTACATGGAAGATAATAATCTCGTCTTGCAACTAAGGGTGGATGTCATTATTGCAGAACTCTGATTATTCAATTTCCTTTTTAAAATAATAACAAAAAAAATTAGAATAATTATTTCACTAAGTCAGGCAATATTCCCACTAAAAATGTAATGAGACAATTACAGGCTATATCATAATGCATAAATAATAATATTGAATTAAGAGAAACCATACAAAATTAATTCCAGCATTTTCTATATTTTCAAAATATTAACTGCTTATATTTTATTGTGGTTTTCTAGCTGATAAATGTGGTAGATACATATGGTTTATATAGATAAATGGAGAGAGAAAGAGCAAAAGGAATGAGTGAGTGACAATGTTAATATTTTTGTTTGTCTGGAAAATGATTGGGTGAGCAGTACCACGGTCTTATATAACCTTGTGCAGCAGCTTAAAAGAAACTAGGTATTTTCTATTATTTGTACAATTCATACCTTTGAAAAAAATATATATTGCAGCCTAGGCAACTCAGACATGCTATAATCTAGGTTGCTGCTAGCAGCCGAATGAACCCTCAGAACTTATGGCTTTGCCACCTGATATGAAAATATCTAAATAAATAAAATCCATTCCCAATTGTACCCTCAGCTCACAAACATGTTTTCTTTCCTTATAAGCCTGTCAATATAAGTTATTTGGTGGAACAATTTATCTGAACTGAAAACAGACTTACCTGCCAGTTGAAAACAACATTTATTTCCCAATCTATTTATCCAAATTAAACTCTGAATCTGTGACTGTCATGGTAAGCTGATAACTGTACACTGATGTATTTTATGCAGTTTTAAATAAATGTGTCTTTGTTCAGTATCTGCTTCTGGGAGTTGTAGCAGCACTTCTGTTTCCTTTTCAGCTGATTAATTTCAGATTTTCCAGGATCTTTCCATTCTTAGTCTTAGTTACAGTTTCTTAGCTAGGTGCTTTCAACAATATAGTTTAAAGTCGTAATTATAATTAGTGTCACCTGGTCTTTATATGATTGTATCCAGTCACATTTTGTATCTCGCTTCATAAGAGTGAGAATCTGCAAGCATGGACATTAAAAGGAGGCCAAAGATGGACAAGGTGCAGAAATAAATTTCATCTGCTTTTTTCATTTATGAGAACTTCTTGAATTATATGATTATATGTTAAAGAGTATAAAGATCATTTCCCTAACACATTTTTAGAGTTTATTTCCCCAAATGGACATTTATCTACTTCATTAGTAAGTGATCTAGTCCAGTTGGAGGACTAAGAGCACACCGTACATGTAAACTACATTAAAATAATAATGCATTTGCTTCTTTCTGTTTTCTTTTGTGAGCATGAATCATTCGGTATCATGTCTTAAAAATTCTCTGCAACAAGAAAATTTCTTTAAAGTAGTGTGTGGAGGGTCACAACAAATATTTTTGGATGACAAGGGAAGAGGCATTTAAATATGATATAGCCTAAATTTCAAGAACTTCAGGAAATATTATTTCCCTTTAAAAGCCCATTCTTCCCATAGTTCTAAAGAGAAGTAGAGCTCTCATTTCCATTGACTTAGGCAAAAGTGAAGAATGTCTCATACATTCAGATATACAGCAGACCAGGTCCTGAATTTGTGTAAGGCATTGACAAATTAAAAATCTCTTTGAGATACATTGTTGTATCTCAAACAAACAACAATATTTACTTCAAATTGGTTGTTTTTCATATCCTGTGACTGAGAAAGAATTAAACCACCACAACCACCTTCTTTATAACTTCCTTATACTATGTTTTATTATGTTTTAAACATTTTTTTAGGACTTTGTATTTTCACTTGTAATGGCATTGAGTAATGTACCCATTTTGCTTCTCTTCCATTTATTCTTAGGCTGAATGTTTGGGAGGTACCTACTAAGGAGGAAAATTGGCAAAAAAATATATGCAGGGAGTGCGTAATCTGAAGTTTTAAGAAAATACCAGATTATTACCCATTTCTCATTCAAAAGGCCACTAGTGGTGACTTCTTAAATATGCTAATGAGGCTCTACAGCATCATTGCAATTTACTTTTCTTTAGAAGGAATAACATGAGAGCAGAAGCCAAAAAATACTGATTAGTATTTAGTTCCTACCTTTCCTTCTTTTATTTTTTTTCCTATATACAAGAGAGACCTGAAAATTATGACTGCATTGATTTTTTTTCCTAGTAAAAAAGAATAAAGCCCAAAGTACCTATATTAGTAAATGAGTTATATGGTTATAGCTGACAGCAGTGAAAGCACAGCTATAGTATATCAAGTACATCAAGTACTCGATAACACTTGACAGGTGTACACTGCTAGCATATAGTGCCTAAATTCAAATGTTTGAAAAAAGTCTCTAGCTTCATACAACTGTTTTGTGAATGAGCCATTAGCACCCTTGCTGTGTATCCTTCTTCTCAGCCCTCATCTGTCAAACAAGTAGCTGACTGTATGTGAAGAGAGAAAAAAACAAAATAAACAAGAGCAGCAACCAGAGCCGCAACAAGTTCTAGTTAACCTACAAAGAGAAAAATCATTTTAACAGTTTTGGGAGAAACTGTTACTTTAAAATACTAGAGTAAATTTTTATATAGAGAAAACCATTGATGACTCCTCTGATAATATGCTCTGACTTTATTACACTTGTGCTTTCTATTCTAAGGTGTCATTTGCCTCTGACCTCCTTAGAGTTAGGCTTTGATTCTGGAAAAGCAACTTAGAGGACAGAAATCTTGCAGACCTCTATAGAAATGTTTTTGTGCATGCTCTGAAAGTACTTCGGACAATTTCAGGAGCCAGCAGATAAATAATACTGAGAAAATGAACCTGGCAATATTTTTAAAAATTAGCATAACTTAATTAAGTAAAACTATAGTATAAAACGGCTTGATTTAAGTTTGAATCTGCAGTATGAACCTCAGAGTTCAGAACAGGAGATTGTTCAAAATGTATTTTGATAAAAAGAATATATATATGTATATATGCAAAATTGTATTTTAATATCTGGGTTTTCATCTTTCCTCTGAAACCTTGAGTTACATAAATTTGCAGAATTATTTGTATGTGAAAGTCAAAACAATTTATAATATGTTTCATTCTCAGTATCGTGACTTTAAGAATGTTCTTAGACTCAAAAAAAATCATCAAAGATCACTGCAAGGAGTACGGGCAAAATCTTATCAGTAAACAATCCTACTGGTTTCCCTGAAGCTAGCTTTTTATCCTATGACTCCATTT
>VYZM01005596.1:13795-25847 GCA_013398915.1 Dromas ardeola
CGTGCAGCGGACGGAAAAAAAACACACAAACAAACAAAAAAAAACAACTCATAATTACATTTGGTTGGATGCAACAAAGTGAATTTCTGTGCTGCACAGCATGAGCACGCCCACTGAGCCACCATATGCACAGTCTCTCTTTATAACTAGACCTAAACTAGTTTTGCAGCAAAGAGTTCTCTGCAGCCACAGTGTAGTTGGAGGATTTGCTTATCCTTACAGTATGGAGAAGCTAGCAAGGCCATGAAACTGTGCAATGGAAAATTTCATCTGACAAGAAAATGAGTTAATGTCAGTAACGGAGAGAGTATAAAAGATGCAATGACATTCCTCATACATAAAGTTCTTGTTAGTCACTCTTTGCTTTGAATTTAAACATTTAGTGACCTTCATGTATGTTAGAAGGACACTGTCACACAGACATTCCTTGCCTGTCTTTTGATTGTTTTTTGGAAGATGAATTCATCATATGGTATCAGCATGGAAAATCCATTCCAGATGAAGAAGAATGTCTTTAGCATTCTGGACTTGAATTCTGCCTATATTCCCTGAATTTGGAAGTAATAACATTTACAATGCTTTATTGTAGTGACCTTCACTTTACCTTTCATGCATTTCATTGGACTTGTGATGGTCCCTGAGAGAAGCAGTTGCCAGTATGTGTACAACTGGGGTCTCCCTGCCATTGACCTCTTCTATTTCTTGATGTCCCTTCTAGCTTGGATGTCTCACTCCTAATTTACCTCTTTCCATTGATCCTCCACTCTCAGCTACTGCTTCCTCATTTCATTCCCAACTCTTTGTCACTGTCCCACAGCCCCTAAAGATTTGTCCCTAGGTCCCAGTTTGACCCAAGTCCCTTCTCTTCTAATCCCTGCCACTAGCTTCTCAAACCTCCAGGCTACTCCAGGTTTCTACCTACTGTTCACAGGCTTCCTGCAATGCATGTCTCCTTCTTGGACCTCTCCTGCTCTTTACTGTGTCAGACTATATCACCTCTGTTCCATTAGATTTTTCTACTCCAGCATTGAAAATGGTAAGTTACTACACAATTATCTTGCTCCGCAGCTGATACGTAAATACATGGAACTGCAACTGTGTTATTCAGTATTTTAGCTGGTGGCAAGGGAATATCAACTGCTTGTCTTATAGCCAGAGAGTAAAAGGAGCTTTTGCAGATATGTCACTTTTTTCTGTGGGATTGTTTTATTCATTTGTATAACTGTGGAAATAATTTTCTTCAAAATATTGGAAAAATCCTCCAAAATGCTAGATATATTCTGGATTTAAAAAAAAAAAAAAAAGACAGGAAGAAAAGAAAAAAAAAGAGATGGATAAAAGCAGTGTCTTGGGACTAAATTCTTGATTCCCAGAGCAACCTAGCAGTTACACAAGCATGAAAGGAGCAGAAACATGCCCGAGGCTAGTAGGACAATATAACAGTATTATGTTTCTTTGAATTGTAGTGTTTTACTTCCCATTGGTCACTCAGTGAGATTCAAGAGAATGGTTCAAGAGAGAACAGACCTGGTCAGTCAGTTGAAACAATATGGAAACTGGTTTTTTCTGAAATGCAAAAGGACTTATTTTTTCTAACTATAAGCTGAATTTTTTCTTTATGTTGCTTTTGAATCGTTTTTTTCCTGTGGCATTCATTCACATAAATACTGCAATAATAACAGCAAAATACATCCAACTGCATCCCAGTATCTTCTTGTGTTAGTAGATAACTTGCTTCCTGAAAGCGTGTCCTTTTGTTTCAGAAAAACATAGTTTAGACTCTGCAGCTGTACTGTGCTCTGAGCATTGCATCTGAATGTTGTTATATCTGAATTTTAACACTGAAATGTGTCTCTAAATTTTCCTGGTGTATTGTGAAAGAGCTGAATACAGACCACTGCAGAACATTCTAACTTTCAGCTATATAAAAACCACAAAGATACATCCTTTCTAAATCTTATTTGAAAGGAGTTGTGAGGTATAACATGGGAAGCCCTGTAAAAGCCTACTGTCATTGTCTTCCGATGCTTGGACTTAATTATAAGCCCTCAGTTTTCATAATTAGAAGATAATGAAAAGCTATGTATGTCAGCCGTTTCGCTGTTAGCAATTCAGCTTCTTCAAGGCACGGCAATGAATCAACCTGCACAGAAAGTTTCTGAACAAGGTCACTTGATTTGTTATCCAGAAGGTGAGCTTAAGCTCTGTGACCGTAAGGAAAAGGAAGCAGACCTATCCTTGAACCCCAGGAGGAAACATCTAAGTAGCTTTTACTTCCAAAATAAGCTGAATTGGAAAATAAAACATGGGAAACCCCCAGTTGTGAGCCTGTGCACAATGACTGCTGTGAACTGCAGATTTCATGTGTGTTGCTGTATTGCTTGAACAGCCAAACTACCTTTGAAATCAGCACAGATGTAGAAGTAGGACTGAAATGCCGTTTTGCTTTTTGAGCTTTCTATCCCTACCTTTTCTATATAGTCTTTTCCTCAGAGTAAAACAAAAGCACTCGAACATGCTCCCTAGAAGTTTGAACTGCATTTTTTCCCAAATATTTCCTCATCCATTCTTCATTCTTAGAAATAGGCTAACAAACAGATAGAAAATAAGAGTTATTATCGCACTCTCAATTTTCAGTAAGACCTTTGCTGAGCATGATGGTATGTCTATTATTCTGCTTTGGTTGCTTATTGCCAAAGTAACTTGCTGCTTGTAAAATTTAGCAAATGTTGGCCAGGATTTCTTGGGCCGTTAAAGCCACTTTGCTCTTGGCACAGATTTAAAAGCAGCATGAAAGTGATATGAGTGATTCTTCCTAGGCAGGACAACTCTGTAGAAATCTGGCAGCAAAGCTTTCTTCTGCCTAGACCAGCTGTACTTTACAGACCGCAGTACAATACAGATGTTCCCATATTTTTGAAAACTAAATCTTTTTCTGTAAGACAATGAAGCTAACTTACACTGTCAGAAATACACTTTCTCCTTCTTCCATGGTCACGCATGGAATTTATTGTTCTCATGTCTTGTTCTATATTAAAATTAATTTATTCTGAATAAGATTATTTTCCCCAATTCATAAATTGACATGTAAATAAATAAGAGATGGAAATTTATAATATATGGTATAAGTTGTTACATAATGTAGTTTTCATATAAAATATAATATATATAATTTTATAATAAAACATTGTTCTTTATATAGTATAGTAATGTATATAAATGTAAAATATTGCACAAGTCCTGTTAGCAATTTTTTGCCCCTTAAGAACAGCAAGATACAAACATTCAACTGTATTTATTCTAACAAATGCATTTCATAAATTCTAAAAAATAGCATACTTCATCTTTTTCTTACAGAAAATTGTTTTTATTTTAATTTAAAAAGCAAATCAAATAAGCTATCCCATAAGGGTTTCACAAAGATTCTGTTGTTGGACCTTTCAGTGACAAAATATTTAAATGAGGGCATGTATGAGGGTACAATGGGAAGCACTAAAATATTAAAACATTAGAACTATAAAAATGAAATTAATACGAAATGAGTTGGCAGTGGCATTTTCATAATAAATAATAATCTCCAGATTCTATGTCAGCATCTCAAGACTCTTATTCAGTGGGAAAGGAACACAAACGCTAATTATGATTGGAGGAATAATGCAGATATTACTTCTGTGCTTACCGAATTCAGTGAGACGTTTGCTGATACAGGAACAGAACAAGATTTGTTGCATGCTTTTTGGTAAAAAAGAAGCATGGAAGTCATAAATGATCCTTTGTTTCTTTCTTTTTTTCTGGCCAGATCACTTTCTATCCAGCGCACTTTGAAGCCGTGGGAAACTCAGCACTGTATGAATAAAAATTCCAATAAATTTGCTTGCCTGTTCTAGCAAATTAATTTACTAGGAAAATATAAAAAATGAAAAAAAAATCTCATTCATGCTCTCAATCTACCACATCACCAGAAAAATTAAAGGAGTTCTTCTGCTCATTGTTCTTTTTTTTCAGCATCTCTCAAATCAAATTGTACATGGGTTGATTAAAGAATACAAAAACATATCTGTATTTTCACTAGTCTAATTGCTATTTCTTCTTTTTTTTTTTTTTTTTTCCTCTGGCAACATAATTATCCTTCTAATAACTGAACTTTGAGTTTCCTTGAAGAAAATAATTTTTTAAGTGAATATGATAAAACCCAGTAGTTCCAGGACTGTTGCTTTGCATTCTGAGGTATTACCTGCCAGCGGCTCCCAAAGGCAGATCAAACAATGTTTTGATGGAGTCAAGGGCAGAAGACAACTGTAAAGGGGTAAATGGAAATCTTATGGGCATTTGTTTTTTCCTGTACCAGGAGACATAGAATCATAGAATCACTCAGGTTGGAAAAGACCCTTGGGATCATCAAGTCCAACCATCAACCCCACTCTACAAAGTTCTCCCCTACACCATATCCCCCAACACCACATCTAAACCACTCTTCAACACATTCAGGGATGGTGACTCCACCACCTCCCTGGGCAGCCTGTTCCAGTGTCTGACCACTCGTTCTGTGAAGAATTTTTTCCTAATGTCCAGTCTAAACCTACCCTGTTGCAGCTTGAAGCCATTCCCTCTTGTTCTATCGCTAATTACCTGTGAGAAGAGACCAGCACCAACCTCTCTACAATGTCCTTTCAAGTAGTTGTAGAGAGTGATGAGGTCTCCCCTCAGCCTCCTCTTCCTCAAACTAAACAGTCCCAGTGCCCTCAATCACTCTTCATAAGATTTATTCTCCAGGCCCTTCACCAGCTTTGTCGCCCTCCTCTGCACTCGCTCCAGCACCTCGATATCTCTCTTGCATTGGGGTGCCCAACACTGGACACAATACTCAAGGTGTGGCCTCACCAGTGCTGAGTACAGGGCGACAATCACCTCCCTACTTCTGCTGGTCACACTACTTCTAATCCAAGCCAGGATGCCATTGGCTTTCTTGGCCACCTGGGCACACTGGCTGGCTCTTATTCAGCCGCTTGTCAATTAGAACCCCCAGGTCCTTTTCTGCCAGGCAGCTCTCCAGCCACACTTCCCCAAGCCTGTAGCGATGCATGGGGTTGTTGTGGCCCAAGTGCAGGACCCGGCACTTGGCCTTGTTGAAGCTCATACCATTAGCATTAGCCCATCGATCCAATCTATCCAAGTCTCTCTGCAGAGCTTCCCTATCCTCATGCAGATCAACGCTCCCGCTTAACTTGGTGTCATCTGTGAACTTACTGACGATACACTCCATGTCCTTATCGAGAGCATCAATAAAGATGTTACACAGAAATGGTCCCAACACTGAGCCCTGAGGAACACCACTTGTGACTGGCCGCCAGCTGGATTTAACACCATTGACCACCACTCTTTGGGACCGTCCATCCAGCCAGTGCTTGATCCAGGGGATTGTATGCTCATCCAGGCCATGAGCAGCCAGTTTTTCCATGAGAATTCTATGGGGAACAGTGTCAAATGCTTTTTGAAAGTCCAGGTAGACGATATCCACAGCCTTTCCCTCGTCCAGTAATCGGGTCATCTTGTCATAGAAGGAGATCAGGTTTGTCAGGCAGGACCTACCTTTCATAAAACCATGCTGACTAGGCCTGATCCCCTGGTTGTCTATTATATGGCTTGTAATGGCACTCAAGATGATCTGCTCCATATTAATATTGATGTCTTAATTTGCAGCAAATACGTAATCTTTGCATGTTCTGTAGTCTCCTTTGTTATTAAAATATTGGGGGGAGGGGGAAGACAAGACTGGGTTTCATTTCTTCTAATGAAGAACACTTGTTATGAACATGCAGCTGACTTTATTAAAGAAATACCTTAATTTTGAAAATACATATATTCTCATTATTTCTTTATTTTTTATTGATTCCAATACAGATGTGTGTATGCTATTTCACCAACACGATGTCTTAAAGATGAAAATATTCTCTGGATATTCTTTAGGTGGAGAAGAACAGTAACTAAATGTGACAGCTTTAAAATTAGAAAAATATCTATACAATTTCTATTGTTACAGTTTGTTTTCACCTGCCTCTTAAAATAGCCCTTTAAAAACCTCTGTTGCAGCTGAACACTGAACTGCAACTCTGCTGCGTTTAGTGTTACTGGTACCTAAAATGACTGAACAACAATTAAAGGTCCCATCAAGAAGTTAACTTTCACCCTACAAATCATTTTGTATCATCATTACAAATCATGGCCATTTCAGTAGTCCTCTGTCATGGTTCTGAACTACCCAGCTGGCTCATGGTCACCTCTCATGCGCCGGGACCTTGGGATCCTTTACTGAAAAGCCTTCTTAATGTCTTCTATGCAGTCAGTACGTTCTTACAATTGAATATTTATGATTCTTCAGTTTATATTCTTATTTGCTGATTATATGTCACTGGCTTTCTTTGCAATATTTTTTAATGTGCAATTTAAATGCATAATTCCTGTCATTAGGAAAAATACCATCCACAGTTTTAAAGACAAGTAAGGATATGCTTATATGTATGAATGAGTGAGAAATTTTCAAAGACATTTATCAAAGGGAAGTAGTATCTGTGTTCCCCAAACTGTCTATGATCTTCCTGCAATTTCCATAATTACAAACATCTTGAAATATTATCTACATTTTTCTGAAGATAATTTTAACTCAGTGTCTGCTCTGAAGCCTAATCACTGTGACTATCTTCAGTGAGGCCACATTTTGTTCAAGAAATGAGTGAACGTGCAGCCATATATAGCACAAAAGTTCATATGTAAACATTTAGAATGTGTGATTAAATCAAGAAATATAGTTATGAATGCTGGGAAAGAAATGAAAAAAATATAGGGGAAAATATAATTGAACTAGAAATAAACTTTAGTACAAGATCATTTGTTTTTTCTGTTTATTCATTTATCTGACTACCTATCACTAGTTTAGGAGGAAATTGGGTCTGATTCTTGCTTTAGTATCAGACCTCTAGTACAATTTCACTTGCAGTCTTAATTGTTCTGCAGATTCTGAGATGGTTTTTCAGTACATCATTTTCTTCTTTAAAATAATAACATGAAGAATTATCATTCATATCTGGAAAAAAAACCCAAACTTCATTTTTCTTACTGTGTTCAGTCTCTCTTAAGACTGCAACTATGGCCAATGATTACTATCATTACTATTAAAGTAACAAATTACTGCTAAAATAATAAAAACAAAGGAGTAACCAGTTTTTAAGAGAAAAAAAGAGAAAAAAAAACCTTTTTCAAAGATTTTCCTCATTTTAATTATGGACATTTTGAAAAGAAGTTTAATAATTCTTGTTATTTAACTGCATGTTAACATACCATTAACAACTATACATTTCACAAACTACAGGGAGCACTTAGGAGTCTTTTAAATTTTTTGTGTTTTTACAATTTTTCTTGGTCTTTTACAATTTAGAGAGAAGAATTTCTCTTGCTAAATTTGACCTGAAAAGAAAAATGTTTTTTCAGAAGCAGTCACTGTAAATGACAAGTTGTTCTGAATGAAGCATGTATTATTGGGTGGTCTTTCATTTCCCAATTGGAATAGAAATCTGAAGAAAAACATGTTGGGCTTTTTTGCCTCTGATTTAGATCAGATTAATTGAAAAAATGTTTGAATCTAGAACTATTATGGTAACCCAAAAAAAAAAAAGAACTATTTTACTATTTTTCTAAGGGGATGCTATCATTGTAATGAAAATGACAGTCTCTGTTTCCCTTTTTTCTCCACCATGTAAAACACCTATTTGAATGCGAACTCATATTTCCATAAAGTAACTTTTTTTTTCTTTTTTTTCCAAATGGATTGAAATGCCTCTGGATGTCACAAGAGTAAATAAATTAAGAATTATACCTTTTTTTGTTTTTTTTGTTTTGTTTTGTTTTTTAAATGTCCATAATGCAGAACATATGCAATAGTAATGCAAACTGCCCCAATTAATCCTACCAACACAACTAAGCCAGGGTGTGAAGGCACCTAGCTGTAAGAAACAATGACTGAACAAACCCCAGAGCTTTCTCACCTCATGCTCTTCCAGGCAATCAATAGGATCCTCTTCTGGATCTGTTACGTGACTGTAAAAGAAATTACTGTGAACTGTTGTTTTTCATTTGCCAGAAATACATCAGCCCCTAAAATCTTCTGTATGACCTCTTCAGGCAATGGCTCCCTAAACTGTTTATTTTAATTAATCTGGTTTATTTTAAACACTTTAATGATATGTCTTTTTTTTTTTTTTTTTTCAGTCCACTACATTTTGACTGAAATATGTTAGGAAGCACTCCTCTGGGTTACTGAGTCAGCTTCTCTGGCAACAGCAGTAATTAGCAACAGAAAAAGACATTTCAAATACAAATAAAGTCTGGATTCTAGTCTTCCAGGACACCACCATAATATCTTTGGTGTGTCTATGGATCAGCCTACGAAGCTCAGCTAGTTGCAATGGACACACTACTTTTCTTTAAGGCCCTTTGGAGGTAACAACTTGAAGCTCCCACCAGAGCAGGACTGCATTTAGCATTCCCAGCACTTTTGCAACACCTGCTAGACTCTTACCCATTTATTTCATGGACTCCTGTACTGGTTTTGGCTGGGATATATTTAATTTTCTTCATAGTAGCTTATATGGTGCTATTTTTTGGATTTGTGAGCAAAAGTGTTGGTAACACACTGATGTTTTAACTATTGCTGAACAGTGCTTACAAAGTGTCAAAGCCTTCTAAATTCCTCACACCGCCCCACCAGCGAGTAGCCTGGGGGTGCACAAGAAGTTGAGAGGGGACACAGCTGGGACAGGTGACCCCAACTGACCAAAGGGATATCCCACAACATATGATGTCATGCTCAGCAGTAAAAGCTGAGGGAAGAAGTAAGAAAGGGGGGATGTTCAGAGTTACAACGTTTGTCTTCTCAAGTAATCATTATGTGTGATGTAGCCCTGCTTTCCTGGAGATGGCTGAACACTTGCCTGCTGATTGGAAACAGTGAGTTAATTCCTTATTTTGCTTTGCAGCTTTTGCTTTACCAACTGAACTGTCTTTATCTCAACCCACAAGTTTTCTCACTTTTACTCTTTCAATTCTCTCCCCCATCCTGCTGGGGGGGAGTGAGTGCGCATCTGTGTGGGGCTGAGCTGCCTAATGGCATCCTCTCTGTAGGTGTCCACATCTGAGCTCATCACTCCAGACTTCCTTTATATTTAATGGGAAGGAAAAACATAGGTAATAAAAACCTCTTAGGGAATAAATTCTCCGACTTATTTTACATCTTTGTCCCTGGCCACATGAAACCCAGACTTCATGAGACCAAATCGGTGGAAGATATGTGATAGTGACCTTCTCTGTTGGATGCACCATAAAAGATCACTGTCCTACCTGATGATGTTACCACAGCTGCTGATGGTAGACCTCAGGAGGAGTGAGTCAGGGACTTTTTCATCATGATATTGGGGAAAAAAGAATCTAATACTCGATGAACAGAATATGACTCGCTTACATGGCTAACAGAACTAGCATGATTAACACAACATCACTAGCTTAAGCTGTGATGTACAGAAGAAAATTGTTTCCCCCAGAACATCTGTTTCTTTCACCTCCCCTTTTCCTCTTCCATCTTCTTCCTCTCCTCACCTCACCATTCTCTCCAGCATCAGTCTGACTCTTCCCTGCTACTATCCCAGACTATTCCTTATTGATTGTGGTTTTGTACATCATTCTGTTTTTATTAATATCAATGTCATCTCTGAATCTGATCAAAGGCCTGCTGAAAACACCAAGAGTACTCTCACTACAGCAATTGCAGTATAACATAATCTAACAAGCCTGTAGGTGAATCAGGCTGTGGGAAGTCTGCCCTGTCAAAACATTTGTGGTTTTTTTTCAATTCCAAAAATTACTTTTTGGTGTCTTTGCATGGGACTTCTGGAAGTGGACACTTCAGCTGCTCCACAGGTATTACTGCAGGTACTGCAAAAGCTTTTTTTCTTTTTTCCCCCCATTTAATTGAAAGATGGCAGATAGCTTGTTCCTTTCTGCTTTTACTTCCTCCTATCAAACCAGGGAACAGCATCTGTGCATCTTTAGGAGATGGCATTCAGTTAGTAAAGGTTATTTCACGTGAGACACCCAGTGAATTTCAGAAGAAAGTTACAAGTAAAGGCATTGCCAGGCTAAATTTGCACTTCTTTTTTTGCCCCTTCCATGGGCTTGCCCTCCTGTCCTTTGTACTGACACCTCAACCTGAGTGGGACTAAGCAGGCAGAAAATTAACCCAGTATAAAAAAAAAAAGAAGGAAAATTTCTGTTTTGTCAGTTTACTTAATGGATTCAATTGCAAAATGAATGTTGGAATCGGTAAAAGGGCACACTGCAAGGTCAGGAATAGGGGTGCAAAAGGGCAAGGTAGAGATAAAGGATGTTTACCTTGTACCAACAAGCCTTTAGAGTGACTCAGGCATTTCATGTAAGTTCTCCCCTGTGTATTCCCAAGGGTAGCTTGGAACACAGGTTTGTGGATCTTTTTTTACACATAGGTCTTTAAATGTCCTATTTCAGGCAGCAAAATATTCACTTTATACCTAATTCAGATTGCTACATAAATTATGTGTGGATTTATGTACCTTGCTGAATCAGGGTCAAAAAATCTAATTCATGATCTGTGGGGGGATGTAAATGCACCCTGTACTAAATGTATAAAATGAACCATTTATTTTCAATGGACTTTTCTTACTACTGAGTCACAGATATGAGTGTATTATATTTTCTGCAGTACAGAAATATTTTCAAATCGACACTGATAAACCAGTGAGTCACAGATCAAATTCATCAGGTACAATTTGCACATGCTGTCATTGATTTCCATGTGCAAGCAATTCCATCAAAAATTAGTGCTGTCAGATCAAATAAAAGAACATATAGGGCAGACATTCTCCACCTTTAAAGTAATGACTTCACATATTTAGCTTTATTTTGGGTATCACTCTTGCTCTGAAATTCTTTTTAAATCACTTCCAATTTATTTCTAAAATATATAATCATTATATGCTATTAGGTGGGTCATAAGCCTCTCAAGAGTAATGGAAATTTTTAAAATTGTTTCAGGAGTGATACATACAACTGAAAATGACACAAACCATCATTTGCCTGTAGTAATCTCTTTTGCATGAAAATATGTTGTTTTAGTAAATCTAATGTAGGCCTGCCTTTAGCCAGAATACTTCTGATGTCTTCTACATCTACAGAAATACCAGTTTACTCACTGGAAATGTCAAAAGAAAGCCACATATTCAGATAGCTTCTCTTTCCTCAATCTTATTAGAATTTGGTTATGGATTCCTTGGGTTTCTTTTGTCTGTGCCTTTTTCTCATGTTAGGTATTTTATCCATCACTGTATAATCTAGGCCTTTTCGTAAAACAGACAGAATGGTTATATAAAGTAGGCAAGCTATCATGCCTACATTAGTGGTTTTCCTTCAAATAGGAGCAAAAAAGGTAAAGAAAGTTTCCAAATATTTTTTTTAAAGTATTTTCTTACGGGATATTGAATATAAATTGCCTTTAGAGAATCATAAAATCAATAAATGTCATGTTTGCAGACCCACACAACTTGAATGGACTTCAGAGATAAAGTGTTTGTACTATATTTCATTATGTAAGTTCTTTCCTATGAAATTCAGTGAGTTAAATACTCTGGAAATATATATCAGCATCAGGACTATTTGTTTCAGAGACTGAGAGTCGATCATTCAGAAGTCCTAAGACAATGTCAGAGTTGTACAACTCTGTATAACTAATGTACAACATTAGTACATTCTCTAAAAAAATTAAGAAAGTGTTAAACGTAGGATTTTGACCCCCTAACCCCTACTGGCATCCCACCTGTTTCTTGAATATGACATAGAATTCAGCAGACAGAGAGACAGGTAGGTAGAAAGATATAAATACCAGCTAAGACCCCAAATTGATTATTACACAGTCATCAGGGACATCTGTAGTAACGTGAATAACTACTACTATTATTATTATTATTATTATTAT
>VYZM01005596.1:33386-77797 GCA_013398915.1 Dromas ardeola
TTGCTTTTTGGAAAAAAAAAAAAAAAAAAAAAAAAAAAAAAGAAAGCAGTTCGTTTGACCCAAATGGTAATGACTACACACTAGCTATGAAGAAACTAAATCTTGTACGTGCATGATGCTAGCCGATCAACTGTAGTGTTGCTGACTGTTATGAAAGTTGATACAAGTTGTTACTAGGCAGATTTGAGTCATTAACATCCTCAAGCTTCATCAGTAATGCCAGATCCAGAAATTCAGGAGAAAGCTAAAATGTCAGGAAGAGAGGGAAGGAACGTTTATTATGACATTGGTCCACCTAAATATTCTACTTGTAAATATTGCACTGGTGATGACTGTACTTTTTGCAAGGACTTTGGAACAGTCATGGCATTAAAGCATAGCATAGTAAACAAGAAAAAATAGTACAGCCTCTTGGCTGTGTGACTGTGTTGTGGAATTTTTGTGAAGGCACAAAATGTTTTCGTGGAGACACAGAACACTGATGGTGACTCTGCCACGCTAAATTCACAGAATCACCAAACTGTGGAGGTTTGAAGGTACTTCTGGAGATCACCTAATCCAACATCCCTGCTCAAAGCAGGATCAACCACAGCAGGTTCCCCAGGACCTTGACCAGTTGGGTCTTGAATATTTCCAAGGATGAAGACTCCACAACTTCTCTAAGAAACCTGTTGCAGTGGCTGACCACGCTCACAGGAATAAGAATTTTTCTTATATTTAAGTAGAATTAGAGCTATTTCAATTTGTGCCCAGTGCCTCTCATCCTGTCACCCAGCACCACGGAAGACAGTCTGGCTCCACCTTCTTTACTCCCCTGCTCAGATCTTTATACACAGATCCTCCTGAGCATTCTCTTGTTCAGGCTGAACAGTCCCAGGTCTCTCAACCTCTCCTCGTATGTTGGATGTTCTAGTCTCTTTATCATCTTTGCAGACCTTTGCTGGACTCTCTCCAGTATGTGCATGTCTCTCTTGTACTGGGGAGCCCAGAACTGGACCCAACACTCTGGATGCGCCAGTGCTGAGTAGAAGGGAAGGATCACTCCCCTCGACCTGCTGTTAATGCTTTCCAATGGGCCTCTATACGGTCACCTTATTTAAGTGTTCCCTATCCTCATCCCCCTCCAATGAGGGTATGTCTTGTACCAGACCTTCTCACTGGTATCAAGGGCCTGGGAGGCAAATCTTAGCAGTAAAAGCGAGGAAGGCATCAACTGCCTCAGTCTGGTCTGTGTCCTTTTCACCGGGTTCCCTGACGTATTTAGTAGCAGGTCCACATTTTTCCTAGTCTTTCTTTTGTTGCTGGTATACCCATGGAAGCCCTCCTTGTTGCCCTTCATATCCATCAGGATATTAAACTCCTGGTGGACTTTGTATTTCCTACCCTTATGCCTATATGACCAGACACTGTCCTTGATTGCCACTGGGTGACCTCACCCTACTTCCAATTCTTATATGTGTGGGTTTTATGTTTGAATTTTGTCAGAAGCTCCTTGTTCACCCATGCAGGCCTCCTGCTGCCTTTGCTTTGTTTTCTTGTGTTTCGGAATTGTTCATTCTTGAGCTTGGAGGATATGATCCTTTAAAATCAACCAGCTCTCCTGGATATTTATCTCCAGGACTATATCTCATGGGCCTCCTGCAAGCAGATCCCTGAACTTGTACAAGTCTGGTCTCCTGAAAATCAGGGTTGTGATCCCACTATTTGCATCTTTGCCTTTTCTCAAGACCTTCAGCACCATATGTCATGCTGTGAGGAACTGGACAGTATTTATGTAGTGGGGTTGCTCTAAAGTGTCGAGTCGTCACTTCTGCCTTACAGGTTAATATTTGAGATGTTGCAAGAAGCAAAAGCCCCTGAATTTTCCCATCCAGAAAAATCTAGACTAGTGTCATGGTACTTTCTGGGATGTTCATGATGATTTCTAGTCCCATATTAAGGAGCGGTAGATGAGAGTAGAACTTGGAATGTATATAAGCATAGTCTAGATACTGTCATAGTAGCTAATAAAAATATTATCTGGAAGGCATTGTAAGGTCTATCCTTGAGGAAGATCACATGAGGAGTTCCCCTATACCATCTCATAACAATTTAATTTCTTTCTCTGTCCATTATCTTTATTTGCTCCACAGTCTCTTTTTTAATCTTCTTTTTCATCCGTTCAATTCAAAATTTCCCACATGGTTTGATGTAGTCATTTGTGTGTGATATTATAGTCTGTGTTACATGAGATGGAAAATAAAATTCTTATGATAGTCTTTTTTGGCCTTAACTTCTTTTAATGTCTACTTTTACTCAAAATCTGAATTTCAGTTGTCACCCAGGAATACTCCGTTTCCGCAGAACATAGTAAAGTTGACCCAAAACTCATTAAAATCACTGCAAAGATGCCAATGGCATTCAGGCCCCTACTGAACAATGAATTATTCTGGACTATAAAGCTCCTAAAAATGTGTAAAATAAAGATTTAGGTTATAAGGACTGAAATCTTCTTTAAATCTCTGCAGAAATACTACTGTTGAGAGTATAAAAATTCAACCAGTCTTAAAATACGCTCACTAGTAACTGTTCATAGGTCTATCTAAGAAAAATAAAATAAAAATAGTATTTCTGTATCTCAAATGTGGTCTGCAGAGTTGAAGTAGTAGACATATATTACTCATAATTTTAGCAGCCTTTGTATAAAATTATGCCTGAAAATCATTCAGAGCCTGATCCGGAAATCCAAGAGGAATTTTAACATTGATCTATGTGGGAACCACAGGTAATACAAACTGTAAAGTAGAAGAGAATCCAGTCCAGATTGCTTTGCATACATGTCTGAAAGGTCTATAAAATCTCTATTTTCAACCTTCATTTTAGCAAACATAGAGTTCCAGTAACTTTTTATATGGAAATGGGGTAGATGGTCCACACAAGAAGTAAGCTAATTCAAAAGAATAAAACAAAAGACATTTAGCACTCTTTATGGTCTATCTACAATGCTGGAGGTGAATTACCTTTCTCTCTCATTTTTATATTTATACAATCCTAATATTACAGAGTTTGTAGAGTATTTTCTTAAGATTCATTTAACAGACTGAGGAAAATATTTATGTGTTATTTCTATAATGATATTTTGAGCCAAAGAACTACCTGTGACTACACACATTAACATGTCTGTTTTCATAAGATTTTTCTCATGGAGACCCATACAAAGATTTCCCTTTTAGCAACTACCTCTCTGGGACTTCTGTCCAAATTTCACACCATAAGGTTTTGGCATACAAGTATTTCAATATGAACTGGAGCCAAGCAGGTTTGTGAGATTGTGGTGGGTTGACCCTGGCTGGACATAAGGTACCCGCCAAAGCCACTCTGTCACTCCCCTCCTCAGCTGGGCAGGGGGAGAGAAAACATAACGAAAGGCTCGTGGGTTGAGATAAGGACAGGGAAATCACTCAGCAATTACTGTCACATGCAAAACAGACTCAACTTGGGGAAAAAATTATTTTAGTTTATTAACAATCAAATCAGAAGAGGATAATGAGAAATAAAAACTAAATCTTAAAACACCTTCCCCCCACCCCTCCCTTCTTCTCAGGCTCAGCTTCACTCCCAATTTCTCTCCCTCCTTTCCCCGAGTGGCGCAGGAGGACAGGGAATGGGGGCTGTGGTCAGTTCATCACACGTTGTCTCTGCTGCTCCATCCTCTTCAGGGGAAGGACTCCTCACACTCTTTCCCTGCTCCAGCATGGGGGCCCTCCCACTGGAGACAGTCCTCCACAAACTTTGCCAACATGAGTCCTTTCCACGGGCTGCAGTTCTTCACAAACTGCGCCAGCATGGGTTCCTTCCACGGGGTGCAGTCCTTCAGGAACAGACTGCTCTAGCGTGGGTCCCCCACGGGGTCATAAGTCCTGCCAGCAAACCTGCTCCAGCGTGGGTTCCTTGCTCCATGGGGCCACAGGTCCTGCCAGGAGCCTGCTCCAACATGGGCTTCCCGCGGGGTCCCAGCCTCCTTTGGGCATCCACCTGCTTTGGCGTGGGGTCCTCCACGGAGCGCAGGTGGATATCTGCTCCATTGTTAATATCCATGGACAGCATCTCTGACATGGTCTTCACCACAGACCTCAGGGGAAACTCTGCTCCGGTGCCTGGAGCACCTCCTCCCCCTCCTTCTTCACTGGCATTGGTGTCTGCAGAGTTGTTACTCTCTCATATTCTCACTCTTCTCTCCCAGCTGCTGTTCTGCAGCAGGATTTTTCCCCTTCTTAACTATGTTATCCCAGAGGTGCTACCACCGTCACTGATGGGCTCAACGTTGGTGGCATTGGCTTTATTGGACATGGGGGAAGCTTCTAGCAGGTTGTCGCAGAAGCCACCCCTGTAGCCCCTCAGCTACCAAAACTTTGCCGTGCAAACCCAATACAGAGATTTAAATTGATTAATGCTGCAATTCTCTGTTCTTTGGTATTCTAGAAATTTTCATTATCAAGGATGTTATGGTATGAATTTAAAACAGCCTAAACCACCTTTCTTTTGAAGGGGAAAACTTGAACCCTTTTGGAAGCAAACTGTGTCTTTTGGCTGCTGTTTTGTCTCTAGAAATGTTACTTCCCTGCTGTATGTGGACAATGATTTTGTAAAATCATTTATATGGAATCTTTTTTTATACAATGCTAAACAGCATTGTGTAATTCCACTCATTATTATGATGTAACAAATACACTGACTTAATTAATCATAATGATAATTGTAAATCATTCTGATTTTACTAAAATAATTAAGATAATAATTGACTCCATATTAAACCAAAAAAAAAGATTTTATTTTCTAGCAAGAATGTGGTTTTTATATTTATCTTCTTAAAAATTTGTTTTAGTTGATACAATCATCAACCTTTCTGCAGCAGCAAGTCCTTATCTGAGTGAAAGGCCCATAACTATATTTCATTTTGATATATACAGTGACAAAGTTTTCCAAAAATCATAAGACTTTGCATGTTTGGTGCCTATTCTTATATTGTGCAAACACTTAACATAAAAGTCAAATCATGCATGTTAGACAAGTGCTGGCAAGGGGTTAACATATGTATAGAATAAAAGTGTATATACACGTTTAAAAATATTGTTTATTTACAGTTTCATGTGCCCAGTTTAGATATCTTCTGAGGAGATGAAGTAACAGGCTGACACTGTGGCTTTCTGTGGCAGTATTGACTGCAACTTTTACTCCAAAAGAAAATTTCAAATGTTCATTTTATAAGCTGATCTTCTGAAGGAAGAGCTACTGAGTTATCTGAGTTTAATAAAAATGATATGAAACATAAAGGTCAGGGATGACGTTACCTTTGCAGCATTGTATTGATTTGAGCTTATAGAGATAAGCTATAATGTTATTTATTAAAGATTTAATAAACCACGAGCTTTCAATGGACCTGTGAATACCTAGAAGGAAAAAAAAAGTTCCTGTTAAGAGTGAGAAAATAACTGAATTTTCTTTTCAAAACAAATAAATAAGCAAGCAAATACAGAAAGAAGGAAACCCTTTCTAAATTATGCACTGAAATATCCTTTGAGAAATTTTTAAATTTCATCCTGACAACGACTTTCATGTAACATATTTAATTCTTAGAATGAAATAATAGAGACATACTAGGTACTGATGGTTCTTCACATTTTATGATGCTAAGAACTAAGGGCCAGATCTTTCAAAAAGATTTTCTAATAATTTCCATAGGTTTAAGTGACAGATACTGACACCTTTACCTACATGGATTTATTCCTCTTTCCATAATTACTCCCACTGACATTAAAAGCATTATAGAGTACAATAATTTATGATGTAAGGCCTTACACTGTATTATTAGATCTATCATTATGCAATGTAACAAAAATGTCCAAACATATTTAAAGAGAAAAACTCCAGCACTAGCTTTGCATCTAGAGAAAATGTAGCCTTTCCCAATTTATTTTTTTCTTTAGCTAAATGATTAAGGTATTTCTCAATTACATCAACACACCAGCGAATACAGGCGTACTAGATTTTTAAGCTTATGGCATAACAGACTTCTGCGGCCAACATGACATCTGGGTTTTCTTGAGTTCTCAATATGACTGAACACTCATGGCAAGATTATCCAGGAGTGACCTTCAGAATGCATCCCAAAAGAAGCTCACATTTATTCCTGGTTCCATAATAAAAGTTCTAAATAATTTTTCATTTTATTAATAAATCTTAAAAAAATTTAAAATCTCATAGCTTTTTCCTGCACTTAATTATATTAGGCCACAACTAGGAGAATTTGCAGATTCAAACATTTGGGGTTCTTCTTTTTTTTCTGAGAAAGGAATTTAATTTTTTTCAGTTAGATAACATAGGATCTTACAGTTAAAAAAACACAGCAAATGAAAAAATCATAATTTCATCAACCACATATTCTGAGGGCAAAAGTGAAAAGGAAGGTGACTATAAAAGCAGCTGTTATTAGTTAAGTTCTGTTTGCAGAAGGTAGCGTTTGTGAAAATATGGGTTGCATGGTTGTTAAGTAATATTATTCTTGACCTATCATATTTTGCAGATGGAAGTATCAAAATTTTTCTGAATCCTGACCTCAACAGTGAAAATTCAAGATTCAGATTAAATTTAATACAAAAACAGAATTAACACCCTCTTTATCTACCCCATATGTCAGGTCACTAGAATAATTTTATTTTTAACAATCTTTGATTTTCAGAGGAAATTCTGGTCACTTTGATGAAAAAGTTATGAATAACATGGTAGGGACAGGTTTTTTGGTTTGTGTTTTATTATGTATGGCTGGGTACAAACAGTGAGAAAGTTTACCTGGGAGAGCCTAGTATTTTTATAGTTTTTAGGTTTTTTAGATATATCATAGAATCATAGAATGGTTTGGATTGGAAGGTACCTTAAAGATCCTCTCGTTCCAACCCCCTGCCATGGGCAGTGACACCTCCCAGTAGACCAGGTTACTCAAAGCCCCATCCAACCTGATGGATCTGGAGGTCTTGAACACCTCCAGGGATGGGGCATCCACATCTTCTCTGGGCAACCTGTTCCAGTGTCTCACCACCCTCACAGTAAAGAATTTCTTCCTGATATCTAATCTAAATCTGCCCTCTTCCAGTTTAAAACTATTATCCTTCGTCCTATCACTCCACTCCCTGATAAAGAGTCCCTCCCCATCTTTTCTGTAGGCCTCCTGTAGGTACTGGAAGGCTGCTATAAGGTCTCCTTCTCTTCTCCAGGCTGAACAACCCCAACTCTCTCAGCCTGTCTTTATAGGAGAGGTGCTCCAGCCCTCTGATCATCTTCATGTCCCTCCTCTGGACCCATTCCAACAGGTTCATGTCCTTCTTATGTTGGGGACTCCAAAGCTGGATACAGTACTCCAGGTGGGGTCTCACGAGAACGGAGTTGAGGGGGAGAATCACCTCCCTCAACTTGTTGGCCACGCTTCTTTTGATGCAGCCCAGGATACAGTTGGCTTTCTGGGCTGTGAGCGCACATTGCCTGCTCATGTTGAGCTTCTCATTCACCAACACCCCCAAGTGCCTCTCCTTAGGGCTGCTCTCAAGCCATTCTCTGCCCAGCCTGTGTTTGTGCTTGAGATTGCCATGACCCATGTGCAGAACCTTGCACTTGGCCTCATTGAACTTCATGAGGTTTGCACAGCCCACCTCCCAAGCCTTTCCAGGTCCCTCTGGATGGCATCCCTCCCTTCCAGCGTGTTGACTGCTCCACACAGCTTGACGTCATTGGCAAACTTGCTGAGGCTACACTCAATCCCTCTGTCCATGTCACCAGCAAAGACGCTGAACAGTGCCAGTCCCAGTACCAGCCCCTGAGGAATGCCACTCATCTCTGGCCTCCACTTGGATATTGAACCATTGACTGCAACTCTTTGAGTGCAGCCATCCAGCCAACTCCTTATCCACTGAGTGGTCCATCCATCAAATCCATGTCTCTCCAATTTAGAGACACAGATGTTGTGTGGGGCAGCGCACGACAAATGCTTTGCACAAGTCCAGGGAGATGATGTCAGTTGCTCTTCCTTTATCCACCAATGTTGTAACATCATTGTAGAAGGCCACCAAATTTGTCAGACACAACTTGCCCTTGGTGAAACCATGTTGGCTGTCACCGATCACCTCCTTATTTTCCATGTGCCTTACCATCCTTAGATCCAGGAGGATCTGCTCCATGATCTTTCCGGGCACAGAGATGAGACTGACTGGCCTGTAGTTTCCTGGGTCTTCCTTTGTTCCTTTTTTCCTTTTTTAAAAAATGGGGGTTATGTTTCCCCTTTTCAAGTCTGTGGGAACTTCACTGGAGTGCCACAACTTCTCAGATATGATGGATGTAATTTTGGTAAACCATTACTGAAACCACCATTAAGATATCAGTCAGAACTTGTGTGTATATATATGTGTGTGTGTGTGTGTGTGTGTGTTTGTGTATGTGAACAACTTAATTTTCACATAAAATGTACAGTAATTGCGAGTGTTATAAAGATCCAGTACACTCAGGAGAGATTTGAGTCATGGAGTCACTTAGGTTGGAAGAGTTCTCAGGGGGTCTCTAGTCCAGCCACCAGCTGAAAACAGGGTGAACATTGAATTCAGATCAGTTGCTCAGGGTTTTGTCCACCTGAAATTTGAGGACCTCCAAGGGTCAAGACTATATAATCCATAAGTGCAATTCATTCCAATGCTTGATTATTCCCATAGTGAATCCTGATGCGTTACAATTTATGACCATTTTCTAATTTTCTTACTGTACACCTCAGTGTACAGTACACCTTGTTCTGTCTTCCTGGCAACCTCTTCTTCAGTTTTAAAAGGTTGTTGTTAGGTCCCCTTCAAGACTTCCCTTTTCCAGGCTAAGCAATCCTAACTTCCTCTGTCTCTTATCTGTGCTACTAGAGAAGAAGAAATAGTCTTTCTTGAGATCAAGTGCATCTTAGCTGTGCTCAAATTACCCATGACAAGCTCAGAAAAATTTTTTACAGCTCCAAAATGTTTTATAAACAAGTGTTCTCCACAGTTGCCCCCTAAGGACTTTGACCTATGGTCCAGAGAAGCCAGTGGAACAACACCTATTGATTTCAAGAGTTTTAAATGAAGCCAAAACAAAAGGAATATTTTTGGTTTTTTCTGAGTTCTTGAACTTTGGCTACAAATTAAATGTGGTTTTTCAAACGCCAAACACAGGGTATTTGGGAGAATTTAAAGTGACAAAGGTGTATATAAATAGATACATGAATAAATATAAATAAACCAGTTCCCTTTCTTTTTTTCACAAAAGCAGGGTGGAGAAAGGAAAATGTAAAACAACAGAAATGTTTCATGTATTTTTAAGATTAGCATAATATTTTATAAGCTTGTGACCAAGTGTGAATATCTCTTGACATAGAAAACATTCTTCCCTAACCTATCAGAGTTATCAAATTAAAAGCTTAGTCACAGAAAATCTTATTCTTGTGCATGTGTCAGCATGGAAAACAAGATAATCTATTTTTCTGAATGTAAAGGATTTTAAAAGTCTTTTGTATTGGAAAATTGCAAATGAGTATAGTACAAAGTCCACTGTTAGTGACTGAGTAACCCATAAGGAGAGGTGCTCTGCTGGGAGCTAGCTGATGTCACTGCGAGGCCACTCTCTATTATCTTTGAAAGGTCATGGCAATTGGGAGAGGTGCCTACAGACTGGAGGAATGAGAATGAATGTCTTCTAGAAGGGCAAGGAGGATCTGAGAAACTACAGGCTGATCAGCTTCACCTCGATGCCTTGTTTGGTGATGGAACAACTAATCCTGGAAACTGTTCCCAGGCACATGAACAAGAAAGTAACCAGAAGTAGTCATGATGGATTCACTAACAAGAAGTCATGCTTTACCAACTTGATAAACTTCTATGATGAAGTGACTGGTTCAGCAGATAAGGAGAGAGCAGTCAATATTGTCTGCCTGGGCTTCAGTAAGAGCTTTGACACTGTCTCCCATAAGACACTCATAGACAAGTTGTGGATGCATGGGCTGGATGAGCGGACAGTGAAGTGGATGGAAAACTGGCTGAATGGCTAGGATCAGAGTTTGGTGATCAGTGCCATGAAGTCTAGTTGGAAGACAGCAACTAGTGGCATACCGCAGGGGTCTGTACTGGATCTAGTCCTGTTCTACATCTTCATTAATGACCTGGATGATGGGGCAGAGTGTACCCTGAGCAAGTTTGCAGAGGACACAAAACTGGGAGAAGTGACTGATTTGCCAGAGGGTTGGGCTGCTATTCAGAGGGACCTCGACAGGCTGGAGAAATGGGCTGATACAAACTTCATGAAGTTCAACAAGGAGAAATACAAAAGCCTGTAACTGGGGAGGAACAAACCCATGCATGACTATATGCTAGGGGCCACCCAACTGGAAAGAAACTCAGCAGAAAAGGACCTAGGGGTCCTGATGGATACCAAAATGAACATGAGCAAGCAATGTGCTCTTGCTGCAAAGAAGGCAAATGGCAGCATTAAACAAAGTATTGCCAGCAGGTTGAGGAAGGTGATCCCTCCCTTCTACTCAGTAGTGGTGAGGCCACACTTGGAGCATTGGGTCCAGTTCTGGGCTCCTCAGTACAAGAGAGATATGGACATACTGAAGAGGGTCCAGTGAAAAGCCACAAAGGTGATTAAGGGACTGGAGCATTCCTCCTATGAAGAGAGGCTGAGAGAGATGGGACTCTTTAACTTGGAGAAGAAAAGGCTCAGGGGTGATCTTATCGATGTGTACAAATATTTAATGGAGACACTAAAAAAGACCAAGGCAGACTCTTTTCAGTGCCCAGTGACAAGACAGTAGGTAATGAGCACAAACTGAAACACAGGACATACTGTCTGAACATCAGAAAATACTTTTTTACTGTGAGGGTAACTGAGCACTGGCACAGGTTGCCCAGGGAGTTGGTGGAGTCTCCCACCTTGGAGATACTCAAAAGCCATCTGGACAAAGTCCTGGGCAACTGGCTCTAGGTGGCCCTGCTTGAGCAGGGGTATTAGATCAGAAGATGTCTGGAGGTCTCTTCCTCCAGAGGCTGACCTAAACTGTTCTCTGCTTCTGCAATTTTGTGATCACTTATAGAATCATAGAATCATAGATTCATTCAGGTTGGAAAAGAGCCTTGGGATCATCAAGTCCAACCGTCAACCCCACTCTACAAAGTTCTCCCCTACACCATATCCCCCAACACCACATCTAAACCACTCTTCAACACATTCAGGGATGGTGACTCCACCACCTCCCTGGGCAGCCTATTCCAGTGTCTGACCACTCGATCTGTGAAGAATTTTTTTCCTAATGTCCAGTCTAAACCTACCCTGTTGCAGCTTGAAGCCATTTCCTCTTGTTCTATCGCTAATTACTTGTGAGAAGAGACCAGCACCAACCTCCCTACAATGTCCTTTCAAGTAGTTGTAGAGGGTGAGGAGATCTCTCCTCAGCCTCCTCTTCCTCAAACTAAACAGTCCCAGCGGCCTCAATCGCTCTTCATAAGATTTATTCTCCAGGCCCTTCACCAGCTTTGTTGCCCTCCTCTGCACTCGCTCCAGCACCTCGATATCTCTCTTGCATTGGGGTGCCCAACACTGGACACAATACTCAAGGTGTGGCCTTACCAGTGCTGAGTACAGGGGGACAATCACCTCCCTACTTCTGCTGGTCATACTATTTCTAATCCAAGCCAGGATGCCATTGGCTTTCTTGGCCACCTGGGCACAGCCGCTTGTCGATTAGAACCCTCAGGTCCTTTTCTGCCAGGCAGCTCTCCAGCCACACTTCCCCAAGCCTGTAGCGATGCATGGGGTTGTTGTGGCAACACTTGATCATATGCTTACCTGTAAATAAGGAAGACTAGGTATGGAAGTTTTATAAGGAATTTAAAATTCATTTTCGGTACATCTACCATGTAATCCTACTTTACCTTTTGAGACAAAAACTGGGGGCTGAGTATAAAAAGACTTGCACTAAATTGTATATATTATCCTACAGTAATCTCTGCAATAGTTGTTTCTTTCTTTTAATTGAAATTTTTCTCCAGGGCCAGTATTTTGTTCTTGGCAAGTACTTGAATGAAAATAATGCATCATATTTTGAAGAAATTTTTGCAAGCATGACTTCTTTTAACATTCTCAAACCTCAGTTGGCCTTTCAGGTTTAATGGTGCATTTTACCTCATTTATCCATTCCCTATCCACTGACTCTTGCATGACAAGAAAGTGAATTAACTAGTTTTTATTTAACCTCACACTTTACATTTCTTCCTCCAAATACAGTACTTATGATTATGTGATAAGATAAAACTTCAGATAATTCCATTTACTCTCATTAGGGATGACAGAGCTTTTTTGTTTGTTTGTTTGTTTGGTTGGTTGGGTTTCTTTGGTTATTAAAAAACCTATATTGCATTACAGTTGGTAGTGGTAAATCCTTCCCAGACCCTAGTATAAAAATATTATAGCTTGATTTCCTGTTCTCTGTAAGTATCACGTTTCCTTTTTTTTTACCAAATATAGCATACTTATCAGAAAATATGTAATTTCAGAACTAACTGAATATAAAATCACTTCTCAAGTTAAGCTTTATTTAATATTATATTATCTCTGTACACACTCCTGAATCCTATCAGTTCTTCTTTCTCCAGGCAGAGAATAGCTAATGATATAACATTTATAAAGCTTGAAAATATTGTGAACTTCTAAATGTTACTTTTGGCCTCAAGCAGAAATGGAAAAGGTCGTGTGACCTCCTTATTATTCAGCATTATACATTGTTCACATAGTTTCATTAACCTTTACTTTCTTTCTTAATAGATGAAATATATATATATTCAGACCCCACCAAAATGCCTTTTTTGATCAGTATTTGGCTATAACAGATAATTTTTTCATATTTCTACTGGGAAGTGGATCACAGCTTGCAAAGAACATGATAGTGGTTTATAATGTCAAGATATGGCAGACTGAATAATACATGAGCATGTTTTCCATTTTGTGTCCATTGTGACATTTTAAAATTCAAAGCATGAACTACCTATAGGCATAATCTGGTTTAAATAGGCTTCTGGAATTCAGATCTCTAGAATGACCTATTTGTCTGTTTTCCTTTCTTATTGCTTAAAACCAAGGCTCTGCACTGTTGGTATTCATTATTCCTTTAACTTGGTAAATTAGCTTTGACACAGTTCAAGCCTCTGATCTAACAATGCTTAAATTTACATCATTTCAGACGTTTCTCAGTTAGTTGCACTACTTAATTCTAGTGTAGGCTAAATGGTTCTTTATTACCAAACTGTGATCATTTATGGCTGATACGTGACAAACAGATTGGTTACCAGGATTTTGAAATATCATTTGCAACTTACATAGATGAGTCCTGATTGTTTTGATTAATGTGCTGGATTTGTCTGTATTTGATTTACTGCTGCAAATGAATTTTGGATATGAACTGTATAAAACTGCTATTACAAGCACTCTGTGATGGGTCTGCAAACTTTGCCTTTTACTTTGCTTGAAGCTCATAACATTCCCTCGACATGTAAAGAGGTACGTAATGGGACTAACAGTGTCACTTGACAATGAGTAGAGAGTTTGTGACAGCTGTCAGAATTCCCCCAGTAGTGATGGTAGTGCTTCACATCTGCTGTACACAGTTCTGCAACTGTAGAACATTTAGGTCTATAGCGAAGTCTTGTCAGGTGAATTTATTTTACACAAGGGAGTGGCAATTCCACACCTCAGAGAAAGGAATAATTCTCATTAGATTTTCTCTCACAAGAGAGTTGTCTTTTTTGAAAGATTTCCTCTCATGATTAATTTATGGGGGTCCCTTTCTGAAACCTTCACCCTGCAAGAAGTTCTTCACATGAAAGTAAAACTTATCCTTACCCTGCCTACCACCCACATTTCTGCTTCATGCTGAGCTGATCTTATAACCAATGTTCAACATAATGAGATGAAAAAATATTAAAGCATTAAAGGAATGAGGAAGTAGATATTGCCAGAATTCTAGTTCTCAAAAGAAAAGACAACATGACAGACCAGATAGATAGATAGATAGCGGAGAAACTGAGGCCTTTTAGCATACCTGTGAAGCAATATTGCAATATGTAGTACATACCACACTTACGGTAACGCCAGATGAGCCCTCGAAGATGAAGGTTGGGAAGCAAATGTGAATCTTAATGTTCTTTTCCCCAAAGTAGCAAATCAAGTGTGAAATGATATTTTCCACACTGGTGATCTAAAGTATAATTTACAAGGAAAGTAGACTGTAAGTGCCTGAGCCTCACATGCCCTCCCAACTATGTATCAAATTGCTCTCATAATATCTCTGATAATTAAGTAATTAGAAAGAGAGGTCTCTGTGTTTATTGATTTTGATAAGATTCAAGATGACAGATTGATATGTGTTTTGGAATATACTGGTGACTCAAAATATACCCACCATATTTAGACAAGTATGTAATGGGTATAGAAAGAGTAATATGGATAAGCCATATAACGCCACGTAACATAAAGAAAGTACATTGTGTTCCATTTCAAGAGAGAAATAGAGTGGATATAAAATCAGAAAGTTTATGAGATTCTGAGCAAAGTGTCAAAATTCATGGAATACCATAAATTCTGTGGAACAATGAACAAGAGTTATGGAAAAGTAAGAAATGTTAAAAAAAACTTAAACTAACTGTCTAAAGTTCTGCGCCAAACTGACCAAGTGGCAGACCATATGATAGATTCCTATCATTCAGGAGTTTAATAATACAGATGGAAGAAATGAAAGAAGTAGTAGTAGTAAATGGAAAGATGATTATCTAAAAAATATTTTTGACAAATTCTGAAAGTTGTTTTGTGATAGATACATTTACTTTTTCATACATTGTGATTAATGAAATATATGAAAAAAAATCTCTAAGGAAAATATTATGGCAACAGTCCTGCCATAAGAGCAGTGCTGCTTGAAGCACTAGGTGAATATTAACAGGTTTATGTGCACGACTGCCTTTCAGTATTTAAATTCTTAAAACAAGTAAAAAACAAAACAAGGAAATGGAGACAGATATATTGGAAATTTTACAGAACAGAGAGCTATGCAAGAGACAATAGATTAATTAACACTTTACAGGATATTAAATCAAGTCATTGGGCCCTTGTGGTGGGTTGACCCTGGCTGGCAGCTAAACTCCCACCCAGTTGCTCTCTCATTCTGTCCCTCCTGAATAGGGGACTTGTTTAGCCTAGAGAAGAGAAGGCTCTGGGAAGACTTTATAGCAGCCTTCCAGTACCTAAAAGAAAGATGGAGAAGGACTCTTTATCAAGGAGTGTAGTGATAGAATGAGGGATAACAGTTTTAAACTGAAAAAGGACTTAAGATATTCTTTACTATGAGGGTGGTGAGACACTGGAACAGGTTGCCCAGAGAAATTGTGGATGCCCTCTCCCTGAGAGTATTCATGGCCAAGTTGGATGGTGCTTTGAGTAACCTGGTCTAGTGGAAGGTGTCCCTGACCATGGCAGAGGGGTTGGAACTAGATGATCTTTAAGGTCCCTTCCAACCCAAACCATTCTATGATTCTATGATTTTATTGCTGAGCATGAAGACATATGGCATGCAATATCCCTCTGATCACTTGGGGTTAGCTGTCCCAGCTGTGTCCCCTCCCAGTTTCTTGCCCATCCATTGCTCAACGATAGCCAAAACTCTAGCAAGCTATCAAGACTGTTTTAGTCACAAATCCAAAACACACCACCTTCTAGGCTGCTCTGAAGAAAATTAACTCTATCCCAGAGAAACCAAGAAAAATCTCCACCTCTTACTCTGTGTTAACATCATGCTCAGCAATAAAAAATGAGGGGATTAGGGTTTGGGGGAAGTAACCATTGCTCAGAGACTGGTCATCAGTCTTTACGTTGAAGGTGATGATTGCCTTTGCATTGCTCATTTTAGTGATTTGTTTTTTTTTCTTCCTCTTCCCTTCATTTATTGAACTATGTTTATCTCAACCCAGGAGTTTCCTCACTTTTGCTGTTATTCTCTCCCCCATCCATTGCAGGGGCTGGAGTGAGCAAGAGGCTGTGCAGTGTTCAGCTGCTGCCCGGCATCAGCCCACCGCATCCCCCCATTCGCAGGAATCATTTCAGAGAGAGATGACAATTAGCCATAAGACTGAGTAAACAGTTGAGTGATAGAGGTGGATTTTTTTTTCTTTTTCCCACAAACCAGAACCTTTCATCGTAGATAGTAACTTTATCAGTATGACCCATGCTTTTTCTATTTAAATACAAAGTTACTGCTAATGTAACACTCTACTATTTTAGAAGCAAAAGCAAGCTCATAATGCAATTAGCAGCTTCCTTATCAAGTAAAATATCTCACCAGCAATACAGAATTCTGCTGGTTCATAATACTATGAGCTTTATCACCTTCTAGACTTTGTGTGGCATTTCATGTACAGTTTTGTTGAAGCCTATAGGGAACTCATTTTTTCAGAAACCATTCTTTAGCCCATTGCTAAATTACTCAGCCCTTGTCATAAGTAGTATCTCATCTTGACCCCTTGTCATTTATAAAGGAAGAATCATAAGGCATTCACTACAGGGGAATGTTGATTTTTTAAAAAAAATAAATTCCCTTTATTGTCAGATAAGCAGTTTATTGACTTTCATTGTACACCAAAACTCTAAAATTTTTCAGCTAAGATCATGCTGGATGAACCTTGGGCTTGAGGAGATTTCACTTTATTATGGATGCTCCATACAGACTAGGAGAAATGAGAGATCTAACCCTCCTGTTCGCTCTCCGTGTCACAGCATGTCTTCTTTCTCAATGTACAGATGAAAGATGGAGACTGGTATTGCTTATTATGATTAATAGAAACAAATAAACAAGGTAATGAATAATGTTACCACAACAATTTTGTGCCACATTTCTAGCTCCATCTCCTCCTTTCATTCTATACATTCACAATCCTTGAAGCCATGAGTCTTGACTATCAGTCATAAGAAGCAGCAGCTCTGAAATAGCCAATTTGCACAGAGCCAGACCTAGAAAATTATATCAGTGAAAGAGTTAGGAGGCAGATAGAAATCATGACATGAAAATTGCCCTTCTAGACAAGCTGCTCCAGGTGGGTTATTAGTGAGGTATTGGAAAAAAACTCAGTAAAGACAGTGACTTGTTTACAGTTCCTAAATTCTGCTGTGTTCCCAAGCTAAGAGGGCAATAAACAGTGATATTTCTGCCAAGGGGTGAAACATGGGGACATATTACTACCATAAACCTGGTGACTGTAGCTGCTCTTAATCCACAGAGAGGCACCCAAAGGGCATACAGTGGAACATGTCAATCAACTTTCAATGGGAATGAGGGTTTGATTGCACTCTATGATTCAAGAGTGCTGAGGGGCTTAAAATAAGAGAAATTGTAATCCTTCACCTCTGAGGTGTTACGGTTAGATGAACAAAAATTTAAGGGTCTACAAAACAGAAGCTTAGTTCTTTTGCCCAATATAATTCAAGAAATCTGAAACAGTTACCAAAACACTCTCTGGACACTCAGTGTACTCCTTATCCACCACTAAAATCTTACAGGATAGCATATTAACAGAAAATAAAGTACTCAGAAATGTCTTTCAAGTGTATATTATTTCTCTTGTTTTTCATATGTAAACTATATTGTATCTTGTCTTAAAACAACTGACAAATATTTAGATTGGGAGAATTCTTTCCAAGAAAAAAAATGAAATCACATAAACTTATTTAAAGCCTTTCATTTAACAAAGAGTGAACATAACATAAATTACAAGGACCGTATTATTCAACTTTATTTTCTCCCTCTTTCACAATACAGATTTCATCTAAAAAGCATATGTGATTTGATTTTATGATTCTATTTTGAGCCCCTCACTACAAGAAAGATGTTGAGATTCTGGAGCGTGTCCAAAGAAGAGCAATAAAGCTGGTGAGGGGTCTAGAGAACAAGTCCTGTGAGGAATGGCTTGAGGGAACTGGGACTGTTTAGGGTGGAGAAAAGGAGGCTGAGAGGAGACCTTATCACTCTCTAAACCTGCCTGAAAGGAGGTTGTAGAGAGGTGGATTTGGTTTCTTCTCCCAAGTAACATTGGATACTAGGAAAAATTTCTTCAGCAAAAGGGTTATCAAGCATTGGAACATGCTGCTCAGGGGAGTGGTGGAGTCCCCAGCCCTAGAGATATTTAAAAGTTGTGTAGATGTAGTGCTGAGGGACATAGTTTAGTTGTGGACTTAGCAGTATTTAGGATTGATCTTGACTCCACGACCTTGAAGGTCTTTTCCAACCTAAACGATTCTACATGCCTGAGTAATACCTCTTTGACATGATTCAGTTGTCCTTGGTGGTATTAATAAGTTCTTCCATTCATTCAAGCATTACCATTGTGAGTATAATTTTATTTATTTATTTATTTATTTATTTATTTAGATTTGGGTGGGTAGTTTAGTTATTCATATCTGAACAGGANATTTATTTATTTATTTATTTACTTTGTTCTTTCTAGTTACTATTCATTCTGCCCCTCTTGTGTCCTTCAGTACTATGTTATGTGACTTCTTGTAACCACAGAAAATGCCTTTGTGAAATTTGAATTTGACTGCTTCTCAACAACCTAAAAAGATTGTAAGGATAGCAGTGGAAACTGAATCCACTGTGGTTCTCAAGGCTCGTGACATGTTACAAATGTTCTCATCTCCCACATGGAACTGGAAAGGTCTCTGAACACGAAAGGAATTCTCAGGACCTTGCAGGATGAAGTCCCAGGGATTATATGATTCCTGGAATGGTTTATATATGTCTGCCTTCTTTTCTTCCCGGTCTGAGATATTGCTTTGAAAAGAGTTTCCATAGCTTTTATTCTAGGGGATGAAGTTACATGTTAACAGCCAAAGTGCCATATCACAAAGGACAAAGAACAGCACTCTAGAGAAGCAAACCTCAAAATCTTAACAGCTTTTATGACAATTTGTTTGTTTCATTACTAAAGTGTTTCCTGCTTCTCAGAGAGAGAGAGAAAGAGAGAAAAAAGCAAACCCAAACCCACAAAAAACAGTTGAAAGGAAAATCCTTGGATTTTTTTATTCCATTTTTGCAAGTTACATCATTGCCTTCACTCCCATATGGATACATCCACTGATTTATCAATCTGAAATGTACTGAATCAAAACAAAAAACCTAAATGAATGACTTGCACCATGGTCAACTTAATTTTAAAATTCAATTTCTCTCAGCTAGTGAGAGTTTTGATGATATAAGGACTTGAAGATCTCATTGTTGAAAAAATGACTGCACAGATTGGTAGGACAAGATACAAAAATTTGGAGGAGCTTTCATGTATGCCATTGGTTAAGAACTGTTTTTTCAAGCATGCAGTGCTTCTGACTTCCTGATTTTCTAGCTGCACCTGAATCAGTGTTAACTGCCATGCATGCAAGGACACTCTCAGTTCCATTTTGGTCTATACTTCAACAAAGCACAAAAAAAGTTACTGTGTCTTAGGTGAGAGCTGGAACCGTCATCACAAGACAACCTGTTGAGGCTTGCTAAGTTGTAAAGCTGTTGTATTTGGAAGTAGAGGAACTATATCGGAGAGTTTCAAGACAAAGTTGTTCAGTTGAGATCACCTTCACTAGTGATACAAACAAGGAGTTTGACTTTGCCTGAACAGATTTGTCTAGGAGGCAGCGTCTTTGCAATGCTGTATTGTGAGAAAGTCTCTGGTCCATTTCAGAAAAAAATCAAACAGGGTCAGCATGTGGGGACCATGATGCATGGTTTCTTTCAGCTTTCATTGTGGTGTCTGAGCATATTACCACTTCCAGCTGTGCAAACAGTGACCTCTTCAGCCACCAAAGTTAATTCTGACAAGAACTGTTCATCAGAAGCCTGAAATGCTATACTTCATAGTCCAATATACTAATACAAAATGAAAAAGATGGTGATTTAGAGTAATATGATGAACTGCAACAACTCAAGAATTAATAGGTCATCCATTTATACACTGATCAGCACAAAAACTTATTTGTATGAGATGCAAGTTTTCATTTTTTTTTTAATGAGATAAGAACCTATATGTCCGTTGTCTGTAACATAACCTAATCTATTAAAATATTGTGTGACTCCTTATAATCATAGAACCATTGTTTACACCTACCCAGCTTTCATTAACAGACTAATGAGCCTCCCACGCTTTGTGGTGCAAGTAGTTGTCTCACATACATACTGTATGTAGGTCTCACATACTGTATGTGAGATCTAAACTTTGGCCATGCTGAAACCTGTGGGAATTCTGACACATTTTCATATTTCTACCTTAGGCCAAATGATACGAAAGTCCTTTTGGGCTGTTGCTGTCTGGAGTCCAGTCCTAATAATCCTTAATAAAAGATGATCTGTTTTAAATAAAATTTTAGATCATTTTATGCCCTGGGAGATATTTTTCTGAGGTAGCATGAATGCAACTATAAGTATAAGGAGGTAGCAGTGATCTGATGGATGGCAAAGTCATGAGCAACTTCCTTAGCTATTCCTTCCTTCTGAAGAAACAGGATTTCTCCATTTTATTGTTAGGTGCCACTTCTGGCATTTATTCTTTGACTGTTCGAGTCTCCTTCAGACACTACAGAAGTTATAATGAATTTTCTGTCAAGGGAATTAAAAAATCTATTTAAACTGCTCTGGATAAGGATGAATTTCTGCTGCCATAAGGATGGCTGCTGGTAAAAACACACACACACACAAAACTAACCAACAACAAAAAAAGTAGTTGTCACTGCCATGTGCAGAAATTTTTTATTTTAGTAGCTTGCATTTCATGAAACTAGTCTATTTTAAATAATTAATAAGTACTTTTAAAGGCAACAGCCTATGCTGATATGCTTCTGCTTCTTGATTTCAGAGACATAGCTGTGTATACATGAGGTTGGGAAAGTATTGGTGCTTCCATTTCTTCTTTCTGAGGGACTTCTAAGAGGTTTCAATGCTCTGAATCTTATTAGGGAATGATTTGTCACCCTGGTCTTTTGGTACTAAACATGGCACAGTGAGTTCTGGTTGGTAGAGCTGGTCTGGAGAAAGATTGCAGCATTTTGTGTAAATGTAACATTTCCTTCAATGGAGGAGATGTCAGAAATCTAAAATAGAAAACTAAAGATATGTCACTTTGGATCAGATCAGTAGTGGTCTGCCTAGTCCTCAAACTCTAGATAGACCTTTTTCCTTCTCAGCAATGATAGGCAAAACTTGTTTCCCTAGTGACAAATAAAATTTACAGGATGTTCCATAGCACATTGAACTGACAAAAAATCCTCGTGTTTGTTTTCAAGAGCAGTGTAAGATTTCAATATAAACCTACACCACTTGGGAGATATGTTACTTTCTTATTCCATGCTTGGGCAGAAAACAGTCCAATCATCTTCATAGTCAGCAGCAGTTCGTTACTAGAGAAGACACCAACTGATAGAAATGATGTCAAGAGAATGGAAATTAACATGAATGGTTTTGGTTGTTTTTTTTCATGTTAGATTACTTTAATATTTGCATTTTTATAAAATCTGTTTTAAAATCTGCTTTTCTAATAGTTGTCCTGGTTATTTCTCTATCAGTATTTTAATGAATTACATGACTGCCTTAAACAGTTATGTATACTTTCCACAAATCAAATTACCATCCTCATGATCACATCTGCAAATACTGAATTTTACACAAAACTGCTCAATGTTTTCAGCAGACAGTGATTTCAAGCTCCTGTGCTACCACAAACCCACGGAGCAGTAATTTCTACAATTAACAGGCAGCTCTATTCTATAAACAAGGGCAGAGTTAAACAAGTGAAATGATGCTTCATTTTCTGATGGGCCATCCAGCTGCTGAATCAAGAACGTGAACAAAGCAGATACTTTCTCCTTGTTTTGATGTTGATGGGTATAAGACACAACAATAGTTGAACACAAAATACCAACAATCTTACTTTCTGCCTGCGTTAAAAAAAAAAAAAAAAGTTATACGTGAAGTAATTTTGTCCATTCTTTTTTTCTTCTTCCAAAGTGTAGATATCTTGTCCTGTTAAGCATGGTTTCCTATTAAACCCTTCCTAATGATGTCTTTTCTTTTTAACATGTGTTTTGAAGACACAAGGCAATATTTTTATATAGTTAACTTAGACGTGAATTTTACTGCAACAAAAATTATGCAAATAAATAAGTGGAACACCTCCAGTAAGGATTAAATCAATCATGGCTTTCTTTTCAAACATAAGTTGAATGTTCATTACTGTCTAATTTGTTATTGAATATTATCTTAATCTAAAAGCAATTTCTTTTAGACTGACTTCATGGTTTTCATTGCTTTCACTAGACACCACAGAATACAAATTTATTCAAAAAATACACAAATTTCTAGAAAGTTAATGTAGGTTACACTGGCAATTCTTCAATGTTTTTCTGCCTCTTGGTACTCAGATCCATTCAGTCTGTAATACTGGAAATGATAAGTTGAATTAATTCACATGTTCAAAGTAATTTTACTCTTTTCTTTCAAGATATTGAAATTATATTAAATTCTGATTCTTGCAAAGATTAATTATTTGCATTATTGATTAGGCAGAAAAAAATCTGGAAAGCATAAGACATGAATAATTATGACAACCTTATTAAAATTACTGGCTTTTGTGTTGACATTTTCATTTTCTTTATCCATTTCTCTCACTCCAACATTTCTTTTTATGTGGAGAAAAAGATTGTTCAAATGAAAGACATGCCTATGGACAGACAATAATAATGTCAGCTCATCCTAGAATCAGTGATTAATGAAACAGAATACGGTGCAGAGATCTTGTTAGATGATCAAATGCCCTATACTCTCAGCAAGAACATGATCTATACTGTTAAGTTATGTCAGTACACATGTTTCTGGTCCTTTGCTCCTGGAAGACTTCCAGTTACAGAGTAACAAGCAAAGCAATAGTTAACAGATTCAATGATTAAACAATAAGTTCAGACTGAGAAAACAAGCCTTCTTCTAAACGCTTTTGTAAATGTAATGTGGCTGACAGATGGAGTGACTTGGAGCCATACGTTAACAGGTGAAAGTCAGTAGCAGGCCATGCACTCCTAAACTGTGATCTCCATCAAGGAACAATGAGAGCAGGTTTCTTTGTAAGGAAGGTCAGCCAGAGCCAGAAGTCGTGTCAAGACAGGCAGAGGCAGTGGCCTCATGGACAGCTATAGCGCAGTGCTATGATACCTGAGAAAGAAGGTCCGGTGATGGTAACCAGGGTCAGCCAAGAGCCTAATGATGACCAGACAAGTCCAAATTGACACAGCAGATTTGAGTTCAAGTCAAGAAATCAACTCTACTGGTCAGGGTCATGATCCAAGCTAATAGGATCCATGGCCAGACACAGGCATAGCTGCAATGCTACTGCAGTGTAATTCAGGCAGCGGCTAACTTCCAGACCCTCAGCTTTAAAAGCAGCTCCCAAGAAAAGAAGGGGGAACGCTGAGGGTTTTTCTTTAGCAGAGCTGTTAGGGAAAGGCCTTCTTCCAGCTTTTTTCTCAAGGAGTTTCAAGGCCATCAAGGCTTCCCCTATAGGTCTCTCTTATCAGCAAGCTGGACTTAATTGCAAAGAACTAAATTCCTAGAGGTGAGTACTCTGGACCCTGACAGTCTCCATCCCCTGAAAGCTTGAAAGGTTTCAATTGGCAGAAATATGGCACCATGCTAGATTTGTGTCTTCTGTTAGTCCTAGAAGCAGAACTAGAAGCAGTGAGATAAACCATTGTGTCTTCAAAGACTAACTATTTCATTTCTGAAATACTTTGTTACAGATTCAACATGAAGTTTTTGGAAGGACATGGTCTATTTCGGAACTAAGTAAAAGGAACACAATGTACTGTAAACACTTGCCAAGTGGAAAGGTAGTCAGAACTTGGAGTTTCAGATGAAAGACTACCTGTTGTTGACCTAAAAGAAAATCTTAACTTGAGTTTCAATCTTTCCACAGAGTTGTAACGAAAATGGTTCATTGGTTTCTTTTTTGTAGATAAATACTACCTCACCCCAGTGATTCCAAGTTAAGCAATTTAAAAACAATTGAAGATACAGAAACACTACCTTGACCATGATAAACATATTAATACCACTTTCCTGAATTTAATGAACAGCACCATAGACCTGAAAGCAGAATATACTACAGGCTAAATAGAATTATAAAATTTATGTGCTTTCATTTTTGCATTCATTTGCTGCTCATTAGTCAGATTGGCATATATAAGTTTTTCTATTTTAGATGTTGCTGCTTATAAAACTAGCCTTAACTAATATCACTAAAAAATATCCATTTTGAAAAATCTTGTAGAATTGTATGGTACTTAGTCCAATGAAGACTTTTAAGCTTGAGTTACAGAAACAGGGTCAAAACTATACTTAGCAGCTTCCTATAATCATCTGTTCTTCATAATTCAAGACATGCACTGTTGAAAAATGCTCACTTTTCTGTTTATTGTAGTAATGGAAAGTGTCTACAACTGTCTGTTTATGTGAGGAGAGTTTATATTTGGATTTCTCAAAGTTAGGGTTCAAATGAGTAACCATGATATAGACACTAGAGTAAGATTAAAAGAATACCCCAGAACATAGCAGATTGACTTCAGATGCTCTGAAAAGGGAAGATGCATCAAACAAACTTGATAGAAATGTCACTGCATATTTTTTTTCAGTACATCCATAATTTCTGTAAAGAGCAGCCAATACCATATTTCACTAGAATCTTTTACTTCGTCACATTGAATACTCATCCAGATTCATATTAAGATTTATATCTCTTCGCAGCAAAAAGAAAGCCAGTAGGAAATTAGTAGGAAATGAATGAGTGCTGCTACTGGTACTGTTTAAATTAAGTTTTGCTTAAGGATCTGGTAGAAAGCATAAACTCACCTAAATATATGTTTGAAAAATTTACAGCTATATCTTTCTGGTTTAGTCTTAATTATAACCTTCCTCCGATAGTAACCCCACTGGAATGATGGAAGAAGAGAAGTACTAATCGCATTAAGTGTGTCTGCCAAAAAATGGGGAGGACTTCCCTCTGGAATACTCATCCTTAGATAAACATATGAAAGACTTCCTTAAAATGCATTTTTTTTCCAGTAGACAGCAATGACTCATTAGGAGCTATTGCAGGCTTGACTCTCCCCTGCTCTACCCTCAGATAATTAATTAGTCTCTAATAATGGTAGTGTATCTCATGAATGACTATTTGGGGACTTTGATAGGTTAATTATTGGTTCACTGCACCATACTCATTCTGGAAGAAACCATTGTCATCTACTATGTCAGTAAAGATGAAAGGAAAGAAGAAAAATTGTGCAGCTTATCACAGAACTTAAGGTAATAGGTTTTTTTGCAACAACAGTGTTTCATGGCTTGACAAATATCCCTGAAAATATCTGTCTTGAGAAATCCATTCAAAGGTTTCTTTTAGAATCTTTGATTGTTTTTGATTCATGAGACAACATCAAAAATGATGCTCCTGATAAACACTAAGATTTTCTTAATACAGCTCACACTTCTTAATATGCTTTGTATCACTAGAATTCCCTGGAGTATTAGTGCTTTCTTTGGAGTAATTATATCCATGCTACAAAATAAGCTTCTTTATTAAAAAAATGTTTTTTTCCTTGTCGCAGAATCTGGAATGGCATTGAATTTCTCTTTTTTTTTTTATGTTTTAAAATTTAGAATTTTTACAATCCTTTGCAAAAGTAGGAAAAACATGATTTTGTGTTCCTACACTGTGCAGCAGCCATATTTATTATAGGAAACTGCTTCACTTTGGTTCACAGCAAGACTCCTTATTTCCCAATTTATTGGTCATATGTTACACCTCTGGCACCCTAGAGTATGAACAAGGCAGTCTTTTCAGGCTGGGGAATCCCCACTTACGATGTACAGAATGACTCCTCAGTACATGCAATACAGAGTCTGCCTAACAATGTTGATGCACGAAGTTTAACTTTGGTTCATGGCGTATGGTTATGCCATCTGCACTGGACAGCTGTGGATTGGTACTTACAGCATTTGGCAGTTTCTTGCAACACTACCAGCTATGAGCTATGAGCTCAGTTAAGTTATTTTTCTTGGAGAAAGTGGGTTAGCCTGAAAATAAGATTTTTCTTTTTTCTTTTTTTTTTTTTTGGTACAGTTTTAGCAATTTTGAGAAGTCTACCGTCTCCAAACTACTTTGTATAAAAATATCTTGGGGCTATCATGTATGCTGCTCTTTGTACAAGGTACTTTGTACATTATAAGATTTTATTGTCTTATAAGGACAATAAAAAACCTGGGAAACATAGGAAAGTGCAATAAGTGTTCATAAATGCATAAGTTACAACCTAAATTAAACTGTAGCAGATAGTAATTGTCCCAGACAAGTTTTTCTTTTGTAAACTCACACACACACGCAAAATGGTAAAGACTATGAAATGACACAAGTAAAATCTTCAGAAAGGCTAATAAAAGGCTGATTGGCAGACAAAATACTCTATAAGCAGCTGGGAGAAGTCTCAAGACAAGTTCTTGTCCTCGTGGGGTACTTCAACTAACCACATATCTGCTGGGAATACAATACAGCTGAGAGGGAACAGTCTAGGAAGTTCCTGAAGTGTGTTGAGGATAACTTCCTAACACATGTGGTGAGGGAGCCAACTAGCAAAGGTGCCCTGCTGGACCTGCTGTTTTTGTGGGGGATGTGATGGTTAGAGCCCATCTTGGGCATAGTGATCATGAAATGACAGAGTTTTTGATTCTCAGAGAAGCAAGGAGGGGGATCAGCAGAACTGCCACCATGGACTTCTGAAGGGTGGACTTTGGTCTTTTCAGGAGTCTGCTTGACAGAGTCCCTTGGGAGGCGGTCCTGAAGGGCAAAGGAGTCCAGGAAGACTGGACTTTTTTCAAGAAGGAAGTGTTAAAGGCACAGGAGCAGGCCATCCCCATGTGCCAAAAAAGAAGTCATTGGGGAAAAAAGACCAGCCTGGCTGAACAGACAGCTATCATTGCAACTCATAGAAGGGCCAAAGCCCAACTAGTACTTAATCTGGCTTCTGCTGTTAAGGACAATAAAAAAAAGTTTCTGTAAATATATTAGCAATAAAAGGAAGACTAAGGATAATCTCCATCCTTTATTAGACGGGGGTGAAAACATAGTGACAATGGATGAGGAAAAGGCTGAGGTACTTAATGCCTTCTTTGCCTCAGTCTTTAGTAGTAGGACCAGGTGTCCCCTGAGTATCCAGCCCCCTGAGCTAGTAGATAGGGGTGGGGGGCAGAATAAAGCCACCATAATCCAAGGGGAAATGGTGAGGGATCTGCTACAGGACTTAGACAAGCACAAGTCTATGGTGCCAGATGAGACCCACCTGAGGGTACTGAGGGAGCTGACGGAAGTGCTCACTGAGCCGCTTTCCATCATTTATCAGCAGTCCTGGCTAACCAGCGAGGTCCCTGTTGACTGGAGGTTAGAAAATCATAGAATCATAGAACTGACTAGGTTGGAAGGGACCTTTAAGATCATCAAGTCCAACAATCAATCTAACACCAACAAAACATGACCCCCACATGAAGGGCCAGAAGGAGGATCCAGGGAACTCCAGGCCTGTCAGTCTGACCTCGGTGCCTGGGAAGGTTATGGAACAGATCATCCTGAGTGACATTATCTGGCACATGCAGGACAATCAGGTGATCAGGCCCAGTCAGCATGGGTTCATGAAAGGCAGGTCCTGCTTAACTAACCTGATCTCCTTCTATGACAAGGTGACCCACTTATTGGATGAGGGAAAGGTTGTGGATGTTGTCTACCTAGACTTTATCAAAGCCTTTGACATCATTTCCCACAGCATTCTTCTGGAGAAGCTAGCTGTTCATGGCTTGGACGGGCATATTCTTCACTGGGTAAAAAACTGGCTGTAGGGCCAGGCTCAGAGAGTGGTGGTGAATGGAATTAAATCAAGCAGGTGGCCAGTCACAAGTGGTATTGCCCAGGGCTTGATATTGCATATGGTCCTCTTTAATACCTTTATCTATGATCTGGATGAAGGGATCGAGTGCATTCTCACTAAGTTTGCAGATGACACCAAGTTAGGTGGGCGTGTTGACCTGCTTGAGGGTAGAAAGGCTTTGCAGAGGGATCTGTACAGGCTGGGTCAATGAGCCGAGGCCAATGGTACGAAGTTCAACAAGGACAAGTGCCAGGTCCTGCACTTGGGTCACAACAACCCCATGCAGCACTACAGGCTTGGGGAAGAGTGGCTAGAAAGCTTCTCGAAGGAAAAGGACCTGTGAATGTTGTCCGACAGACAGCTGAATATGAGCTAGCAGTGTGTCCAGGTGGCCAAGAAGGCCAACAGCATCCTGGCCTGTGTCAGAAACAGTGTGGTGAGCAGGACTAGGGCAGTGATTGTCCCCCTGCACTTGGGACTGGTGAGGCCCCACCTCAAATACTGTGTTGGGCCCCTCACTACAGGAAAGGTATTGAGATTCTGGAGTGGGTCCAGAGAAGGGCAATGAAGCTGGTGAGGGATCTAGAGAACAAGTCATATGAGGAGCAGCTGAGGGAGCTGGGGTTGTTTAGCCTGGTGAAAAGGAGGCTGAGGGGAGACCTTATCGCTCCCTACAACTCCCTGAAAGGAGGTTGTAGAGAGGTGGATTTGGTCTCTTCTCTGAAGTAACAAGCAATAGGACAAGAGGAAATGGCCTCAAGTTGCACCAGGGGGGGTTTAGACTGGATATTAGGAAAAATTTCTTCACCAAAAGGGTTATCAAGCTTTGGAACAGGCTGCCCAGGGAGGTGGTGGAATCACCATCCCTGGAAGAATTTAAAAGATGGGTAGACGTGGTGCTTAGCAACATGGTTTAGTGATGTTGATGGCTGGACTCAATGATCTGAAAGTTTCCTTACATCCTAGACAATTCTATGATTAATTCTATGACAGCTGCAAAAAACTCTTTTCATAATTATGGCATAGAAATAAACTCCATTATTATTCTATCTGCATACCTCAGATTATAAAATCTTTGGGGCAATATTATACACATGGGAGACATTTAGTTTAAATATTAGAAATGGTATAATCACTTAATATCCAATAAAAAAAAAAAACAACCTGAAGGTGAATTTCTTGAACGTAGCTGTTATTAAAATTTCATTGGAACTTCAAATACTGGTCTAAATTCCTCGAAATTAATGTAACTTGTCAAATATGGAATGATATTTTCCATATTTGGAGTTGTGTTTTTATTGAGCTAAGAGGAATGGATTAGAAAAGAACCAGCAATGATATAAACAACAACCAAGGTGACAATTTTGTGAGGCAGGATATTAATCTCACAATATAAAACTCATCCCAAAATCCTGTTCTGTCTGACTTGTGGTTAAGGAGTCAGGGTTTTTTTGGAAAAAAAAAAAAAAAGAAAGAAAATAAAATTAACACTTCTCTTATAAGTCATAGAAATAAAACCTGTAACTTAAACAACAGGTTTTCTGGGACAGACACCCTGAAGATATATATCAAATCCATCATGTAATACGTTACTATGCAATGATAATATACTAGGAAAGGAAGTCTACTGGCAAAAACCCAAGGATACACAGACATTCCTCTTCCCCTCTTCTTATCCACAAGAAGATAATGGTGTAGTGAGCACACTGAAATAATAAAAAAAAGTAAATTCTCCCTAGCTCTCTCATAGAGTGTCAGTTAACCTGACTCTGCAGCTTTTATTTCCTTTTTGGGTAGGATATCAGGAAACTGGGCAGTCCTGGCTGGCAGTAAAGGTGTAGTGGGTAAATTAGCATTTTCTGATGGAAAACTCTTCAATTGGAAATGACTTTTGACCAGCTCTTCAATAAGACTGCCTTAATTCCATGCCTGCTCACTGTATAGTAAAATTGATTTTACCTATTCAATAACCTACCTGCAGTCAAGAGGCAATTAAAGCGTACCATATTCTTCACTGCTTTTCAAACTGTGAATCTTACTATGGATCACTGAGGATATTGGCTAAGTGAGGGACAAACTATTATGAAGTGGTTTTCAGAAAGTAAGACCCACAGGCACTGAAACTAAAAATCCATTTTCGTACAAAAATTGAAAAGAGAATAGCCTTTTTTTAATTTTCTAGATAAAAGTCTATTTACCTTTCAGTGATGACTGACACCGTCATGCGGAGCCCATTTTAAGTTTTTGTCTTAGATATCCATGTCTTGAAATATGTGACAAGTTCAGTGTTCCAGCTGAAGTAACATTTTCTAACTGTTGCATTGGAGAAAATAGGAATGTGAACAATTAAGTCTACATTCAGCACCAAATGTGCTGGGCTACTTGTACTTAACTAAATTCTTATGATTGTTAATAAGTCTGCTATGTTTAGTGGGATACAGCTCACAAATTCTGAACGTGCAGAGTTGGAAATCCTAGGTAATGCATTCATCTTCCAGATGTAACACCAAGAAATCTTTTCAAGTGTTCAAAGCAAAACTGATCTTCAATCTGTTTTATGGACCTTTGAACCTCCAAGTAGAGAAAAGAAAATCAGTGAGTGGCCCTCAGAGAATTCCCTTGTTAAAAAGAAGTTTTCTGCTAGTACATAAGTGTTAGACCAAGAATCCATCCTTCTCAGTTCCCAATAAAGTGAGGGGTTTTTTGGGAAGTGGGAAGCGGGAAGTACTGTGCTGTTGTGTAGCCTTGCTTTAGTAAAGGTCTGCTCATGCAGCTCAAAATCCTTTGAAGCTTTTACCCATGCCAGGTGCATGCCAGAATCTTGAGGGAGTTTATAGACTTCTATATATTAGGAAGGCAAAACATAACTTTTCATTATGTCTTGGGGGTAAGAGAACATTTCAAAGACAGGAGTCTTCCCAGAGAAATGAATCTTCTGTATGATTTCAATGTATTATAGTTTATCAGCTACTAAACACAAATATTGGACATAACTGATTGCCCATCTTCCTGAGTGCCACCTGCTGCTACATATGAATGGAAAATGATGGTTATAAAAATTATTTTTCGGTGGTGAATGAAGCATGGAGGTGACATTTTAAAGATGGGTCTTTGAGCTGTAGTCTCATCATGAAAGCTATTACTAAGTCCTTATTCCCTCATCAAAGTGTTTAGACTCAAATTGAGGTACTGAAAGACTGGTTGCCCAGAGATATGGGAACAGCTAGAAAAATGAGACAAAGGGTATGTCCCTTCTGTTGTCTCAAATAAAAGCCCTAAGGCTCTGCCATGCTGAGTTTAAGTTTTTAATGTTAAACCAACTACTGAAATTTCTACCCGTTTAGAAGACATGGAGAGCAAGCACTGAATACTGAAAATGACGTTCACATAAACAAGCAGGGTGAGTACACAGCTGTGCCTTAGCCTGCAAGGATTTTGTAGAGAGGGATGTGTTTCCAAACTTCCTCCAGACCTTTTTGGATAATCCTCACCTAGGGAATCAAATCTCCCAAGCATGTCACCTGGTCACTGTACAGATTGCGATGAGTATCTACCTTGAAAGAGTCCTTGCAACAGCATCTATAACTGGATCAGGTGAGACTGCCAAAAGCACTGTTGTTTTCAATTCCAGCTGCCCCACAGTCCTATTCATGCAAAATCTACCACTAGTGATTTTCTTAAGCTACCTAGAAAACATCCTCTAGCTATCCTTTCTATGTACAAAAGACCTACGTCCTGTGTGCATTTCTTGATCTGCAGGAAAAAAGTTCTACTGACTATTTGCCAATATTTCTATTGTTTGACTGATTCTGCAGCAAGGACCACCTGGGGGATTCTCTGGGATGGTTAGATTTTCCATTCAGGATGTTAAGTAACACATAAACCTACATATAGTCCCTATCAATTGTCTAGAGAGCAGGAGCTGCCTGGGGGAATCCAAGGGACTGTGGAAATTCTCACCAGGAGGGCTTCTGTAACAGTTAATCAAATGCTTTGTTGTGAAAGCACTAGGGGGTGAGTCAATCATCTTGTCCCAAATTGATCTATTGCCTCCTATCAGTCCGTTGTCTCATCCTTGCAGACTAGCTAGGAAGTTCCTGGGTCAGCTGAGAAAATAATGATTTAAGTGCACTAGGTGTGCACAGCCCTAATACCCAGCTACACTTCATTAACTATAGGATAAAACTGAATTAATCCTTTTATCTTATTTATAAGTTAAAATCCATAGTTCTTGCCACAGCACCCATCTGCAGAATCAACCAAGCCAGAACCCACCACTCACCAGGTGCAGTTGTGAGATGGGAGATCTTGATTGTAAGCTCTTGCTCTCTGATCTGGTAGAGGTTTGTGTAGTTCACTGGATCTTCATATATGCAGATGACTTATTTTCTTCAGTAGTTTCTGGTTTTTATTGCTTCACAGCAGCCAGGAATGAACCTTATGTTTCTGGGAATGAGGGGTTATACATTATAAACCTTATTTCTAATATACATGATGGAGAGTATAATGGTTGTGGTACATTTGCATAATGCTGCAATTGGTGGTGCTGTGCTGTACCAAATTTAAGGCTGTAAGCAGTGCAAGTACCTAGTCTTCTTAACTACTTTTACTATTGCCACACCTCTGTAGCACCATCCAGTGTTTACCCTAGCTGATTGTTCCCCTGATGACATGTATGGTCAGCATGGGCCTTGTGACAAGGAACTGTGTTCAGCATAGTGGTGACAGAACTCAGCATTTTTCTCCAGTAATACTTATAAGCAAACAAAAGTTATATTGTTTTACTGCTATGATTCTCATTTTCTTAAGATCTTTGCTGTTTTTTAGCATCAAGTTATCTGGCCAGAGAAAAATATTCAAAACCAGCTAACATGAGGTGCGTGGAACTCCAGATCCTCTGTCATTCATACTTTTTATTAATCTATAATATTACATATTATTGCGTATTATTATATATTAAATAACATGTAAAAATACAACTGTTACACAGATCTTTTTTCTTGTATGATACTCTGTTCCTTATTAGCAATTTTAATGTTTTCTAGGTCCTGCGGGGCTGAGGTTGTTATCTGTCAATATTTGGAGATGCCTGCGTGTACATTGTAATAGTTAATATCACTTGAAGAGAAAACTTGTAAGAAAATTCTGTGTGTTTATAGTGCTAGGAATGATGGCTGGAAGCTGAGAATATTATGCCTTTCACAGAGGATAGGACCATGTCATTTCAGAAAGAACTTTCCATGTTGTACACTACAGGAGTGTATACGGAGAAATGAAATTTTATCATGTAAACTAATACTATAGTGTAATGCATATATAGAATAAGCTAAACTAATACCTGGTAAACATTGCCATGATGGGTTGGCCCAGGCTAATAACCAAGTCCCCATGCAGCTGCTTGCTCACTTCCCTCACCCGGACAGGGGAGAAAACAGGAACAACAGGAGTGAGAAACCTAGTGATTTGAAATAAAGACAGGTGAATCACTTACCAAGTGCTGTTGTTGACAAAAAGATTCAATTTGGGGAATTTAACTAAATTTAATGCAGATTAGCATAAATACTTAATTATTGATTCAGCTATTGGGAAACAGAGAAAGACAAACATTTTAAATCCCCTATCCTCCCCCTTTCCCAGGCTCACTTAGAATCATAGAATCACTCAGGTTGGAAAAGACCATTGGGATCATCAAGTCCAACCATCAACCCCACTCTACAAAGTTCTCCCCTACACCATATCCCCCAACACCACATCTAAACCACTCTTCAACACATTCAGGGATGGTGACTCCACCACCTCCCTGGGCAGCCTGTTCCAGTGTCTGACCACTCGATCTGTGAAGAATTTTTTCCTAATGTCCAGTCTAAACCTACCCTGTTGCAGCTTGAAGCCATTCCCTCTTGTTCTACTGCTAATTACCTGTGAGAAGAGACCAGCACCAGCCTCCCTACAATGTCCTTTCAAGTAGTTGTAGAGGGTGAGGAGATCTCTCCTCAGCCTCCTCTTCCTCAAACTAAACAGTCCCAGTGCCCTCAATCACTCTTCATAAGATTTATTCTCCAGGCCCTTCACCAGCTTTGTTGCCCTCCTCTGCACTCGCTCCAGCACCTCGATATCTCTCTTGCATTGGGGTGCCCAACACTGGACACAATACTCAAGGTGTGGCCTCACCAGTGCTGAGTACAGGGCGACAATCACCTCCCTACTTCTGCTGGTCACACTACTTCTAATCCAAGCCAGGATGCCATTGGCTTTCTTGGCCACCTGGGCACACTGGCTGGCTCTTATTCAGCCGCTTGTCAATTAGAACCCCCAGGTCCTTTTCTGCCAGGCAGCTCTCCAGCCACACTTCCCCAAGCCTGTAGCGATGCATGGGGTTGTTGTGGCCCAAGTGCAGGACCCGGCACTTGGCCTTGTTGAAGCTCATACCATTAGCATTAGCCCATCGATCCAATCTATCCAAGTCTCTCTGCAGAGCTTCCCTATCCTCATGCAGATCAACGCTCCCGCTTAACTTGGTGTCATCTGTGAACTTACTGACGATACACTCTATGTCCTTATCGAGATCATCAATAAAGATGTTACACAGAAATGGTCCCAACACTGAGCCCTGAGGAACACCACTTGTGACTGGCCGCCAGCTGGATTTAACTCCATTGACCACCACTCTTTGGGACCGTCCATCCAGCCAGTGCTTGATCCAGGGGATTGTATGCTCATCCAGGCCATGAGCAGCCAGTTTTTCCATGAGAATTCTATGGGGAACAGTGTCAAATGCTTTTTGAAAGTCCAGGTAGACGATATCCACAGCCTTTCCCTTGTCCAGTAATCGGGTCATCTTGTCATAGAAGGAGATCAGGTTTGTCAGGTATTCATTCCAGATACCTCTCCTCCCCACCTTGCTATCGTCATAGGTTACACTCAGTCCTTTCAATGAAGCAATTAGTGGCACAGAGGCCAAGGTCAGGACATAGCAGGTTCTCTCTGCTGCTTCTTCTTTCTCATTTTTTCCCCTGTGCCCATACATGGGTCTTCTATGGGCTGCATTCCATTCAGGAGTGTTCCTGCTCTGCCATGGAACACCACCTTGTTATTCCCTCATTCCCTTTGTTGCTCTCCCTCCTCCTCTTTCCACTCCCTCATTCTCTCCATGTTCCCTCCCCCTCATTTTTTCCTGCCCTTTCACAAGGGCACCACAAACTTTGTGGATTGGCTCAGCTATGTCCTGGGGGGGGGTCTGTTGTAGAGTCAGCCGGAACCAGCTGTGTCCGGCATGGGGCAGCCCCTGGCCTCTTCTCTCAGAAGCCACCCCTGAGCCCCTCTGCTACCAAACCTTTGCCATTTACATCCAATGCAACAGCAAATTCTGAAAGTAAACATCTTTAAAAGCAAGTAGGAACAAAAGGGCAAAACGTGAGCAAATCAATGTAAGGGAAACACTAAATGAAAATTATTTGTTCTTGTTTGTTTCCCAATTCTTCCTCACCTGTTCAAACAGACCTACTTTCTAATAAAGAACTAAACAAGATCTAATTTCTGATCAACTCGAATTTCTGATTTTATACTTTAATATGTTTCTTCTGATAATTGAGGGTTCTAACAATGCTGAGATACATTCTTGATCTGAAAAATCAATTTATAAAGAGTGGTACCAGGAGAATAATACCAAATAATAAAATACAGTCATTACCAGTAACGTAAGCACTTCCCAAAACTGCAGTGCCCACCAGGGAGTTATGTTCTCCTTTTAATGGCAAATGAGATCAAAGCCTTGTAGCTTTATTATATTTGTGGAGATCACAAAAACATTTTTTCAATAGCAAAGTGCAGGTGGGGAGGGGATAGAGAGAGATATACTTTGCACAGAGGAAAACTTTTGGTTTCATACCTGTGGCAGTTACTGTAAATCAGTTTGTCAGTGAAACCACAGAGGGCAAGTTCTTTAGATTCTGATATCAGCAGGTGGGAGAGTTTTCTCTCAACTCTTTTCTTCTTTATCTTTGGCACACATATTGGTAAAATAGGCAAAAGATCTAATGGAGAGAAAGTTAGTGAGTTTTGTTCCATTGGCTGACAAAATTTTGGGCTAGTGACTGATTTCTGCCAGTGCAATATCGGCAGTGGTTAAAAAGCTACTTATAATACTAACATGCCTCACATCAGAAGATGCTCCTTGTTAACGTTGCCTATTGCCGTTTGTCTTCTGGAGGATTTTATTTCATTCTTTTCAAAGGTCTATGTGGAAAAAGTAGGGATAAATATTAAATTGTAAAGTGTAGGGGTGTAAAGTATTTGAGACACTAAGCAAAATATTCAAGGAATCTATCAGAAAAGCTTCAGCCAGTGTACACAAGTTAAACAATTTCTTGCATGTTTTGGTGATTTTGATATTTTGATCATATATAGGCTATGAAAATATACTTGAAATTGGAAAGACTACTTCTGTTATACAACTAGATTTCTGCTTCAACATTTCTACTTGTGTTAGCACTCAAAAAATAGAATTTAATATAGCAGGAATCGTTTTAGTAAAACCTTGAAAGCCCAAACATGTGAAATTTGTGAAACTGGATTTTCCTTATCACACTTGTAAAGAATAGACTGTACATGATGTTGGATAACAGATTTAGGTGTGAAATTGATCTGTCTGGTTACATTAGGCTGGCAAGTAAATAACCAGAATGATATATTTGGGGAGTTTCTGTACTTGATTGAGAAAAAAAAAGCATATCTTATTATGAAATGGTGATAGATGTGAGAACAGGAATAGGCTTATTGAATACTTTCATTTCATTAGTTAGAGAGATTAAAGAAACGATGTTTCCTCCCATTTGTAGTTAAGTTACTCTGAAATCAACAGAAAACAGAGAGAAAAACGTATTTGGTTATTCCATGAAATAGGCTTCATTCTGCAAGTCAGAACAAATACAGCCAAAATGTCATAGGAAAGAGTGAAATTAATAATAGTATTATGGAATTAATTAGCAATTTATTTTTAATAACAAATATGTCAGGTTCTCTTGATTTGGAAAAAGGTGATGTTTTTCTTGTGGTAGGTGTGTAAACTTCAAGCCTATTCCCAACAAGAATATTTTTCTTCCCTTTAGATAATTATCTAGTCTGTAATTTGATTCTATGTTTTTTTTAGTTGATGATTAAAACAGAGAAGACACTGTTTGTAAAACCGCTTTATGGTCTCTGCAGTACATGGGACAGTAAAACCCAGTCTTTACTTGGGGAATGGATAAATGTGATTGTGAGCCTGTTTTTGCACATGTTGAAGAGGAAAATGCTATTTTAAGAGTTTCTTTTTGTTAGAGTGTGGAATTAAAGTCCCATAGTTGAAAGTTATGGATTTCATAAGTCTAGACAGAACAATAAAATAAATTCTGAGTGAGATATAAAGTCTTGTATATCATAGGTTGTTGCATAGTCCTACATTAAGTCTAGTGATCCCAGCTATTCACTCTACTTGTTTTAGGCACCTGAGATGGATTTAGTCATACTCTCAACACAACCTCTTAGGCATTTCTGGTTATTTAACAGGGTATGAGCACATTTGCATACCTGATTCATAACGCGAAAAAGTGGAAGGTGGGTATTGAGCAGGATGTTGGCTGAGTAGCTGAAACAGGTATATTGCACGTGTTTGTGTGCAGGGGTAATACCATGTTTGACAGAAATTACTGTAACCATTGTCCCTTTCATTGGAAAAATCTGTCAGAGGAAATACTAGCAGTCACTGAATAATGGCCTATTGGTTTGAGTATTATGAGTAAGAAGATGACCTGAATTCCAGTCGCTGTAATAATTCTGGACTTAACTTCTGGAATTACATAAAAAATCGGCAGTATCATTACCTGTGTAAAAAAGAAAAAAAAAAAAAAAGTGGTCAAATTGTTGTCTATCCTAAAGAGGACTTACTCTTTGAGTCCCCATAGGTATCACTATAGAGATATATCATTATTATTTATTGAAATAGTATTATTATAGTACTATTCAGTTATATTTGGTGGTGTCATGGATGAAAATATTTGACACAGTTACCATTTAGCACCTATTCAAAATTTACTAATGATGTAAGGTAGATTGAGAGGCTGAATTTTAGCAGCACTTAATCATTAACCAGTTTAGGGGTTTTACAAAGTGAGTAAACAAAATAATTGAACAGCGACTTAGTTACAGATTCCAAGATGGGAAGATTCACACTATCTTAACAGAAGGTATCTCAAATCAATACACATACGTCTAAGTAGAGGTACAAATCACAGGTTAATACGTATACGTGTATATATCTAAGTAAAACATATAAGCGCATGTGGGCATACACACACATAGGTCTCCGATTGGGAATTTCTTACTACCAGGTAATGCTAGCGAGCCGAAAGGTGCTGCTTTTAGGTCCTACATGTTAATCGAAGGACAGAAGAGCACCCACATCCATAAAGCTAATGTGTATCTCACAACATATAGGTGGAGAGACAGATGAGAGAGAGAGAGGCTAGACTATAGTTAAAATTTCCCTTTCTCAGATTTAAGGTAAATACTCACGATGCATCGGTGTTCCTCAACGGGTGATAGTTGATGCTTGAGAAGGGTCTTCTCTCGCCCTGGCCTCGAGGTGTCAGCCTGAGGGATATCTCAACTCAGGGGAGTTACTGGCCACAGCCCGCTGTGATCCAGAAGAGCTCAAAGGGTCCTTACTAGAATCACTACTTATAGGATCCGAGACAATTGACTTTTGTCAGGTACTCTTCAGCTCTGGCCCAGCTCAGATGATAGTTATGCAACTCCAGAGCTTTCTAGATCTTGGGGTCCTAGTATCCCCCCCTCTCCAGCCACGATCCATATGGTGTCAGGAATGATCAATTATAGTTATTATCTCCAAGCGACAGGAGCCATGGGGACTAGGCACACTATTGTGTGGGGTTTTTTTACAGGAACAAATCCTCAGGTAGGCCTTTCTTGTAAGTAAGTTTTGTGTTTGTTCCTCCTGTGCTGTTTCTGCTTGTCCAGCTCTACATGTTCAAGCATTAATCCGTGCTTTAAAATTTCCTAATTATCATGGTTTAGGATAAAGAATACTGGAAAATTAAGGGGTCTTTACCTTAAGAACTTTACCCTCTAAGTTACTTTTTTAGGGTCAGGTATCTGCTGTCCTAATTTACTAGTCTAATGCTAGGGCTTTAGCTGAAAGAGCTAAGTTAGAAACCACCTGCCCTTACTACCTTAATGGATATCATAGGCATCTTCAGAAGATAACTGAATCATTTGTCTCTTCCCATTATGTACAAAGTTGTTTGTGGTTATTTTAAGCATAACAAGTGCATTGACTTCAGTCTTTGGGAAATCAAGCTGACAAAGAATATGGCCAATATATTATTTGTGCTTAATATTAACAGAATGGAAGAGATAATGGAAGGATATTACCCCAAATTGTCAGTAGCTGATCCAATCCTTCATATTACACAGAAAAAAAAAATCATAAAATTGAAAATCCCTAAACCTGATCTGGAGCAGAAATTACTTTTCATATTTAATGATCTGAATGACTAAGTTGTTACTGATTTTTAGGAGAACAGATCCTTCTGGTCTCACAGTTCTCTTATATCTTACCCATCACCCTTCTATCCACAATCAATCTGAGCTTTTAAAGAAGCTGTACAGTAAAATGGATCACAGTAAGCTAGATAAGGGTAGGTTGTATCAGCCTTCACTTTTAAATGAATTTAGTAACTCTTATCTAACATTTATACAGGCAGATTTCCAGGTACTAACCTACTGCAGTAAGAGCCTGAAGAGGAAAACATGCAGAATTCATAACAACCACAAGAGAAGTCTAGAACTGATAAATGGATGAAAATCCTTTAAACTCTGTAATCTTAAATGGCAGCTGTTTATGTACTAGGCTGATGAGTGGACTTAAAGATAGATTATGTCTTTTCACGTAGTCCAGACTCATTTTCCTATTTCTGTTATCTCATTAACCTTGCCAAAACTGCTCCAAAAATTAAAAAAAAAAAAAAAGGATTTTATCTGGAGTTAATTATATTGAGTTTCTTCTGCCTGATCTCACAGACCTCACTTCTACCTATGAATTAGTGGTTGATGAGGTAAGATACAATTATACTTACTTTATCTGAAATCATGGGACTAGCTATTTTATTTATATTGATGTTGATGTTGACACTGATATTAGCAGATTTTTGTCCAGTGAATAGTTATTGATGCAGCAGTAGGTAATCAGAACAATGAAATATTAGAGGGCAGTCTTAACTGACCTGAGTAAGAAAAAAAATGCTGAATGCAGAGTACACTGAGGGCATCTTCCAGCTTTCCTGTTTCAGGCTATACATAAATTTCTACTTAGCTTCTTCTCTCTACTTATCCCCTGGTCTCTGTTTCTGTCTCCAAATTGCTGCCCAACATCAGTTACCTAGCCCTGCTTCCAGGAGTTTGTCCAAGTTAAGAATTTCAACTCGTTGACTCAAAGGTCAACTTCCTCACATATAGGCGCTGTTGTGAAGACAACTGGAATTCCCCTTCCATTCTTGGAAGCTAATTTTATGCTAAGGCTCTCTTGCTGACCCCCTGTNAAATTTCTACTTAGCTTCTTCTCTCTACTTATCCCCTGGTCTCTGTTTCTGTCTCCAAATTGCTGCCCAACATCAGTTACCTAGCCCTGCTTCCAGGAGTTTGTCCAAGTTAAGAATTTCAACTCGTTGACTCAAAGGTCAACTTCCTCACATATAGGCGCTGTTGTGAAGACAACTGGAATTCCCCTTCCATTCTTGGAAGCTAATTTTATGCTAAGGCTCTCTTGCTGACCCCCTGTGCTGCAGTTATGTCTGCACCTGGTTATACCTCCTTGATTTTGATGTTTTCCCACTGGTTAGCTTGGTCTTGGAAATGTGTCATCACGATGGACCAGCATGGCGCTAGGGCTGACCCTGATCATTGCCTACACACTAGACCCTGTCTCTGACTTTGTAAGCCAACACCATAGCTCCTTGCTCATGCCTGCCATGTTGTCACCCTTAGCTTAATTAAATGCATCTCTGAAGGAAAGGAGCTGTAGCCTTAATTTCGAGCTTTGTTCATGACAGCTCCTAACTGTGTAAGAGCTCATACAGATTCAGCTTGGATTTGGCCAGATGAACTTCTAGAAGGTGAGATGTGCTCAGGGCCCTGACACACTGCTGTTGCTACTTTCCTACCTGTCATTCTGACCGTGTCTTCACACACTGTCATTTGTAGGCCTATACAAAGAAGTGAAAATAGAAAATTATTTTTTACAGGATGAGGGTTTAAGTGATATGTAGGGCATTTTTCTCTTGTTCTGTTTATAAAGACAGCAATCTTAGCTCATTTCCTCCTGAAAAATTGTCACTTGTATAACCTGTGCCCCTATTGTTATTATATACATCTTTCTGTACATAGCAGTATTTTGTCATGATAACAGGTATTCCTGAAGTGCAAATATCCAACTGATTTCTACAAACAGAAGTACTACTGAAAGTTCTTTGATAATTTTGAGCTATAGCCTACACAATTAATAATAAAAAATTTTGATTTGTTTTGCTGAGAAAGGCCATGTTCTGAGGAGTCTTCTGGGCCCAACAAAGTCTAAGAAAAATCAAGTGCTTGTTAATTGTTATAACATTGAGCAACTAAGGTGGTTTGGGGTTTCAAGTCCTATTATTGCTGGCGATGTTATTGTGACAGCTCCGTTTAATTTCAATGTAGAAATACAATAAGTAATGAGAAAGTTAAAACACTTAGAAGAACAAAATTGCTGGTACTGCACATTCCAAGAGTCACAGTTCTCATTTCCTTCAGCTACATAATGTTTTACGAAAAAAGAGTTATTCATGGTCTTCTTGATGATAAGAGCTGTTGTGTACTTTTTCTCATGCAGGGAGAAACCGATTCTTTTTTTAAACAGCACTGAAGAGTCAACAGCAAATTTGCGTAATGGAAGAAGGAAGAATAACAAAGATTTGCAAGCTTTCTGTTTCTGGTGTTGGACACTCATTGTTGGAGAAGCTTAGAGATAACAAGAGGCGTAGAGAAGTAAGAGTCAACTGGAGCCAATGATTTATACATCAGGATTTGTCTAAACCCAAGTTGAAGAAAGCAAGACCCTAGGATGATGGACACACACTGTCATAGTGAAAGACAGGAGTAACATGTGAATGACGCAGGAATGTCCTGGGATGGCAGAAGTGCTACTCATGCTGTTTATGAGGTGGCTTCCTCTTCGCTTTAAAACTAATAATCTCACTATTTCCTAAATATTAATTTATTTATTTTTTCTTCCAGAACCTCAAATTTGGCCCTGTAGCCAAACAAGATGACTTTTGGANATTTATATTGATGTTGATGTTGACACTGATATTAGCAGATTTTTGTCCAGTGAATAGTTATTGATGCAGCAGTAGGTAATCAGAACAATGAAATATTAGAGGGCAGTCTTAACTGACCTGAGTAAGAAAAAAAATGCTGAATGCAGAGTACACTGAGGGCATCTTCCAGCTTTCCTGTTTCAGGCTATACATAAATTTCTACTTAGCTTCTTCTCTCTACTTATCCCCTGGTCTCTGTTTCTGTCTCCAAATTGCTGCCCAACATCAGTTACCTAGCCCTGCTTCCAGGAGTTTGTCCAAGTTAAGAATTTCAACTCGTTGACTCAAAGGTCAACTTCCTCACATATAGGCGCTGTTGTGAAGACAACTGGAATTCCCCTTCCATTCTTGGAAGCTAATTTTATGCTAAGGCTCTCTTGCTGACCCCCTGTGCTGCAGTTATGTCTGCACCTGGTTATACCTCCTTGATTTTGATGTTTTCCCACTGGTTAGCTTGGTCTTGGAAATGTGTCATCACGATGGACCAGCATGGCGCTAGGGCTGACCCTGATCATTGCCTACACACTAGACCCTGTCTCTGACTTTGTAAGCCAACACCATAGCTCCTTGCTCATGCCTGCCATGTTGTCACCCTTAGCTTAATTAAATGCATCTCTGAAGGAAAGGAGCTGTAGCCTTAATTTCGAGCTTTGTTCATGACAGCTCCTAACTGTGTAAGAGCTCATACAGATTCAGCTTGGATTTGGCCAGATGAACTTCTAGAAGGTGAGATGTGCTCAGGGCCCTGACACACTGCTGTTGCTACTTTCCTACCTGTCATTCTGACCGTGTCTTCACACACTGTCATTTGTAGGCCTATACAAAGAAGTGAAAATAGAAAATTATTTTTTACAGGATGAGGGTTTAAGTGATATGTAGGGCATTTTTCTCTTGTTCTGTTTATAAAGACAGCAATCTTAGCTCATTTCCTCCTGAAAAATTGTCACTTGTATAACCTGTGCCCCTATTGTTATTATATACATCTTTCTGTACATAGCAGTATTTTGTCATGATAACAGGTATTCCTGAAGTGCAAATATCCAACTGATTTCTACAAACAGAAGTACTACTGAAAGTTCTTTGATAATTTTGAGCTATAGCCTACACAATTAATAATAAAAAATTTTGATTTGTTTTGCTGAGAAAGGCCATGTTCTGAGGAGTCTTCTGGGCCCAACAAAGTCTAAGAAAAATCAAGTGCTTGTTAATTGTTATAACATTGAGCAACTAAGGTGGTTTGGGGTTTCAAGTCCTATTATTGCTGGCGATGTTATTGTGACAGCTCCGTTTAATTTCAATGTAGAAATACAATAAGTAATGAGAAAGTTAAAACACTTAGAAGAACAAAATTGCTGGTACTGCACATTCCAAGAGTCACAGTTCTCATTTCCTTCAGCTACATAATGTTTTACGAAAAAAGAGTTATTCATGGTCTTCTTGATGATAAGAGCTGTTGTGTACTTTTTCTCATGCAGGGAGAAACCGATTCTTTTTTTAAACAGCACTGAAGAGTCAACAGCAAATTTGCGTAATGGAAGAAGGAAGAATAACAAAGATTTGCAAGCTTTCTGTTTCTGGTGTTGGACACTCATTGTTGGAGAAGCTTAGAGATAACAAGAGGCGTAGAGAAGTAAGAGTCAACTGGAGCCAATGATTTATACATCAGGATTTGTCTAAACCCAAGTTGAAGAAAGCAAGACCCTAGGATGATGGACACACACTGTCATAGTGAAAGACAGGAGTAACATGTGAATGACGCAGGAATGTCCTGGGATGGCAGAAGTGCTACTCATGCTGTTTATGAGGTGGCTTCCTCTTCGCTTTAAAACTAATAATCTCACTATTTCCTAAATATTAATTTATTTATTTTTTCTTCCAGAACCTCAAATTTGGCCCTGTAGCCAAACAAGATGACTTTTGGATATTTTTTTTTTTTTA
>VYZM01005597.1:0-10933 GCA_013398915.1 Dromas ardeola
AAAAATTACAACTGTAACCAGATTTTTCTCTGTCGCCGGCGTAAATGTGCGATTACAGCTGTTCATATTTTCACTCTAATGAAGGGTTGCACATTTAAATGGTAAGATTTATTATATATTGTATACCGCCTATGTACATGCAAAACTGTTAACCGACACCTAAAATGCTGCTTGTTTATTCTGGCATCAATTATCATTTTTCTCAATTTTTAAATAATAAAAAAGCCCATTTCGGCACAGACGGGTTTCTGTTTCTTCTGAAGAAATAAACAAAACCTCAAAATACAAAGGGGAGGGAAGGAAAAATGTAACGATGCGGACTGCAGGATCAAATAAAAGAGAAAAAAAAAAAATAAAAGAAACCCCAGAGAGCAGGACCCTTCCTCATCCCGGCAGAAAGAAGGAGCCGATCGCCCGCCCTCGTTTGCCTTTTTGCCGAGAAACCGGGGCGAGGTTGGGTTCATAAACAGGTGAAATGATGGAGTTTATTGCAACCAACATCAACACTGAAACTAAATAACCGCGTTGCCATCTCGGTTCCCCGCTGAAAAGACGGATGGTAAACTTGACCTGCCGCTGGTACTATCCCAGTGCCATTTTTTATCGCCCTTGGCCGCCCCCCCCGGCTGAGCGCGCCGGGGAAATGCCGCTGCGTGGCCAGGTCAGGCGCGGGCGCGGGTGAAACTCCGTTCACATTTGCATACAGGCGGGCTCTCACAATGAAGACCCATCTGTTCCCGTCACCGAGTACAAATCGAGTGTCACCCAACTCGCTGCAAACGACAGCCGCGCGGCCATTAGACGGAGGAACGCTTAAGCTCAGGTTACGGATATGGAACTGCTGATTTGGGTTTAAATACCTGATAACTGAAGACTTTTTATTACACGCAAACAAAGAGTGAACCTTGAACTGATGGCGAGAGCACCCTGCTCCCCCACGGACCCGACACCCTCGCGCTCCCACCCTTCACCCTCCATTATCCACACAAAACAGCTGTATATTTTTGCAGAAAAAAAAAAAAAAAAAACAACCCACAAACCTAAAACAGATTAAAATGTCACAAAACAGATCCTGACAGCGACCAATGGCACCAAATTTAAACGGAAGATCAGACGGGTGCAATAGGAAAAGAGAGAAAAGCATCAGCGGTGTAAACAGAAGGCGAACTCTGAACTTTTCATGCCCTTCGGGGTCATTAATATCGTTGCAATGTTGTTCCTTGAACTTCTGCTAATTTTGGCCAGGGTGGAAATATTTGCAGCCCGGGTTCAGCAGAGGTGAGGCTCTGCCCTCCTCCAGCCACCCCTTCCCAGTCCCAGGTCCATTGGTCTCGTGGTCTCCCAGCAGGGATGGGTCAGGACCCATGTCACCCGTGTCACCGTGTCCTCCTCCGTGCCGTGTCCCCAACGCCAGGCACTAGCCCTGCGCTCGTGTGTGGCCAGCGCCGTGCGAGCGCCCAGACCAAGTTCACAGACAGCTTTCCTGACCTTGCAAGGTGTCTGGGGGCTGCCCCCATCTCTATCCAATTTAGGGGTTTCCTGGGGTACTTTTCCCCTTCAAGTGAGGGAAGCCCTAAACTTCTGCGGTTTACCTTCAAGATTAGGTCAAGCAACACTATTTTATGCTCAGAATGAGCCTCCCGTCCCACAACTAGGGGAAAAAAGCAGCAAGGCTCCACACTCATGCAAGAAAAACCAGCACGATCACCGCCACCACCAACAACCCCTCTTTGTTTCCACAGGGAAAAGGGACAACAAGCACTGATGAATCCTCCTGCAGAGCCACCTCCAAGCATTGGTTGCAAAACTCTTTGGGCCCAAATGTGCCCAGCTGTGGCCACGGCACCATGGGAGCCCAGTACAGCCGTACCAGCTCCGTGGTGCCATGGCTACAGGTAGAAGAGGGTTCCAGACCCCCAGGACCGATGCACTGCTGGTTTACAGATCATATTCGGTGCCACCATTCCCAAACCATTTCCAAAATCACATAACGATGCTGCAAGGAAGAGGCCAGAGATCCTGACTTGTATCGTAACTATTAGCCCACCTTTCTACACCAATTTTAAACCAGCCATTTGCAAGGGCAGCCATTGACTATTTTTTCTTACACCTTTTTCTGCCAGGTCCAAGAGCGCCCAAGCGCTTCCCAGCCGGGCTCCAGGGAAGGTCGCTCCTGCCCTCCATCCAACTGGAACACCCACTACCATCGAGAGAAGTCACATATTTACTGGCAGGAAAACAGACCATTTCAGAAGCATGAATGGGAACACATTTTTATTCCACCAAAACGCATTTATGGGAAGTTGAAATCTTACTAAATCCCCCAAGATGGGCAGTTTTCCCCACCGTTCATGGCCCAGCTGCCTTCCCCTCTCCTGAAAAGTTCCCGTAAACAGAGTGGGTATTTGCATATCACAGGAAAGGCCCTTCCTGGGATGCCAACGATTTGCGTGCAAGGTGGCTGCATGTGGCAGTGCACTCCGAAGGGAAGAATAAACCAACTAGGAAAAAAAACCATTACACAAGGTTTACCCTTCTGTTGGCTCCTAAAGAAAGAAAGCCCCATTAAAGAGCTGTCACAGGTTTAATTCCAGTTTTCCTACAGGGATATGATCCCATTCCCTTCCCCAAAAGATAAAGCAACTCGTCTGATAGAAATATTGGCTGCTTGGTGTGCGTGGGTGTTGTTTTCTCCTTTTTTTTTTTGTTAGGAGTGAACAGGAACTGAACCTTGAACTTCATTTACCCTTTGAACTCGTTACCTTTAAACAAAATTCCCCATGCTTTCCCTCTTCAAACAAATTTCATCACAATTACAGTCCCTTCCACTTCGCTTAAAGATATATAATCATTGACTTGACCTAATTACCTGGTGCAGGCCTTTCTCTACAAGGTGAAAGCCATATTGGTGTGAACAGAAGCTGACCTCTGTATTCTTGATACCCCAATTTTATTCTAATTATTGTATAGGAGGTTTTCCATCTTCCTCTGTCCTCCTGTTCCCTCCCCCCAGTTGCTATTTTGTTGCTGGCGCTTTCGGTGATGCCCTTTGGGTTGCGAGCTGCCTGGAGACAGGCTGCAAAATACTTCTCATGTTGAAAAGCGCAGGGTTTGTTGGGTTTTTCTGGTTTTTTTTTTGTTGTTTTTTTTTTTTTTCAAGCTCCCCCATTCAATAGGGAACCAGAAGATTCAGCCCCGCAAAAGGCTGCCAAGAACCGGTTCCCATGGAAGCGTGCACAGCGTGTACCCCTTCACCCGTGACAAGCAGGGGGAGCAGCCTCGGATCCCCCCAAAGTGACACCCCACAGCACAGTCCCCCCCTCCAGGGAAGCCCAGGCTGTTTGCACACATGGATTAAAAGCTTCACGCTACCAGGGTGCGGGAATTCTGGCATGGAGATGGAAGCCAATGTTTCCTCTGACTCCAGAGCAAGGTGATGGCATTGAGAACATCAGCACAAAGGCTTGGGGTCTGGGTGGCCCCCGCAGTCCCCTGTTCCTCCAAATCCAAGCGAGGACACCTCCCCTGCAAGCCAAGGTCACTCAAGTGCCAAGAATCAACATTTTCAGCTAAATGTTATTTTCAGCTTCAATAGAGTCAGTATGGGAAAGCCAGGACTCGCGTGCACATCACACTGCTGGCTTTTCATCCCCAAATTCACCCTCCCAAACTACAATAGGAATTTGGAGGGTGCTGGGTTGATCCTAGTCCGACATTACTTCTAACACCTGGTGGTGGAGTCAAATCCCTTCACACTCCTCTCACCTCACCCCCCTCGTCATCCTTTACCTCGTCTGTTTGCCTGTTCAAACTGCAAACTCTTCAGAGCTGTAACTTGGTACAAAACGGCTTCGATACTGGGGTAGTACCACAAAATGTCACTGCAACAAGAATTAAATCACCTTCCAAAAGACTAGGACAAGACTGTTGTACCTTCTTGAATAAGGTTGAGGTTTACTGTGGATCCTCACCTTCTCTGAAGACACTTTTTCCCTTAAAAATAAAATTAAGTTGCAATGAGAAGATGGAACTCCCCACCAGTGTCATTAGCCTGCTAATTTCTGATGGCATTCAGAGACAGAGAAAGGCTTAAATTACCTCTGCAGTTCCAGGTATTTCCCTCTTATTCATTAAAACCAACAAGAAAAATCTAACAAAAACAGCTCCAACATTAATAAAGCGTCACAGCAATTGACAGGCAGGGTCACTGAGAAATGGCACCTCCCTAACCTTCTCATTTGTCTTGGGCAATTGAAAAATAATTAGCAATTGCGAAAGGGTTCAATACCTAAGAGTAAACAAAGGGAAAAGGGTTACTCTAAGTCATGGTCCCATGGCCTGGGGCAGAGCTTTTTCTCATCCACAAGGTGAGCATCCCCCCCCCCATGAAAAATGTCCCCAGGGACTGGCCAGGAAGCAAAGGGGCAGGTGGGGACGGTCAACCGGAGCTGCTCTTTGCATTCAAAGCCCTTCCTGCTCCCTCCTAGTTTTATAAGCACCACAACAAAAGAAGAAGCAGAGACAGAAAGAGCCAGCACCGAATCGCGCAGATAGGTGGTGCGCAAACCTCGGTTGTGTGTCAAAGAGGTAGTGCATCCATTTGTTATGGTCTCTTGGCGAGAAAGGCCATGCTCAGATGCCCTGGAGCTCCACTGTAATAAATAGACACTGAAGATTAAAGGAGCAAATCCTACCACCTGCCCCAAGCCTGAACCCACAGATTTAGCATACTGGGGTACCCAAGAGGGATGGGGGCTTTGTAGACAGCAGAGCTATAGCCATTTTATGGCAGTTTCTGCAACCTCGGGGCTTGTGCCGGTGCCCCTGGCTCAGACAGCCCAGCTCCCCCGCTGAGCCGTGACTTCAGGGCTTGAACGGGAAGACCAAGGGGGAGGGGAGGAAAGCGGTGCTCGTCCCTGTCCCCAGGCCTACCCCAGCCATCATGGGATCAAACCGAGGAACCAAAACCCAAAGTCACCACGATCCGCACTATTGTCCTCCTCCTCCCAGAGTTCTTTGATCAGCAGCAAGTTTGCATATCAAAGAACAGAAGGAAAAGAGAATATTCAAATACTGATATTGTCTGGCCTTACTTCCCCTTGGTAGGGCTGGTTAGTTTTCCATCATAAAAGTTTGTGTGTTTTTCAGTCGCCTTGCTTTGCTTTTCTGTTAGTTGGGGTTTTTTTTTCTTAAACAAATTAAGAGTGGCTTTGCAAGACTTTAAATGTAAAATTGAAGCATTTCTGATCAACTTATTCCAACTGCATTTGGAAAGAAAAGCTTATGTTTGGGGTTTTGGGTTTTTTTCACAACTAGATTTCTCCCAGGCTGGGGGAAGATGAAGGATACAGAACTTTTCCTTGATTCAAAATAAATGCATTTTTTCCCCAACAAAATAATCAAAGCTGATGGATCTGATCCAGCAGAGCTAGGATCAGCAGAGCAGGTCCAGGGAGACACTCAAAGCAGATGTGGAATTTCCACCTACAGATGAAAATAAAGCAACTTCAAACCAACCTTGGCAGAAAGCAAAGTGGAAACCCATCCCAAGAGCAGCGTCACCACCCTGACACCCACTAGATGACAAACATAGCTAAAAGTTGGCAGTGAAGATTTCTCACTTACTTGGGAGATGCCATTACAACTCAAGGGAGCCAAAGTCATGTTCCGCTCCTTGATGGCTACAGAGATTACTCAGGTAGCCATGGGCTCCCTGGACCACAGAGTGAGGACATGGGTGTGAGCATGGAAAAGGGTAGATAAATGTACCCATTTATTGTTTTGTACTTCTAAGGTTGTGCTCTCCTTCCCAGCAGTCTTCATTTCCGTGCAGTCTTACAGGAATTACGATAACAAAGTTCCCAAACTTACCAAACCACTGGCCTTTCCTTCTAATCATAGCAAAGGGCTAAAAATACGGAAAGGGCAATAATCAAAGGTAGCACCAAAGTGTAAAAATACAATACCAAGGTGAAGCTGAAAAAGGCTGTGGCAAATCTAATGTCACCCTCATAAAATAACGGAATAAAAAAAAAAAAAATCAAAAAGGGACTAAATTACTTTATGAGCACCTAAGCTATAATTGCCTTCTTAGCAACAAGCAGCCTTTGGGTTTTGTAAAGAGCAAATGACCTTAGGCGCATACGGTCAGCCTTTCTGATCAAGCTCCAAAATTAGCAGACGAAGGGTAATGTGGAAGATGCAATATATCTAGAGACTTTACCGAGCGTTTGATGTGGTGCCACAGCAAATCTCACTGAAAAAATTAATTTACCTCGGCTTGGATAGAAGCAATCGTCACAGACTGAAAATTGGCCCAAGGGCCACAGACAAAAGCTGGTGATAAATGGCTTTCTGTCACGTGGGGGAGAAGCGTCTGTGTTGGGGTACTGCAGGGTATTAGTCCCCGTTTTATCTAAGGCAAGTAAACAGTCCATTAATTCAATGAGCAGGAAGATACTAAATTAGGTGGTAATGCAAATATCAAGTGAAAGCAGAGGAAATAATGGTAGGGGACACAGAGAGGTTAGGAATATGGATAGAATAATAAAATGAGATTCATCCTACTACAGAATAAACCAGGGTAACAAAAAAAGTAATCCAGAGCACATCCAGCACCAGGGAATGTTAAGGCGTAGAAGGGGAGAAAATAAGGATTTGCAATGTTATTGAGGATGACAAAAATCAATTGGTTGCATGGTACCCAGGGGTGAGGGACCTCTACCATGGAGTGAGAGGACGCGAGTCGGGATAACAGGCTTCTTCCAGCAATGATGCAACATCAACACAGGCTAAACCCCAGCACTGGATCTGGCCCAAAATCTCGACAACTCACACCTAATACACTGACCACATGATGGGGGCGCATAGGAACAGGATGGAAACTATTTCCCTCCAAGGTCATCCTGTAGTCCACAGCTCCCTGGAACAATCCACTCTGCTTTGAAGCATAAAGTTATGAACGAAGTTTAAGGAAGTAGAAATCAGGGTAGACCTGAAAGCTCCACGGAGGCAAAGACCTCTCCTGCAGATGCCCACCGCCTTTGGGGGACAGCAGAGTTCCGTCTTTTTAGGCAATTAAAAGTAAGTAAAGCAGAAATACAAGTTATGGGGGGTGGAGAGCACCACCCTATATATATTTTCAAAGATTGACACCAATCGCTTGCCTGCTCCAAATCTTCAAGGGAAGTTCATCCCTATCATGCATGTCCTCTCCGCACACCTCATGCATCAGGTGTTTATCAGGAAAGGCGGAGCACTTCCAGGATTTGGAAGGAGTTCAGAGAGTACAGCGAGCTTCACTCCACTAAATTTTGTCCTCCCTTGTGTTTTGTGACTTCTTCGCCCACCACTAGCACAGCCCCTCCTAGGTACCTCTCTTGGCAGGCTCTTGTTGCCCTCAACATAAGACTGTCTCAGCACTGAATGCCTTTGCCCCACATACCATCAGTTTAAAGTTAAAATAAACTTCCGATTTCTTCCCCCAGATTCCATCATTTTTGTTAATGCTTTGATCCTCTGCAGAGTGATGCCGGATCATTTTCATGGAGAGCAGATGGCCAAGTCTCATTACTGAACGCAAAATAATTCTTTGGCCAGAGAATCTGAACAAGGTGTTTGGGGCTCCAAAGCATTAAGATGCGATTGCCACCTGCACCACAGGCTCTGTAACGGACCCGGGTCAAGCCACTCGCACTCTACATCGGCCCCAGCCCAATGGGAATTATTTCCTCCGCTCCAATGGATGAATCTTACAGTAAAACCAGGCTAACGCTCTCCTCTTGCTATTCTTTGATTTACACAGTAAGCTCTTTGGGTTTGTCCAGGCAAAAAGTCACAGCTTCTTCCTCCAAAGGCTACTCAAGTGCCAGCAGCATTTTCGCACCGCGTCGCTGCTGGGAAGGTGCCATTGCGAGGGCAACTCAGTTAAAAACTGCAGCTGCCGAGACACAGCCCTGGGTGATGGGATGTTTGAAGGAATTGATCTATCTGCCAGAGCGTTTGTTCAAGCACAGGGTGAGGGTGGATAGAGGAACAGCAGCAATTCACCAATTTCAAACAGCAGCTCCCACTTTAACCTATGAGTGCAGGGAAAAAAAATAGGGGTGAAGCTTTGTAACCAAATAAAGAGAGCTGTGAGCTCAATAACAGGCATTATCCTATGGCAAAGATTTTGTTATTGTTGAGTACTGATTCCTTTATCTCTCGGAGACAATCAACCTTCAGCCAGAGGAGTCTAACCTTAAAACCCCATAACTCAATTTTACATAGTGTTAAAGTTTGGGGGGATATTTGTCAGTGCTGGAGCTGATACAATCAGTCTGGAGGACCCTAGAACAAAGAGCGGTGGGTGAAGAACGTGTCACCTCCGCGCACATTCGTTTCCTTGATGAACAAGGAGCTATTAGTTGGCGAGAAAGCATTATCAGGGTGAAGGATGATGCCGATTGTTTCGGCTGCTCTTCCCGTGACACTGGATTAGAAGAAGTCGTCCCAGTGTTTGCTCAATGCCCCACCGGCGCTGCCCCCGCCGCACACAGGTAACGCGTCTGCAGCCAGCCTTCACCACCGACCAAAAATCAATCTGGACACCCAATCTCTTTCAACTGCCACATCTCTCCCAGGGTTAAACAATAAAAGTTTAACTTGCTTTAAGATGTAGTTCATCACCATAAGCCTTAAACAAAGCTACTCTTTAAAATATACACATGCGCACGCACACACAATGCCTTCGTGCAAAATGACAATGACAGAACACCCAATGTGGCCTCTTTGCTTGAGTAAACCCACCGGTGAGTACAACAGCTCTGGGGAGAAGCTTGCTGAATGAAGTTGTACTTGACTCCTTATTTTTAAAGGAGAAATGAAAGAAATGAAAAGAAAAAGAAAAGAGGCCTTTTCTTCCCTCCAGTTGTCCTTTAACACATTTCACTTTAGAATTTATTATAACCAGTCTTCAAATTAAATTCTTCAGGACAGTGGCTTTATTTTTGCACATAGTGATTTTCAGCACAACATAACCTGAGTAATAATTTAATGCATTCCCTGTGGCTCACATTGAACCACACATTTAAGCACATGCTTAAGTCGGAATGAAGTCAGTAGTAGTTTAGCATGTGTTAATGTATATATAGCAGGGGCTTTTATTGCTGTCCAGACCATTTCTCTCAGCTGGGAATTTTGTATTTCAGGACTTGTTTGTGTTTCATGGTTGATCCTGCAAGATACGGGTACAATCATCATTATTCCCGCCAGCAGTTCCACCCAGGTGCGCAGACGCTGCTCTGAACGTGTCTGTGGGATGAGGCTGTCTTTATTCGCACCGTACCTTGCTTCTCCCCCAAGGCTCTGCGTGCACAGGTACCAGGAACACAGGGAAAGCACATGTCTTATTTGCCTTTTTGTCCTCAAGTTGTCACACAAACGTGTCCCACAGAGGAATTAAGAGAAGTTTACCCTGGCTACAGACAAGTCATTTGAGCAGAGGAAAAACCTCCTTCACTTCCCTTGCTAACAACCTCATTACGCTCAAAATTCTAATACCAAAAAAACGATTAGCACAGAACCACAGACTAGCAGAGGCTGGAAGGGACCTTTGGAGATTACCTAGTCCAACCCCCCGGCAAAGCAGGGTCACCTAGAGCAGGCTGAACAGGAACGCATCCTTCCAATGGGTTTTGAATATCTCCAGAGAAGATTCCACAACCAGTGGAATACATTTCCCCAGTACATTTCAAGTGCAGGATCTAGAGCATCTCTTACCCTTGTTCCTGTTGAAGTACGCGTCCAGAACCCACCCAATATTTTATCTTCCTACTCATGTATTTGGTGAAAAAAAGCCAATTCTAGATTTGCTCTAAGCCCATCACTACTGGTGCCAGGCGAACTCAATGCCTGGCACTTCTGCAAGGGCGAAACACCATTTCCCAAGTCACGGCGAGGCCCTTGGTGCCGGTCGGGGGCTCTGGGCATCCCAAGGCTGCTTCTGCACGGTCACACGGCTGGTTCAGAACCGACAGCTCTGCCACGCTGCCCGACCACCGCACCTCAGCATCCCACCCTCCGAGCAGGTCAGTAACGAGAGACACTGGTGCCTGGTAATTTAGGAAACTAGAGTCACTTTCTTTTGAAAAAGGGCAGGAGAGACACCGTGATGAAGTTCCATCCCAACACTTTGTTAACTTACATTTCCTGCATATTGATCCCTCTGCTGGGGAGAATCTAGAGACACAAAGCGTTTACGCCTTGGATTTACATACTCATGAATAAAAAGGCCTTTAGGAGGCGGGTGCGTAAGTTACCCAGCCTCCAGCGCAACAGTAACTTGCGCATTGATAATTCACGTGTGTTTGACATGAGGAACATGCGATTTGCCACGAGAGGAAGCTCCATCCCGGCTCCTGACAGCTGCCACATCACCCGGGACCACGCACCCGACAGCACCAGCTCCGAGTCCCCCCATAGCCACCAAGCTACAGGCCGAGGGCATCCTCCGCCGCAATTAATTTTAAGCTGTGTTCATAAGCCAACGCTCCGTGTATTCACACAAGCTTGCTGTTGTTAAGCCGCTTACCAAAAGAAGAAAAAAAATCCACATAACACCTTGTCGTTAAAGACTGTCCTCTAGGTATGGAAAATAAATCTGTTCATCTGATCCTGCACTTATAAAGCAATACAAAGAAACTTTAATTATGCTTTTTCCCTGTCGGCAAACAGCAAAGGTGGCAGGATTTTCGCTTTAGAAAATCCGCATTAATAAGTTATTGGCGTTTCACTGACTTCTAAGCGATTTCCATTATGACTCCTGTCTGAGGCCCCACAGACCCACTGAACTGCCAAGATTTTACGCCACACGTTTCATAACGTTTCTGGTTTTAAGAGCTCTTGCGATCAAGGAATTACTTGAGAACCTCAGCTTAAAAAAAAAAAAAAA
>VYZM01005597.1:13712-33962 GCA_013398915.1 Dromas ardeola
CGCGCAGCACCCACCACCCACCCTGTACCACTGTACGACGCACCCCCTCCTTCACCCGAGCCAGGCTGCACCCACCCGCACCCCCAGGTACCACTGAAAACACTCCTGCGGGCTGCATTTTTAAAGCAATTAATTCCGTATTTAGGAAGTGATTCCTTAGGGTTTAGAAGCATGTAGGAAGCACCGGGAAAATAAAAGCAGAAGCTGTAGCGGTAGGTGCAAGGACTAACTCCAAGCAGGGAGGCGCGTGCGGTTCAGAACGGTACGGGCTTCAGGGAGGAAGGATTCGCTGCTCCAAAACACCACCAAGAGGGACAAGGAGACACCCTGGGAGACTGGAATACCGCGGGTCACGCGCAGAGGCTGGAGGCTGCCATGGTCCGGGCAAGAAACTTCTAAAAGAAGTTTAGAGGCTTCTCCCCTGGATTTGCACCCTGGCACACCAGCATCTGGGTTCTGAAGAGTTACGTACAAAACTCATTTTGGTATTTAATTGTTTCCCTACCCATTTCTATGTATTAGACAGCCAAACATGAGCAAACAGGGCCTTCTCCAGGACGCAAACGGGTTCAAGAAGTACCTGGAGATGGATTAAAGATGCACTACCTCTTTACGGTTTCTAACACCCTCAAAACCTTTAGCATCATGTTGCCTTTGCATCTATTTCCCCATCCCACTGGGGCACAGTGAAGTACCATCCCATCTACCACCCTCCACACCATTTAAGATAAAAGCCATTTTTAGCACATTTTTATAAAGCAAAGGGCATTTTTGCTACAGGGTTTGATTTTAAGATACTCTGAACTTGCATATTAAAAAGAAAAACAAAACACCACGCAGAACTGAATGAGCTGTAAAGATGCTTGGCCAAAGTTCTCTGCTGACATGATGGAAAAAATCCTGGAAGTCAGAGGCAAGATTTCACCCCATGCCTAACAGAACCCATCAAGTACATTCCTGTCACTCTGAGTTACGCTCCCTTCCACGTGCTAACAGATACCTGTGTAATATAAAAGAAAATATATTGTCGCTTATGTTGTTGTGACACGGCCGTAGAGCCGGCAGCCGGGCGCAGTGGCAGAAGGCACAGTGGCCCTTCACCCCTCAGCTCCATGTGATCCCGGCTCAGCATCCCGCCGAGAGAATCACCGGGATCCCGGCTCAGCATCCTGCCAGCAAGAGATCAGACGTCCCGCAACCATCGCAGAAGCCCCGCTAAGGAGCCGCAGGGAACCCCCAACTATTAAAGCAATATCTAGAGGTGCTAAATATAAAAGACGTGCAACTCCTGCCCCTCAGGACTCGGTGGTATCCACCTTACGCTTCAGTAAAACTAAACGAATGTACACTAGCAAATTAAGTGATCCGCCAGTTTAAAAGACAAAACATTTTTGAAAAGTCTTCAAGTGGTCTGAGCGGAGTACATTACATGGGAAGTGTCTCCTAAGAAATACTTATCATTATAGCAGTACTTAGCACTTCCACAGCGCTTCCCAGCCTCCCAGCACTGTACAAACATTAGCTTCTTAATCACTCATTAGGGACGATCCTATAGAGCTGGGCCATGCCTCATTGAGTAAAGTCATCCCCAACTCGCTCAGTCCCTCTCGCTCCCCCCAGAGACAACTTGGAAGGTTCTCTGCGATTCCCACGAGAAGTCCAGAGCAAGCAAGGAAAAGTCTGTTGAAAATGAACAGCGGTGGATCAAACGCCCCCATTTTTCACAGCGGGGATAGAGAGAAGCAAGCATCGTCCCAGGCAGAGACCTGCTTCCATTAAAACCTTGAGTTCGTAAAGTTGGGAAATTCAGGAATTCTAACGGTGCTGTGGGCTTGCACCTCAGGACATAACCTCTTGTTGTTGTGAAACAGGGCTAAGAAGGGATGGAAAAAAGCCACAGGAATGACAAGTATGTTCCTACAACCTGCCAATTCATTCTTCTTGGCCATAGCTGCCTGGCTGGATCACCCCCACACACCACCTGCCTGAAAGGAGCAGCTCTGGGTCACCCATCTGTGTGACAGCAGCACCCCGGGGGTCCGTGGTGGCCCAGGCTCCAGGGACCTTGCCAGCTAAATGGGTAAAAGAGTGTGGAAGCAAAAAGGGGCACAGTAAAAGCGAATGGTTCCCACTCGGAGAATCCAAGGCAAACCAAAAAGATGAAAATCAGTTCATGCAATCTTAAAACTTTCTACTTTTCCTGCAAGGATGTTGTAATTCAGAAACCAAGGCTGTTTGACACACCCTTTAGCTTAATCCACCTCTCAAAAGTACCAATTTAAGCTCATTTTTAAATTAATTAAAAAAAAAAAAATTGTGCCTTCTATTAAAAAAACCATGGTGCCTTCATCTTCTATAGTGAAAAAATTAAGCAAAGAAAACAAGCAAGCAAAAAAAAAAAATAATCCCCCAAGTAAACAAAACAATCTGTCAGAAAGTCATCACAGAAATTCAAAAACCCAGAGGAAATCACAGCCCCGATCCACGTCCATCCCACTGGCAGATATCTAGAAAAATTCATTCTGATGGTGCCCCTACAAACCATGGCAGGGCAGTGAAAAGGTTCCAAAAACCTGCGTTCAGCCTTTTCTCCCTTGAACATCGTTGTTTCAGGCTACCAACAGCCTGCATCTAATCAGCCAAAATTGCTCAACTTTCATCCAGAACGAACACACACCGCGTCAAGCCCACGATTTGCTGTTATTCGGCATTCTGACCAGTTTCCAAGAACTAACACCTCATTTTAATGTAACTGCTCTCAATGCCAGCTTCCCCCCACACACACCCCTTTTTGTAGTATGTAATTTTTCTAGGTTATCAATCTCCTCGCCATTCACCCATTTGGGCACCCTTCCATCGAGCCTGGCATTTCATCTGTGTCTGAAAACTTCCAGTGGTGCCAAGTGTTTGCATACCTTGCAAGTGTTATGTCAAACTCTGCCCCTTGGAGCTGCCAAAAACCACCACTCAAAGTTAGCAAAGCAAATATCTCCTTAGACAAGCTTAATAAACACGCCAGGAGAAACTCTAGACTTCATAAAGACATTGCTCGCCTGACGAGGCCAAGCTTGAGGTCTTCAGCACCCTTTCATGTCCCATTTAGGCCAACATCCATTATCCTTGTCACACGTTCTCCATCCGCACTCGGCATAAGTGCATCGTATCCGAGCACAAAGATTATTTAAAACAACCAATCCTGAACCCCACACCTCTTTTCATGCTGCAATTACCAGCTATCAGACCAACCTTGTCTCTAATCAGTCTAAACGAAGCCGTTTATTTTATAGCATGAATCAACACATGCAGCAGATAGGCCTGGTGTTCCACACTGCGTGGAGAAGCTAACTCTGGTGCCCATCCGCACTTATGGCCTCATCCCAAATAAATCCTCGTTTCTTCATATTCTTGACTGATGACTAGCGATTCATTAACAAGAGCGGGAGTAGACATGAAAAAGTACATTGAGCAGGGAAAGGTGGAGAAGAGGAGGGGCGGAAGCAGAGAAAAATGGAAGAGGAAGGACAAGGCCAGGGCGGGGGGTAAGAAAGCATGGGGGAAAAGTGCAAGGGAAGGGAAAGAGGAGGAGGAAACATGACCTGTGGGAAGCGGGAGATTGAGAATCTGAGGCCAAAGCAGTCAAGCCTTCACTAGGGCCCAGAGATAACCCCTGCGAAGATCAGAACAATCTCAGCTCTGTAGACTTCAATTTCAATAGCTTATCACAAATCCATCACCCCTAAACCACCACTCACATGCAGACGTGAGCATCACAGAAACTCTTTGCCCAGAAAACCCTCGTCCGATATTTAATGCTTTGGAAAGTGCCCTTGGCCTTGGATGCCAGCTCCCATCCACTGCTCGCCTGGGAGGGCTTCCACGCTTACAAGAATGACCCCCAAATTCCCAAGCACTAGAAGGTCCCAGAAAAAGGCTCTCCAAAGGAAAGCACTTCAAAGAGGTCTAATTTTCAAAGGGTGGGGGGAGAAGATACAGCCCCTTTGAAGTGTGAAGCTGAGCACCCAAGAAGAAACGCACCCAGAAATTGCACATTAACTTTGGAAAACAGTAGCCACCAGGTCAAACTCTGTTCTTTTCCATCACTGTTGTCAATCCAAACTAGAACAACCACCTCCAGTTCACACCAAGATAATCAAGAAATACATTTAACTTAGCAATACTAAATTCGCGATCGTCGTAACATTTTATAGTCACTGATAAAACAGGTACCAGTCAACAAAAAACAAAAAAACCCAAAACACCTCCAACGTTATGAGACGGGTGGATGACAACAAGGAAGTCATACTAGATTGCACTTATCTTTCAGGCTTCTTCACTCAAGGGCTTCAGGAAACATCAGTGACTTACCATCATCCTGGAAGTCTGATGGCAGCGAAGCATCAGATGTCATGGAAGGGGCCAAACTCCAGCTCTGGTTTTCGTCAGAACTGTCCTGTCCATAGCCAGCATCACGCTGATCCTCTCCTAGAAAGAGAAGGAGAGTCCGATTTTAGTGAAAAGGACTCATTGCTAAACCCAAATCTTGTTGCCTACAGCACGAGACACCTTTTCTCCTGGTTCCCACCTTTCACTGAAGTTCTCTACAAAACCTAAAACCACCTTTGTGGATTTAAACCAGATTCGTCATTTAGGGCCAAGGCGGCACATTCCTGCTGCAAGAACACTCGTGCTGGATACGTACAGACTTCACACCTGGAGGACATACAAGGAGGAGGCTGGAAATACCCATCTTGGGGCCAAAGTACCAGAGCTATGTCCAATTCCTTGTTCTTGCCCTCAGCACATGACCTCTGCATAAATCAGCCATCTGTAAAATGGGGGACTACGCTACCTGCTTCGCTAGAATGAAGAATCTTCTTATAATGTAGGAAAAAAGCTTTGAGATCCTTAATTGAAGAGTGGTAGGGAAAAAAAGATTGACTCCCTGTGACAGGCGGTCACATACAAATTAACAAAGCGACGTGTCTGTGTGTGGAAGCAGGAGCTATTACCTCCCCGTACTTGATGGTGCACTGGATTTTTCTATAAGCAGACATTTTGCAAGGGAATTTGCTACTGATACTGGGTTTTATGCAGAAGGCACTTAGATACTGCAGTGACAGATGTTAATATCAAATTTTAATACAAACGGAGTGCAGCTAGCCTACCTGTAGAAGAAAATACTACTCGCCCTAAACAAAGGGGAATAGTGGTCTTTCAAGCTTTTGCTTTGCATGTCCTGAATACACACAGCCCAAACTGCTGATAACAGAGGTAAAGACAGCTGCTTACTCATTCAACACACAACAAACAGCACAAAAGGTGAGTTTTCAGCTGATGTTAATTGCGTTCAAACACTAAAAACAAGTTTTATCTCAGCAAACAGAGGAACTGTGCCCCACAGTTTAAATCAAGCACTGATGAAAGGGTACCAAGGCCTGGGACAGAGACTACAACACTCTTCCTCCCACCAAGAAACACAGTGGAGACGCCGTCAAGTCTCCAGCTGCAGAAAGACATGCCACAGTATTTTAGATGTGTTTTATTTTCCACATCCCAGGTTGCAGCCTCCCCTCGCTTGCTCTGAGTGTGAAGCTCTCAGAGACCCTGGGCTCCTGCATTCAAGGGCACATTTTCAAGGAAACTTCAATTCTTCACCAAAAGGAACAATCTGGCTGTGAAGAACGTAGCACGCACAAGATTGTCCTTCCACAGATCAGCTCCCTAAAAAACAAACCCCACTGGGTGCCAGACACCATGATAGTCTTGCTGATGTTATAAGCTTAAAGGCCTTCAAAAACTGATTGAAGATTTGACTTTGAGATTTACCAAAGGCCAGTGGGAGGTCAGTGATAGAACAGAGGGGTCCCTGGCAGCCCACCCTTTAGGCCATCACAACTTTCCTAACAAGAAAAGAGCCCAAGAAGTAATCACAGAATGGTTTGGGTGGGAAGGGACCTTAAAGCCCACCCAGTGCCACCCCCTGCTCTGGGCAGGGACACCTCCCACCAGCCCAGGTTGCTCCAGGCCCCGTCCAACCTGGCCTTGAACCCCTCCAGCGATGGGGCAGCCACAGCATCTCTGGGCAACCTGGGCCAGGGGCTCACCGCCCTCACAGCAAAGGATTTCTGCCTCAGATCTCATCTAATCAAATCTTTTCCCAGCTCTACGCTCACTTGCTTCCAGCAGCCATCCCAGCACACAGTGCAGAATGGCAGATTCTGGAGAAAAAAGGAAATAGAGAAAAATAACTTTTCTCCTTTTGGGAGGTGCATCATTCAGCATCAGCCTTGCTAGCCTCTCATGCCAAGAAGAAAGCTGCAGGTCCAAAAGGGATCAGGCACCTGCAGAGGTGATACCGCAGTCCTCTGCCATCCACGGACAACTTCTCAGGCATGAAGAGTAAGCAAAGCACCTTCCTCTGTGCTACAACAGACTGAAATTCATGCATGCACCTCCATGAGAAATAAAAAAGCCACACAATCAGGGGTTAAAAAGCAGAGACTGAAATGCCCCGCTCGGCTGGGCAGACTCCGGGAAGTGGAGCGCATCCGTGAGCACCACTGACCGCCCGTCCTTGGAGAAGTCATTTCAGCGCTTTGCTCGGTTGTGTGTGACAAGGGGATGTGTTTCTTCCCTGTTTTTACTGGAGCATTTTGAGATCCTCAAATAAAAAGGCTCTTTAGCAGCCTAAAACTGCTACCAAAGAGCAACAGCTCAGTGTCACAGGAGAAAACACAGCATTCGTTCTGATAAGGAGCCTTCCTCTACGCTGCAGCGTTGCGGGCTCCACTATCCGCAGCCATGCGAGGATGCCAGCATTGAAAGACAGTTTCCCTCAGCCCGTTCGGCCCCTTAAAAAGAACAATTTTCTTCCACCCAAACCGCACTGCATTAAACCCAGCTTTTCAAGCGAATGTGGAGGTAACAGGTGGTCCCCTATAACGAGATACAGGTGCAGGATTATTGTGATAACGAGCAGACTGTTCCCAGTGTCTGAGGCGCAGGAGGCAGCGCGGCAGAGGCACGGCTCACGCACCGCTGCGTGGCTGCACTAAACCATTCGGAACAAGAACAAGGGCCCAATCAGGAAAGTTACTTGCAGGAATAAGTCACCTTTAACGGCTTTAACGGCAGGAGAAGCTGTTGCACGCATCAGCCACGGGGAAGAATCAAGCCACAGGTCCCTGTGTTGGCAGGATAATTCCCATATGGGGGGGTTGTCACCACAAATGTGCTTTTTTTCTTGCCGTCCCCACGCAGGAGTGGAAACGGGGGTTTCACGTGTTCATACAAGATACCATAACCCAAATATAGCCAGGCTGCAGCGCATACATACATGTATCATGCCAAGCACAGCGGGGCTCTGAATTGCATGAGCTGCTGCAACACAAATCAATACAAACAAAGGCATCATGTTTGGTTTAGCATTAGGAATATTTTCAAACACCACTTACAGTTTCAGTAACAACAAAAAAAGATCAACAAAAACTCCGCACCATAGCTACTTAAACCAAATCCTATTTCCTTTCCATTTGGATTTGCATTACGAGAACTTCTTGTGCTTTAATCCACTTCTCCATAAAGTTTATGGAGCAGCAACAGCTCGTTGAGTCCAAGCAGAAAAAATAACCAACAACTTGTCAGGGGCCAAGCTATTGTTCTGAGTGAAGAAAAAACTCATTAGCTTTTAATGAAAACGCAGGGAATAAAAACCAAATAGCACAAAACCCCAGCAAATAATTAGTCTGCACCTGACGCAAAGCTGCTCTATCTTCCTACTCAAATCCTCAGCAAAATTCCCCAACTTACGCTCTTTGGAGCGCGAACAAAAGCAAGATTGACTCTAAGGGGAAAAGCAAGAGGTTTCTTGGGCTTCTACCTCAGCCAGGGGCTCCCCTGGCACTGTTTGCCTGCCCCCGAGTGTGCTAAATACCCAGCTTCCTTACTTCATGATAAAAAAAAAAAAGAAATTATGCCATCTTTTAGCTGTCTGACATTTTCTGCAGAAACAGTTTCTCGCACAGCGGCGGAGAGAGGGGCTTGAAGGCATTCTGCGTAATTAACACAGATATCACGCTTTATACGTATCGACTCTAAGCAAATTGCAGAGGGGACAGATTGTGTCTCTGGTGACAGGGGTGTCCCCAGAAGAGGGGGTGGCAGTTCCGAGCGCAGGCCCTTTGGAGAGCGGCATCGGTCAGGTCCCATCAGTCACAGTAGGTCCCTGCAGGACCCACGGCCACCGCACAGACCCGGCAGCAGGCACAGACGCAGCCTCCAGCAGACCCCCTGCATCGGGGGGTTAAAAATTACCGAGAGGAGAATGAAAAGAAGCCAATTAAGCATTAAGAGGGCTCTGAGCGAGCAGCACAAGCAGGAGCTACAGGAGAAAGAGTCCCCACCATCAGGGAACACACTGTTGCTTTTTCCTCCGCAGCCTCAAATCTCTGTGAGGAAGGGAATAATTGGACCTTCCTACGTGCTTTGGGGCTTGCGGTGCTGGAGGGCAAAAATAAGAGTCCAACCTCTGCTCTGGCACAGTCACAGGATCTGGCAGATGTCAGGTCTTCAGACAAACGTTATAAAAACCTCCGTTCAGGTTCTGGTTTTGCTGTAATTCTGTTGTGCAGGGTCAGAACATGCCTCCCTGCCCATCTCCCCCCTTCTGCAGAAGCAGGAGAGGGACAGTTACTTTCTCTTGAGGCTAAAACCTCTAATTGAGACCTCAGAAACCAAGTTCCCCAAGACTGAAATTTTGTCCCCCACACATTTACTGGCAAAGAAGTTTTCCTTTCTTTAAGCTGCAGTTTGCCTCTCATGGGGGGGAGGAAAAAAAAAAAAAAAAGAAAGAAAACCTGAATTAATGCATCCTGGCACACACAGGAAGAGAAACAATCTGAATAGGTGAAAGGGCTTTGTAGTAGAAAAAAATTCATCTCCAGTAGCTTGTTAAGGGAGCTGCAATTAAGCTTACTTTGCATTCAGTGAAGGTCTTTATCTAGGTACCTAGAGTTTCATTAAGCATCTTTTTAGAGCATAAGAAAAATCAATACCAAGCGAGTTCCATTTACGCTTTTATGATAAGCTCGTTCATGCCAAAGCGGAAGTAAAATCCCCAACTCGAGTTAATATTCAAGGAAACGAAGTTCCTGCTTTAAAGTAATGACTCCTTAGTATCATACTACAAATAAAGGTCTCTGATCCAAATCCCATCTGCCTTCATGCTCGACAGTGTTAATATCTCTAGATTTTCAGGGACTAATTTAGCAGTAATGCATTTCCCAAAGCAGAGCTGTAAAAGTATTATCAATACCATGGTTTAATATCCCTTACTACAATCACTTGCTGAAATTATGGAGAATCACATGGAAACACATCAACAGAGACGCACCCACACAGTAAGTACTGCTCACATGTAAATATATTATAGTTTAGCTTTTGTAATGTAGTTAAAGCTCTGTCAACATCCCTATTATAAATTATATACCTTTTAAAACACATTTATGTGCTAGAAAATGTATGATGTTTCTTTTCTGAATGCCTTAAAGGCTTCATCGGCTCCTAAGCACCCATTTGGATCTGTGTGGTTAGCCCCTGTGATTAATATGCGAATAGACGAGGTTTCGGTGGATGCAGATTTTCCGCACCTTCTTCACGGATACTATTGACTTCCTTATAGTACCAGTGCCTGGGTAACATGACATTTGCCTGAAAATTCCATTTTTTCTATTGCACGTCACTGCAATACGCATACATGTCCGTCCTCTCCTTCCTAGCTGTACCACCAGCAGCAGTATTATTAACAAACTACAAGAGAAATCTCTTTATATACAGATCTCAAAGTGTTTATCCCCCTTAATAAATATTTTCTTGGATGTGGAGATCATGCACAGAAGGAAAATAACTTTGTCCCTGGCTCACAGGGTAAACAAGGCCATGGTGAGAGCAGGACCCGTCTCTGCGTACGCTGTGTTTTATCAGCGGGACAGGTCTACCTCATGACAACAGGGTCAAAAGCGAAGAGAGGGATCTCCTTGTGCACAGGAGGAGCCGATTTATCATTGTTTTAGAAACATCGACCCAAACAGGTCTTGGCTGGCTGACAAGTGAATCCAGTCCAAGCCTAATTTTGTTCGTTCGGTATCCAGTTTTTTTGGCTAATTGCATGCAGTAAAGCAAATTAATAGCCCACTAAAAACGCCGCTTATGTTAAAAACCCAAGCCGAAAGCGGGAAGCCGTGTTGCGGAGGCGGCTTCGCTGCAGTGAGCCCCTGTGCCCAGCAGGTCGGGCTGCAGCGCGCAGCATCAGCCGGGGATGCGCGGCATCGGCGCGGCCCCGCTGCACCCGCCGCTGGGCTGGGAAAGGCAACAAACTGCCCGGGATTCATTAAAAAAAATAAATAAATAAAATAAAATCCATCACGGTAGACTTCCTAAAGCTTTATGGGGTGCAAAACCTAGTCCTATTAACAGGAGGGGAAAAAAAAATTAAAAAAAAAAAAATCAAAGCCTTACACTGGGTCCAAGTAGTTTATTACACTGAAAGGAATTCAAGTTTTGCAACTCTCAGCTGGGAGAGAATAAACCCAAAGGAGGTTGAGAAGCTCAGGGCAGGCGGGGGTTAAATTATTTTCTCTCTCTGTCACATGGCAAAGGAACTTCATGATTATACAAAACAGAAGATAACCTGGAAGTTATTAATTCATAGGTCTTTAATCTGACATGCAGATATTCAAACCAAAGCCTTCCCACAACTGATTATGGGTTTATTTCTAAAAAGAAAAAAAAGCAGGCTACAACAACAGAAAACCCAAGTCCTACACATCCCCCAAAAAAGCCACCCCACAAATGACCCAAGAGGTTTGCAAGTTGCAAGCCTTGCCCGAAAGAGGGCTTTGGCAGGGCTGCTCTGGAAGACAGCAACGCACGTTCTCATGAATCCTAATAGCTGATGAGGTTGGGGGGCCCAAATATCCACCTCCCCCCCCCCCCCAAACCCACAAGGACAAGAAGCTGCTGAGCTCATGCTGCATCTCTCCCATCACTATTTTCTAATCCCTTGCCAGCCCCTTGTGTCATTCCCCAGCTGAGCTCTCCTCGCCAGTTCTCACTGACTGTTTGCTCTCCCTCTCCCTCCCCCTCCAACTTCCTCCCCTCCAGCTCCTCTCTCGCAATCCTTGGCACCCTTTCAGCAAAGGCACTGCATATTCCGCCTCTCAAGTGGGCAGCAGCTACACAGAACAGCTGCCTGACAGGGGAAGCACAGCACACTTCAGCCTTGCTTAGGAACAAGCCTGAAACCCAGCACAGCAGAAGATTCCCACGGGATGTAAACAAGTAAACAAGATTTATTCTTTCTTTTATGACCCGGTTACACATCAGTGAAATACAAAGCCCATCCAATGTGAGCAAAAAAAAAAAAAAAAAAAACCAGCCTAAAGCTACCAACAGTTTGTATTTCTGTCCGCTAATAAATTATTCCTATTTGAGGGAAAAAGGTCTTCATTTAAAAGATGGGGATACTGAGGCAGAGGAAGATCACAAATCTGTGCTTTGGTTCATCCTCTGAGGTACCAGCTCTGCTAGGAACACGGCAAAACAGGGTCTGCCAAGCCAGACCCTGCGCTTGTGCGGTGCAATAGTTAACAAATAGTTCTGCAAATACAGTCTGGGATCTAAAAAAAGATGTCAACATCATCAGTACCGAAGAGGAGACTACAGGCCAAATAGTTTTGAGTAATGTCCGTTGCAGTGTCAGTAGGTTCAGTGTATTTTCTTAGCCAAAACCCTTCCAAGCGCACAAGGAATAAACAGACCTAACCCACGAGGGAGCTGGAGTTTAGCGAGCATATTCCAATGACAAGACACAAGGAGGCTGTCTTGCCCGTATCTGCAGCAATTTTCACTGTTAAGAAAAAATAAGTACAGTGAATGAATGCAAAGACAGGAGCATACGGCAGAGTGACAGGCACTCTAGGGACTGGAGATGCCCATTAGGCATTTTCGATAATGCAAAGGATGATCTTACAGTCATGTTTCAGGATGGAGCCTGACTAAAGGGCAGAATTACTACTTTGTAGATGATTTGGATGGGGTTACTGCTCTACAAACCAGTCATTGTGGGGAGAGCTACTCAGAACTCCAGATTGAACCAGCTGAAAGCTTGGAAGACCCAGGAATCAGGACCCAGCCCCACTCCCGCTGAGCGAGGGCTATGGATGCAGAGGGGACCAACCCCCCCACTCCAGCAAGGCTCAAAGGTGTAAAACAGGACACTCCTTTCCCTAAGGGCTCCAAAACATCTTAACAGCCAGAGAATTTACATCCTTTTTCCCCATTTTTGTGGAGCAGGAGGGTCTATTACCCACTGCGAGAAAGCTCAGGTGATGGTATATGTGAACGCTCTCGTGCTCTATCCCCAGCGGGGCAATTTCTTGAACATCCTTCTGTTCTGCATGAGCACACAGCAACGCTTGGGCGGCGTGTTCATCTAAGCACATTACAATAACCCTTGAGATTTCTTTATAAAAAGAAAGCTGCAGCACATTCCTATTACGCAAACAAGTTCAGAAAACACAGAGGGTTCATTTGAGAAGGCTCTCTATCTCCAAAGCTGCATATCAGGCAATTTAGACAATCTAATAATTAGAGTATTTTATTAACTGACCAAAGCGAGAGCAATAGAACTTGTTAATATTTAACTTACAGGGGCTCCCCAAACTGCTGTATATTTAGCATCTTTACAGACATTTTTATACCTTCCTCTTTATGGTGCATTGCTTTATTCTTAAGAGTCTGGTGGGCTTTGACCCACCCTGGGGAGGGAAGCACGGGACACTGCTGAATGCAAAGAGGGCAAGTTCTGCCCAAGGTGTTACAAATTCGGATGGGTTTCAAAGGACTACGGGTGACACAGTAACTCCACCGCTTTGATTAATGAAGTAGAGATCTCCAAGCAGCACCTAGTAATCCAAACCAGGAAGCTTCCCTCAAGTTTGTAAGAAGTTTTAAATCAATGGGCTGGTTTAAAAAGAGTTCAAAAGCCCTCCTCATTAACGTAATTCTTCTCAATAAAGGTCATGAAAGTTTTGACATTAACAGCAGAATAACCCAGCCAAACCGCTGGTTGCTGTTACCTGGTCTTTGAATCCTATTATAAATTCCGCAAGTTCTTCATCTGCTGGCTCCAAGTAAAGATTGATAACAGTAAACCCAATTATATAAAAAAATAAAATCAAACGACATATTTTTGGAGGCTTTTCCCTTCTCCTCCTCTCACTTCATGCATTGAACATACCCAGAAAGAAAAAAAGTGACTGACGTTTTCAAGAAATGCAGAAATGGCCTTTTGTATTTCCTTGTGCTACAGCAGTATGAATTTCTACCAAGGGTAAACATTTGCCCCTTAATTTCTGTGCACTCGCAACCAGCTAAAGCTATTTCTGATCACTACAGAGCCCCATTCAAGGTGCTCACTGGAGCAGTCTGGATCCAGAGACTTGGGACAAGGCTGGATGTCACCCTCAAGTGCTCTGCCCAGAGTTTTCATGTCCCCTCCAGCTGAAGGGTGCTCCGCGCTCTGTTGGGCTCCCAGGTTGTTTTTGGTGTTTTTTTTTTTTTTTAAGGGTTTTAAGACTTCATGGTAAGGGCTGGGGGCTTGGTTTCTGGTTTGAACACTCAAAATGCAACAGCAACGGTTTCCAAGTTACACACACCCCTTGATTTTTCTACTTATATGTGTAAATAAAAATGCAAATACACCCCCATACAGCCCTTTGCAGAGCACAGACGCTTTCCTCCTACCTATGACATTTTTCCAAGCAGAGTGTTCTGTTTTCTCCTATAATCATTACTTGCCTCCAAAATTTGTGCACAATACCGTAGGTAGCAGAATAATTTATAAGTCCATGTAAAAGCAAAGCTGTGCAGCTGCTCAGAGTTTGCAAAACTATGAAACAGGAGGGATTTTAATGCAAAAAAATACTGTCTCTACACAGATTAGTTTGCCCAGAATATAATACATACACAGAGACAGAGAACCGCACGCTCAGAGCTGCAGGAAGCAAAGCTTCAGCGCTGATAAAGGGACCTGTCAGAAGTGTTGATACTAAAGCTTTTCTTTTTTTGAGTTAAAGAACATATGCCTGTGTGTATATTTTATTTTTCATTAATTAACTCTCTGTTCCACATACCACCCAAACACACCTTGGACTTTAGACGGCATTCTAACAAAAGTTTTTTTGTTTTCTTTTTGTCTCTACGTGTTATGACATTTCAAGGGTTGTAGCTGGCACTCATGTTTATAAAGCAGGGGAATTCCACGCATGGCGATAGAATAGATATTTTAACAATATGTTACAAATATTGTCAATTCAATATTTTTTCCCTTGCGTTTTCAAACACACCATAAATCTAGACTAGGTTTCTGTGTATGAACCCTGCTTACCACTGAGCTGGAGACTCTTGGCATGAATGCAAAGAGGGGTTTTTATAAATAAAACTTAGTAAAATCACTATGCACTCCATTAATTCAGGAACACTCTGCCTCAGCTTCAAAGGGGATCTTTACAGTAAAGATGGTGTTTTTGCTGCTTTAATGATTTGCTACTTGTACTTGTCATAACTACATGAACCAAATATGCAATACCGGGGAGCAGCGGTTTGGGGAAATGCACAGTTCCGTCTCCCATCCAGCTCCGCTTCAGTTCAATTCAAGAGATTTGAGGCTTTATATAGAAAAGCTACTTCATAAATCTAACACTTGAGGCCTTTGTATAATGCCAGTTAATGAAAGAAAGCTACACGCATGCCCCGGGTATGTACATACCTCGTGCACTGCTACAACATCCAACCCCGAACAACCAGCGACCCATGAAGTGCTCAGCACCCGAGCCAAAGTAGGGCCGACAGATGTAAAACGATACGCCCTTCATCTAAATAGTATATACTATGAGATAAGTGGCCTACTAAGACTTTCCACACTGTTACTTACTTAATCGTTTTACAGAACATGAAGGCTCCCAATTTTAAGTCATGTTTTATCCCGGCTCGTCCCTTACCCCACCTCCCTTCCATATATTTATATTTTTTCCTCCTACTTCTGGGAGGCGACATTTTCTGGGGTTAAGGCACAGAGCTGGGAGCAGCAGTAAATCTGGACCCAGTTCCTGGACACACCTGTAGATGCTCTGGTACCTTAAGCACATCTCTTGAGCCTCAGTTTTCCTAAATTTCATAAACAGGAAGAACAATCCTCGCTCTCTCACATGTTTTGACTACTTACGAATATTTTCAGAAACAATACTATTCAGCAATATACATGCAGCACTTCAGAGAAGACCATTTAGGATGAATTTTTGATGAAAAGACAAAAGCATTATCATAAGCCCAATGAAAATAAATCTGGTTTTATTCATCTATTTGGGGTTTTCTTCAAAACAAAATAGAAAGTCATTGCCTACAACTGCATCCACTGCGAAGTTTTTTTAGTGTGAATGAGCAGGTGGAAGCTGAGTTCTGTGCAATGCTGTATTAAGGGTTCACCCACCCAGCAGAAAGACCCAGGTACAGGAGGATTTGGAGGGACAATCCTTTGTCAGCCCCAGGCTGGAGCCCTCGGCTGGGAAGGCAGAGCCACATTTTCTCCATCTCCAGAGGTGTGTGCCTTCAAGCAGAGTGTTAGAGAGCAACTCGTGCTCCTGAGTATCTCAAAATACTGTATAGACATCAATGATTTAATTTAACTCACTTCTACCAGTGGCCATATTGTCTTTTCACACTTGCCCATCATTGCATGTCTTTCGGGTTTGGGAATAGAGAAGCTGAAACACACCAGTGACAATAACTTCGGGCAAAGTCCCACGCAGCAAAGCCAAACTTGCAGCCTGACCCACAGCTTTCATTTAGCCACACACGCACCTTTTTCTTCTTTAATCCCTCCTTTTGCATTGCTCCCCGTCCCTCCATTCTCTTTCCAAACGCTCATCTCTTCCCCCCAGTCTCCCTCTCCTCCCATTTCATGCTGGATTCCCTTGCAGTACCCCAGGACGGCCTCACGCCGCTCCCTCAGACCACGCGTTTCTTCTAAACCAAAGCTGTTGCAGAACATTTCCCCTGCACTGAATTGTGAGAAGAGACGGAAACAAGGGAAAGGAACTTGGGGGAGGGCTCCGGCTGACCCAGGTCCTCTCCAGATTTTCTTTGCCAACTTTCCTTTGCTCCCTTTCCACAAAGGGGAGGTTGCTGCAAGACAGCAAAGGCATGCATGCATAAAATATATTAAGTGTCTAAAATGCTTTACATAGGCAGTCAGCCCTCCTCCAGAAGGAAAAATACAAGTCACCCTGGGGCTCTGTTCAAAGAGCACCTAAGGAACAAGGCAAAAAATAATTCGCAGCGACACACTATGGCCAACAACATCACCTGGTGCCTATGACTTGGCCACAGCAACTCATCCTGCGCCGTACGCTCTGTTCAGTTACATCTTCCTGACACTGCACTGATCCACCCAACTCATACTCAGGACCAGACCAACACTCCATTTCATATACATTTCTGCTTGCTGGGAGATATCAAGACCGATTCTATTCGTTTCAGCCAATACTGGAAACCAACAGGTTGGGAGAGCTGGAATCACCAAGGTTTTGGTCTTTAGAGGGATTTCAGCACAGCTCTGAGTTCAAGGAGCTCAGCTGCCTTTACCAGATGTGGTCACAAATTGTGCTTAAACCCTTTTAGAAAAGCTGTTTACTAGATATTACAAAGAAAATCCCAAAGCTTCCTAGAAGTCATCTTTTCCTTTGCCACATCAGCCTGTTATTTAAATGCACTGGCAGGGCAGCTAATTTATGCCTGGTTTTTGCAGTCCTCTTATGTGTCTAGGCACATGAGATATTTATTTTTTTTTATTTAAAACCAAGCCCCACATTGTCGTTCTCGGGCTCTTTTCCATTCAACATGCGCCAAGTTCTCATCACCACCTTTCCTTCCCCCAGCAAGGCACCACAAACCAGAGCTGAGGCTCTCAAGGTGATATCTGAGCCCATGTTTTCACTCCCAGGTTGTCCTGTTTCCTTAGTACATTTTTATTCCCCAATAATATTAGTTCCCAAGGTGACATAGGGACACATTTAGAGATACCTACATACCTGAAGACTCAAACACTTGTACAGTAATTCCTAGCAGGCATTTAAATGAGCTAGGCACTTCGTTTACAAGTCTATACACAGTTCTACAAACCAGTCTTCCTAATATGGCTTAGGCTTCCAACTCTATAAAAGAATAAAGAATATTTCGAGAGAACAAAAGCATCCCTCCTCCACCCTTTACATTGTATGAACTTTCAAAATTAAAAAAGAAATCTAATTTTGAGCCCTTTTATGTGTTCTAATCCTCTCTCACTCTTTTTTTTTTAATTTTGAACACAGCTGTCTGTTGTACTTTCTCAAATGATGCCAGATGCTGGGTTCATCAACCAAACGCATGAAAACAATGGTTTGAAAGCAATTAGAAGCACCGAGGCTGCACCGAGGCTCATATTAAAATGTGATAACACTGTTCTAGTGGGAATTGCAACGCTGCTGCATTTCTGACATTTCTGTGCTGCCAGACAGACAGGATGTGCTGGAAGTGGGCCCTGATCGAGGAGGTAACATACTGGAATTTATTCCCGGAGTAAATGAAGGATTAGCTGAGTTGGAACACTTGCAAGGATTTTTATTACAGCCCCAGCTCCCATCTTGTTTGAACACTGGCAGATCCTTCTGTCTGTGCTCGCGTATCACAACTGTTATTTAAGGAAAAAGGATGAACCTTTAAGGAAAAAGGACGAACCCACCAAACCACATGCCGTGGCTGTACCCATTGCCCCAAATCAGGAATCGGAGCTGAGCTCCACTGGTCCGATAGAGTCAAAGGAACTCTAGGTCAGCTCTGAGCAAATGCATATCCATCAATCGCCCCGAATATACAGAAGTACCCACTGACATGGCTTGTGACCTGCAGGCACCCTGGAAAGTTTAAATCATCACCTGCATTATTGCGGAAATGAAGATCAAAGTCACAATCAGAGTCTCCCAGCTTGTTAACAGACATAACAAGAGATGGTCACGGTCCTGAAAAATTTACAGCCTGACCATTTGTCTACACCTGGAGGTTGATTCAATTTCAAGTTTGGGTTAACATGAAGCAATGAGACCGGAGGAAACTCGCTGAAGGTTACCCAACAGTCTTCGCTCCCAAGTCAATGGCCCATGGGAATATACAGCCCTTTCTGAACTTCATTAAGCCTTTTCTGGAGACACAGGTTTTGCAGAAAAAGCTTCCTGCGCTTGTTCAAGACAATACATTTATGTCAGCACCGCAGTTTTGTATTACTTGCTCTCAAGGGGAAGGAGAAAGACTTCTGCTACTCAGCAAGGATACTAACCCCGACTCCTGCTATCGCCCTCACTACAGCTTTGCCCCTTTCTGCCCCTAAGAACTGACACACGCTTATATTCAGTTTGAGCTCTGATCCTTGTTGACCTTGCATAGAAAACACCACACACATCCAGCCCTTCCCAGCTCCCCCATCTCATAACAGTGAGAACTCACCCCTCCTTCCCCTGGCTCGTACTCACCTCGGGGCAGAAATTCCAAGTGGTACCTAAAAGACCAAAAAGAAAAAGACAGACATAAGCATACATTATTTTCTTAATGATTTGTTCCAGCCTGATGAATAAGTGACAGATGGGAGAATTATGCCAGAAGTGCTGCCAGGAACCCAGCAAATGGTCACCACGCACATTTTGTGTGAGAAGCTTCAAGAGGAATTGCAAGTCCTACAGATTCAACTGGCCCCTGCGATGTCCTCTGCTACCCAGGGAACCTCCTCCACTTCTCCTCCTCTTCAACAGTTCCAAAGGCTCCCAACTTCCTTCCATTAGAATAGGTGTCTCACTCCAAATGCAAAGGTTTACGTGACCTTTTGCTCTGCAGCCTTAATTAAAGGGCTCTAAACATCCCTTCCAACCCAAGGTGTTCTATGATTCTGTTCTGTGACTCTTTGCCTCATCTCACCGCTTCCCTTGCAGCAGTGCAGAGGGCAGTACACACACTGCCCAAGTCTGGCCATGCCAAACAAAATCCTTCATGATTTCTTAATTTCTTACGCTTTGAGTGCATCTTGGGTTGTCATCAGAGTCATTTTAATAAGGGAACAGCACTGGCAGGTTTTGGAAACAGATCGAGGATTGGGGGATAAACCACGAAGTGACCCATTCACGGCAAAATGTGTAACAAAGGGTTGGTCTATAGGCATTAATGGCAAGAATCCAGTATGTAAGAATCCAATCAATTTGTTCCCTCATTAAAAGCTTTCATGAAGAAAATGATTTAACACAAACATTCAAGCTACTGACACAGATTAATTAGAAAACAACAACAGAATTCTGATTAAGGGCATAATATTTCTTTGACTTGTTTGCTTTGGACACAAAAAAAAATAAAAAATGTGCATAGACAGAAAAAACTTTCCTGGGAGAATGGGCTCAGTGATAAATAACAGCTGTATGATATTGAAAGAGCCACACCACAGTGCTTTGTAGCGAGAAAGAGCTGCAAATTTCTCTGGGCCTTGGGATGCTCTTGGCCGTGGTCCCCCATTTTTACAACAAGCTCTTTCCTATCCATCCTTTGGCATCTCCACCTTATCTCTCAAGCCCAGAGAAGCGACACCACCCGCCCAAGGTCTGGGGAACCCTCACAGCAGCTCCATCCTTTTGCTTCCAGTCAGCATTAACAGTTACTCAACATTTGCTTTGAGAATTCAAACATTATTCAACATTTGATTTGAGAAACCTCCCTGGGCTCAGCCTCTGCTCTGCAAGAGGTACCTGCGTCCCCTCGACCCCCCAGGCCCAGCATCCCCAAGAGTTGAAATACTTTCGTCTCCTGAACAGACAAGGACTGTGAGACAAGGACAGCAAAATCACTTCTTGTTTTGTGAACTTTTGTCTCTTGTGCTTGAGAGACTGTCCTAATCTCCCCCGAACATGTTTTAGTGATAACATTTACTGCACTAGGACCAAAATGATTTTCTGTCACTTCTAATTCCAGTTCAATAAAAGTATAAGAGCTTTGTTTCTAACCTCTGTCATTTTTAATACAGTAAAATGGTTTAAAAAAAATGTAAAATTGAGTTCCATTTCCTACTGGACCAGCAAGCTCATGTTAGCTTCACTCTGATCAAATTTAAGGGGGGGGGGGGGG
>VYZM01005597.1:33985-49359 GCA_013398915.1 Dromas ardeola
AAAAGATGCCTTGCTTTTTTTTTTTTTTAGCATAAGGAAACAGCCAAAAATTCTAATCTCCTCAGATCAGGATGTGTCTTTAATCTCATGCTTTGATCATTTTCACTCTGGAAAGGCTTAAGCAGAGAATGGAAGTTAGTTTAAAAATCTAATCGGGAGTGGGGGGAAGATGGTCTTGTTCTTATGGAAGATGAAAGAGTAATGATCTAATTCCTTCATCTGCCACTGACTGCATGAAAATCTTGAATAAATTACTTATCTTGAGAGCTTAAAAGGCACCCGCACACGATGCCACAGTATTTTCAGTATGTTCACTTAGAGGTTTTCTTTCTTTCCCCCTGGTGTTTTGTACATGTCTAAGAGGGTGGGAGGGAGGATGAATTTCAGCATCGGTGTTTCCTCTACCCCTTCCTGCAGGTAACTTCAGCCTTAGTTAATAAGCAAGTTATTTTTCACAATTTTCAGAGGTGGCCAGAATATTTTTTTGTTCCTGCATTACCCAAGAAATGCAATTATTTGGGCAAAATGCCCATTTTTGCTGCAACAACCTCAGTAGCAAATAAGACTAGTTCAAATATATTTATAGCCCTGTCACATACATGCTTATAGATTCAGAATAACTCATGTTTCTGTGCAGCAGAGGAGGAGAAACTCAGCTGGGAGAAACAGGTTTGTCATCTTGCGCCATTCTCCAAAATACAGAGCTTGAGGCCAATTATGATTTTTGTTCCCAATTAAGACAGCACTAACTGACAAGCACATTACACCTTTAACACACACGATCTGTGGGTAACAGGCAGTTACACAGCACTTTGTTCTTTAGTTTTGGAGGAGGTTTACCCTGAAAGTTATAGCCCAATCATTTCTCCCAGCAAATAATTAAAAAAAAAATGCAATTGCTCCATACTCATCCCTCCTTGAGCCAGACAGTATAAATTAGAAATTACAGACCTAATCCTCATTCAACTGCATCTTTATTTTGGAGGTTATTTGCCTTGGGATCAGTTTGACATTTTCATCTTTAATAAAGAATTTTTAGATCTCAAACATCAAGAGTAAAAGCTTCTTATTCACTTGAACTGGAAAGTTTGGGAATAGGTGATATATCTGGTCATGGCTTTAAGCACTTGATTCCTATCCACCAGCTGCGGGTGGAATCCCCCAAGAGAACCAGTTAAGGCAAAGCATAGCAGAGTTTTCAGCCAAAGGGGAAGGTCCAGCCTACATCAGACCTTAAATGGAGGGAGATGGGGAAAAACTCTTGTCAAATCATTACCGAGCTTCAGCCAAACGACCTCACAAAGGAATCTATTGAGAATTTTGATGCAATACATAAAGCGAGGAACTAACCCAGAAATATCTGATTTCCATTACAAAGCCAGAGAACGAGTGTTGCACTGCCAATACTTTAACAAAAGACATCCCATAAGTATTTCCCCTGCCTGGTTCGCAAGGAACCACCCACCTCTCTCACCTCATCGGTGCATATTTCGGGCTAGACAGGAAGAAGCCACAGATTCATTCTGTTCAAAATGCAAACTGTTTCTCATGATCGTGTAGCCTTTGAGGTTACACACTCAACAAGCAAACATCAGTGGAGCTTGCTTTTCTGGAAATGTTTATGTTCTTTGCTCCTGAAAAACATACAGACCCCAGTTCTAATCCATCAGCCTCCTAGTAGCAGTGTCTACAACTGGACCCAATCAAAGTTGCAACTCAAGTGTGTAAACAGACCTCAGAGGCTGAATTATCATGAGAAAGAGTAGAAGAAAATGCTGTTGTCACATTGGAAAGGGAAATTGAGTCACAGAGCAGGCAGGTTTGCCAGAAAGCCTCCTTCCCAACAGAAGGCCACTGTCCTCACAGTCTTGAGCCAGAACTAACATTTCTCCATGTCTGGTCTGGAAGGACCAGAGCCTTCCGCTGCCTCCCACAGAGCCAGGGCTTAGTCTCCAGAAGTGAAGGATGCTTGAGGACACACCAGGACCTTGATGACAGATCTTATCCTTGCACTGGTTTGTTGCAGAAGCAAGATTGGAAGCAACCCCAAGAGCACTAGTTAGGCACTTACGAGTTCTCCAGATCCTACCCTTCCTAGCTGTACTGTATGGTAGATTCACCTTCAAGAGAGTAGAGTTTTTCATAGATTTTACTGAAAATCAGTCACCTGAGGACAGTGATGCTACCAGGTCCGACCAAGCAGGACTCCATTCCTTGCAGATGCAGGACTACTAGCAAAGAAATTACTTGAACACTCCTATCACCTCAGCAGCAGCATTTAGACTAGGGAAACCCAGAAATACCCCTTCTTGATCCAAAAGGAAGGGCAGATTAAGCCCTGGAATACGCAAGGATGAAATTCCCTCTGGGTCAGTATTATTCCTGCCACACTAGGTCTAGATTTGCCCTTTGGTATGAGCTCAGGACTCCTGTTTTCTTGGAGCGCCAAGATAATTTGGTTTTGTTCCTACATTTCCAACCTTTACACAAAACTCAAGCAGTAGATCAACCCCAGGCCTCTAGTCCTCTGTTGCACAGGGAAAGGTGGGGGGGAATGTGTCAGAAGTCCCATCAATGCACAGAAATCCAGTAAAACACATGATTAAACACACCCATTCCTCCCATCCACAACTTGAGTTTGCTGACCAGCATCTGCTGCTTCCAGCAAATCCCAGAGCTGACAGAGTCAAACCAGACCCATTTGGGGCTAGAAGCAAAAATTGCCGTCTGAAATCTTACGGTCTGTATTACGCAGGGGGTCAAACTTGATGGTTATAATGGTCTCTTTGCAGCTCTAAAGTCTACAGAAGTCTAAACCCCACTTTCCTCTCAGACTCAATTTCAGCAGGAACCATAAAATAAAGTCAGGTTTCAATCAAATTTCCTGTATTTTCCTGTCCAATTAAGAACACTAATATCACCACAGATGTTATTAAATTAGATATTTCAAGACAGTCTAATTTGTTTGGTGCACAGTATTTGTTGTGTTTTAATGTTTGCAAAAAAAAATTTGAAAAAAAAAAATCAATGCTGTACAAGATTTCAAGCAGAAAAAAAAAAAAGATGAAAGTGGGATTGGGGAGCTCACCATTAGCAGAGTCGGTTACAAACCACTTCAAATGCATTTCTCGGTTAAACGTTACAGAAGCAGCAGCAGCTACGCAAAGACTCTGGTTACACAATTTCAATCATTTACAGTCCTCAGGTTTCAGATTAACAATGCATTCACAAGGAAATGGATGGGGAAATAGGGGTAATTTTATCAGCTGAAATGGAAAATGATGCAAATTACTGAAAGGAGTCTAACCCAGAAGGCACCAAGCTGCATTACTGGCAGAGTGAATGGCCACATTCACCCCAGGTATAAAAGCAGGTAGAATATAACAGCTGAATTGCATTTGTGCCCCTACCATGCCATATCTTAGCACAGGAGAATTCCTACCTCAGCAGTCCCCAAAAGGAGCGGGCGGGGGGGGGAATCCCCTACCGAGATTACAGAATAAATTGGGAACATCCTAACAGAAACTTTACCAGACTTTAAAAAGAAATAATCACCACGGTCGGTATTCAACTTGACTGTTGAAAACTAAAGGAATGCCTGTGCTCACACACACCCAGGCGCAGATGTACTGGTGCAGGGTGGTGAGAGGCTTTAGATCTCCATTAACACCAGCTGGTGCAGCACACGCTCACATGTCCCCAAGCCAGTGCTCCCCCGACCCTGCGCAGGACCACATCTCCCCTGCACCGAGATTAAAAAAAGAAATACACAACTTGAGGAGCTCATTTTTAGGCTAGAAAAATCCAAAAAGTGCTAAGTACTTTTGAAGTGACAGGGACTTGCTTTTATTTTTTGCAGAACAAATCTGTATTTAGTGGCCAAAGTAAGTGTGAATGAAATCCTGCTCAGCAAGATCGTTTCCTTGCTGAGCAAATAAATTTCAGCTCTCTGAAGAACATGAAGGAGGAGAACAGCACTTTGCCTAATTAAGAACAACGTGGTGGGGCTATAGTCCAGCCCCAGCATTAATGTGCTGAGCTCAATTATCTGCCCATCAGGTCACATTCTTAAATTCCTTTTTATCTTGGTATCACACGTTATTCAGCATAATGAGTTTAATATTGGTAGGAATTACAGGCAGTGCATTTACACTAATGAAACAAAATTACCCTGAAATTGCATTTTCTTTAATTTCAATCTTAAAACTTTAAAATAAGGTTGAAAATTGAAGTAATAAATGTAGTTAATACAGTTAGAAGTTTATTAAAACAGGCAGTTTTAGACAGAATTTTGGATTTATTTCCATTAGTGAATGTTTTACAATCCTACTCTAATACCTTGCCAGAGAAAGCATCAAGTTCAGCCCAATAATTAGGCAAAGCTCCCCTGGTGTTGAAGTAGCTACACCTATAAACCAATAAAACCAGTAGCTTAGTGGTTTGTGACAGTCTGCATGAACCACGTGCGACAACAGCTTACTGAGATTTGTAGCGCAGCCTCAAGGATGCCTAAAGCAGAGGCAGTCACTGTGTTGTCTTTACCCTGACACTTCCTTTTGGGGTCAAACCATTTCATTTCTGCTCCAGCAGCAAGCACAGGATTTCTTAGCGATGGTAACAGTGTCAGAGCCAGATGTGTCAAAGCACCCAGCAGGAACTAGGTGAGGGTGTTACCTAAGTTTGCTCCCCAAAAACAAGTCTTTCTCCAGCTCAGATTGAAACAGAGCATGGAAACACATACCCATGGTTTGGGAGCATCTCAGACCCCCTCTGTATCCTGCATCTCTGCGCCAAGGGCGAGTAATTTCCAAGCTCAGAGGCTGTATTTGTCTTTCTGAAGATAACACACTCCTGCATTTGTGACACTGCACACAGGTACCAGCGTGGCAGCACAGCAAATGCAGAGCTCCAGGAAAGACCTTGGCTCCTGCAAGCTCTTTAGCAGGACAGGACATCGCCTGGAGATGCCCGATATGCAAGAAGTTTCATTGCAGAGTTAAAAGACCATGTGCAGATTTTTCCTCACCGATAGCACAGTAGCAGAGTTGGGAATATTGCCATAAACTTTAAGGAGAATTAGACAACGAGGCAGTAAAATGAGGTTTTGGGGCTTACTATCCAGATGTGAAGAGCCTAGTCTATGCTGGAGCTCCTGCTGCTAGAAGGAATGTCAAAAAAATGGTCCTGTGTATTAGTTATGAGTAGCAGGATTGGGCCTCAGGTTCACACTGGTGTTTCAGTCACAGCGGAGCAAATTAAAGGTAGAGTTTCAGTGTCTATTTTGGATTTCCTAGTGGGTGTACGCGAGAAACTCAACATTAATTAAGGCCCTTTCTCTTCATTTCTGCTTTGATATACAACAGGTCTGCCTTGCTCTCCTTTTAGCACTATTACATTTCGCCTCAGGGAAAAAAAAAATACTAAGAATTTGTTTCCATCAATGCAAACTTGCCTTCCAACAGGGAGTGTAAATGACTAGCTGACTCCAAGGAGGTGGAGGAACTATTTATCTCCATATTTTTAAATAAATCCCATTCTCCCCACCTCACCCCCTGCCATTGTTAACTGCTCTAGAAATGTCGAAATGCTGAGGTGAGGTCATTTAACAGCAAGAAGACTCTTTTTTTGGTTACTTCTCTTGGCAAAGGACAAGAATGGGCTTGTGTTCCTGAGCGGAGTCATGTATCCGATTCATCCCAGGTGTCGGACATCTGCTGCTAGCTCTGCAGCTGGCTTTGTTAGGACACAAGAAACAGCAGCCACGTTCCCAAGGAACAACTTGAAACAAAACATCAGCACCAACAGACCTAAAACAGAAGCAACTGACAACCTTTGGGGCTTCTGGAAGACAAGCAAAACTCTGCCCCAGCACCACATCCTCCCCAAAGCAAAGCTGCTTTTTAAGCCGTTTTTATCCATTTCAAACACTTTGTTTTTCTGTTCAGGACTAGAGCGGAGTCCTCAGCCTACAGTCAGGACACAGGTAACTGGCAACGAGCTGCAAGACCCTCATCCTTCACACAGATGCTTCCTGGGGACCAAACCTCTGGTTGTGTTCTGTGGCTTGTTTTCCTGGATGCCATGCAAAGCAATCAGGGAAAACAATTAAAAAAAGAGATTATAAACAAAACCAAAGAGATGATTAGGAAAAAATTGCCAGGCCAAGATTTACATCCAAGATATTAGAAAGTGGAATAGGATCTGAGCTGGGGGGGGGTGGGGGGGAAGAAAGAAAAGAGAAAAGCGTTTCAACACAACAGTGCACTTTAAATAACCAAATGAATTCTGAAAGTAAAACGGTACAGGGACTCATAACTCAGCCATATGGTGACAGCCTCCCCACAGCCACTGCCTGCACCGCCTCTGACACAGCTCCTCCAGCAAAAACACCCCAGGACTGCCTTGGAAAAAATTATAACCTGCAAACACAATCCCCTCCCTACCTACCGCACTTCTTGCGGCAAGACGGGAACAATATATCCTCACAGGTAGCACATGGAGACATAAAGCCCAACCACTTGTTCATATTATAGTCATCAGCGAACCTCCTGGTGGGGGAATGTTATGAGGCCATGGGGAGAGCAGCGATATAAAGACCTGACGGCCAAGTTACAGGAACGGTTATTGAGGCTGGCTCAGGATAATCATACTAGATGAAGCTCTTCCCTTTCAGAGACACTTGTGTCTCTCCCCAGTAGTTGAGCAGTTTACTTATGTCCATTATGAACCCAAATAACGAAACTCTACACGCCGTGTTGTGTTTGGCCCCGCGGAGGTGGAAGGCAGGGAGCAGGGCTGCTCAGGGGAGGCAGGCGCTTCCTGAAGACGACGGCTGATGATTTCCTGAACACCCGCCGCAGCAGCCACAGGAAGCTCCCCGAAGAGACAAACCCCCACGCCTCATCCCCACGAGTAAGGCCTGCTTAGATCTTTTCAAATAAAAAGACACAGTCATCGTTACAGTAATCTCTCACCACAAATCATTGCGTTAATGGCTCGGGTCAGAACAAGGACATCTGTATGCTCTGTTCTTCTCACCCTTTCAAATGCCACCAAGCAATAAAACATGAGCAGGAAATCAGCAGTGCCCTGTAGTCTTTGCTCAAGGGTCTCACTTTCCCCTCCAGAAGTACCTGCAATTTATTTCAATAAGCTGGACTGAGGCCCACAGCTGGACCTGAGCATCCAGGAGGAATTTGCACATTGCGTCTCCTCCTGATGCAAAGGCTGCGTCACCAAATCTCCTGCTTTTTTGAGATGACTTTGTTCTAAAAGCTTTCTCAACCTAAGACTACAATTTGGGATAAAGAGCTAAGAGCCAAGGCCGAGTGCTGCATCACAGCATCAGTGTTTGCCCCAGGACCCGAAAGGCTGCTCCTTCTTGAGCAAGTCACCAAAACCACACACAGTCTCTGGGAAGCCAGAGGTCCACAGGATGATGGTCATAGCAGCATCTTTCCCCGCTGCTCAAGCACCCTTCGCAACTCTAACAGGACATAGGGACAGACCACGTACTTCAGGAAGCCAGAACAATCCAGTATTTCCAAGTTTGCCAAGTGCCTCACACATCTACCAAGTTCCATGCTATTTTTAATTCATTAAAAACAAGCCTAGAGTTGTGTTATATGAAAATAAAGAGTTGTCACTTTTAAAGTTGCATGCTCCTGGGACAGCTGAAAAAAGCTTGTCTTGATGTCCAAATACTTCACATTCAGAATTCTGCTTACTTAACTCTTTCCATCCAAGATCAATACCCACTAATGAGCGGGAATTTTTCAGAGAAAGCACACCAATCTGTTACAAACATGGAATCAAGCCCTTTCTTCTGCAATATTACAGGACACTGCTACACACACACGATTCTTCCATTAGATACGCTACGGCCCCATTTTCCAAAGGCTTCCATCTTCTGCGTTCAGCTTGTTTCAATTATTCAGGGCAACCCAGGCTGATAATTACACAGTCCCGTGTTGCTGAGTAAAACTGATGCTTAATTAGCCAGCAGGAAAGATCGATTAAGATACAGCAGGGCATCTTGCAAAGTTCTTCAGTGGGACTGCAGGGAATAGAGTCTGGCTGTGCCCTTCCAAAGGATAAAATTCTCCGCTTCTCAGGGACTCGACAGCAGTTTTATTTAAACTGGATGCTTAGATCAGTCAGCCACCCTGAGTTTTATTGTCAGGTCTTCACTTCAAGTGACACAACTCATATCTTATAACTAGAGCATTAACAGCAAGCTCTGGATCACATTTCTAGCCAAAAGTATATGCATCTGAGGCCAAAAGTTTTATTTAAACAGAAAAGAAGTTGCCATAGGCTTATGTCCCTTGATTTTTTCCCCTCATATAGCACGATAGAACAACCTTTGTGTGCTTCACTCGCTTATCCCAGTGATGCAGCTCATGTTCTCACACAGGACTTGAACAGTCCCAAGGACACGAAATTTTGGAATCCAGTTCGGACCCAAGTCTTAACTCAAGAAGTCCTCTTCTTCATTGCTTTTTACTGTATCAAAGTCCAGGCGATGCATATTTGCGTTCAGAAGCCACTCATGAAATAGATGCTTTCGGCAGCATGAATCTTTGCTCACTCTATTGATTTACCCACATGCTCAAGTATCAAAGTGATGGATTTTTTTTCCACAAAACCCTCTCTAGCACAAAGCAGAAGGAAGAATTGGACAGGATCAGAGACCCATATGCAAAAAGCTGTACAGACACAGTCCAAGGCATATTATTTATTTTTTTTACCTTGAAAAACAAACCGAATTCCAAACACAGATAATGACAGCTTTGCAGACAACTATGTAACTGGTTGAGTGTACAAACCAGTGTGCAGTGCACTCTCGCATTATACCAATCCCCGAACATCCATTAACTTTCAAAGCATGGTCCAGCTAGTCAAATGCAGTACCGCAAGGCGTGACACTTCTCTGAAGCACTTTCATTAGAAAGTAACACAGACAACACAAACCTGGCTTTGACTTGCTGGAAGCCAAAGAGAATTGCATCCCTCTGCTCCCTTGCTTTAGCAGTCAAGTTTTCATTCTGCAGTCCATCCGCCAGGTAAAATTCAACATCTGGGGGGAAAAAAAAAAGAAAAAAAAGAGAATTACAGGTTAAAAACTAACCTGTTCTTGGTCAAGAAACCCAAACCTGGCTGTGCACCAGGAAGCACCGCACCAAGCAGTCTGATCTAGAGACACAAGTCTGAAAACTTCATTTGGAGAAGTTAAGACATTGAACTGATTGCATATAGAAGGTCTAAATATCGCATGTGATTCCGGAGCTGATCTCTAGCTGCAATAGTATAAGGCAAATAAGCAACTGCAAAGAAACCATCAAGCAGAAAAAAGGAAGAGGAAGGTGAAACATGGATAAGTCTGGTGGACTAAAGTACAACTCCACCTGCCTCTTTGCTGCCCCAAACCCTAAATATCTGCTGCTGTGAAAGGCTTTTGGCACTAAGGAAGGACACAGAAGTGGTTATCCTGTTCAGAGGAGGATCCAAAGCACTTTGAAAACACCAGTGCAAGATATCCACTGACACTTGAAGGAAACCCTGACCTGTGGTTTTCACAAGGGTGATCTCCACAAAGGACAAGCACTGAACAATAGGTTGTGCCTTAGCCCATGTGCAGTTGTATCACCACATGGGCTCTCCCACAAGGTTATCGCTGAAATACTACACCCTGTGCTTGCTCAACAGAGACAGCTCAACAAAAGTAAATATGGTATTCTCTCACCTGGAAACCACATCTACATGCAGAAGTTTAACCTGAACTGCAATATAAAAGGATTAAGTGTCTTCTATTTGCATAAATATTTATGTTCTTTACAGAAACCTCAAAAAAAAAGTTTCATTGAAACCAAAACAGTTCCAATCGCACCTGCTCTGTATAGGAGAATATCACCCTTGTACTTCAGCAGCATTACTGCTAGTTTCCCCTGGCAGAGAAAAGATTGGCTTCAAAGCTATGGTGGTGTACATCCACAGGCCTCTCTACCCTTCAACTCACACCCCATACTGTGACACTAATGTCAGTTTAATATCCTGCTTGCAAGACTTTCAGCTCCTTATGCTTCAGCTGCCAGTACAACAGCCAGCACTGTTTAGCACACCCCAGGAATCTGCACAGCTCCTTAAAAACAGCTCCTCCACCTGCAAGCACATCCCAAGATCAAAATACCACAAGATAAATTAATACCTTTTTCTGTTAAAGTCATGAGCCCTCATTTCTTTTTGTTGTCTGCTCAAGACACACTTAAGAAAGGCTTAGAGCTTGTCAGGGGAAGGAAAAAAAAAGGAGCTCTTTAAATTGAAGAGCTTAAGGAAGGACATGGAGGGGAACAAGGTTGGTGCTTGGGCAACCCCCAGGAACAGAGCCCTCTTCCTACCTCCTCTTCAGAGGGACAGAAGGGCAGGACGAGGGAGACCCAACTCTGCCCACAGCAGCCTGGGAAGGAGGAATGAATCCAGATGCACTTGTCTCCATAACAGTCCGGTTCTCCTTTCTGGATTTATTCAGCTGAAAGCACCAGTTTCCATGGGAGCACTCACTAATAAGCACATTTCAGCCAAACAGAGACTCCTCCAGGTCCTCACTCGCGCCTTCCTCTATCTCCCTGCCTTTCCTCCTACCAGGAGGGCTCCTGACCCACAAGAACCAGGTCTGAGCCAGCCATGCCTCATACCTGCAGCCACTTCATAGCCAAGACACTGGGCTGAAGCCTGAACACAGCACTGAGATAGCTAAGCGTCCGAGCACAGCCTCTCTGATGTGGGGATGCACAGTTGGGCAGTAATGCTAATTCACAGCGTTGCTAATTCATAGCATCGCTCTCAAACCCACACCTACATCCAGTAGCGGTTTTGGGAGCTCCAGGAGCACAGAGGTGTCAGGCCAAAATGCCTATTAATATCAATTCACTGCTAGTAATTTAGCCCTCGGTGGCCTGCCTGGGATAACACAAAGGCTTTGCCAGAGCAGCTGAGTGAAGCTTTTTAAGTCCCAGGCCAATCCTGCAATCCTTAAACTCAGTTTCATTTTGAGTACATCTCTATGCAGTTTTAATTGTACACCTAAGATACAGTACCAGCTTATGACAAGTCTGACAATGCTGAGGCTTACACCACTTACAAATTACACAGAACATATCCAAGTACATTTATCTAAGCACAAAGGATATATCTTGCTCCAAGGAGCTTACTGCTTAAGAACAGATGAGGCTAAGGGGACAATTTATTATATACAAACCAGCATAAAAACAGCAGAGTAGAAATGGATCAGCAAGAGAAACCACATACAGGCTGTATTTCCACAGTGAAAGAAGCAGCAAGAAAAACAAACGGCTCCCAGAACTTGTGCAAGTATCAGCTGGATCCCTCTGTCATTTTTAAGCGCAGATTAGCTCCATGAGTATGCGATTAGCTCTAATACAGTATTTACTTACTGGGATGTCAGCACAGATCAGCTGCTGGATAAGTTATAGTAGAACTAGGGTCACTTCTGCAAACCAGGCAGAGCCCCTTTCAGAGCCAGCCACTATGTTTATAGCGCCAGGAAATGAAAAAGAAAGCCTAACCATAAACTCTCAAAGTGGATCAGGAAGAGCAATATGTAAGCAGCTCTAGAGTAAATCACCCTAATGTTAGTTTTACTGCTTGTCGGTAACATTATATTCTTGATGTTTATAGATTGCTCTCTGCGATCCACTCTGAAAGTTTACAGGACTCTCCTTTTCATTTCCTGCAGCTAAAAAGGTAAGAGGGGAAAAAAAAATAGTTGAGATTTCATCAAGTGTTTCAGGGGAGTTTCTAGAGGCAATTGCAGTTATCCACATTAATCCTGCAGGAGATGCACAGCATCATGAGAATTATGTCACGACCACTGAAGTCCAGGTAGTAAATAACCTTTTAATGGCAGCACTAAATTCTAGGAGTTAATCAGCACTCAATGAGCAGAGCTGAAGAGCATTAAGGTGTCATGTGTATTCTCCCCATGCACACACACACATTCACTTTTTTTTTGCTCTTGTCTACTCCTCTGCCATCAGAAGGCTGCCAGCAGAAGTCCTGCCCTCCATGTGCAGAGGAACCAGCCCCACGGAATCACAATGTTTTAGCTACGCAAGATAATGTTGAGCCAACCACTCTGCTCCAATACTTCTTTGATGCTTCACACGATCCCTCCTGCAGTTTATCACCCCAGCTGACTGGGAAAAATTAGTTTAAAAAGGTTTAGGACACCTCTCAACACAGAGTGCAGGTACCTTGAGCTTCCCTGAGAATGCATTAATATTCCCAGGATGTGTCCCAAGACAGCCAGGGATCTGGAAGGCTGGTTGTATCATCCCCTGTCCCACTTGTCAAAATAAAAGCTGTGAACTATAACACACAGTATTTCTTGACTTTTCTGCAAGCTCAAGAAAGGATAGTTTAATTGTGAAACAACATTTTTCAGATGAGCCTTCCTGCTTTTGTAGGGCTGAGTCAGGGAAAACCTTGAGATCTGAAGCAATCTTCATCCATCCTCCAGCAATGGACCAAAAGGGACATTCTCCGCTACACAAGGGACAACGGGGGAACTGCGAACCGCTTCCCAAATTTTCAGCTTCCAAGTCTCAACTCAGAACTCCCTGATATTTAAAATCCGGAGCTACGTCAATGCTGGCTGTGGCTTATTCGCCCTCACAAGACAGAGCATTTTATTGTTTATTTTTAAAACAGTGTTGAGGCTGCCTGCCTCCCAATTAGCGGCTAACAGCTTTGTTCGGCTGTGCAGGTGCAGTCACAGCCTCCCACTGCAGCACCTGTGCCTTCCCTCCTGCTGCCCAAAATCCAGCAAGAAACCGGCTTTCCAGCCCTACCACCTGAAATGAGGAGGATGGCGCAAGGCAGGTGAAGGGAAGATAACCAGGCTGCCAGACTGCCTTTGCCTCTCCAAACGAAAGCAGAGGCCCCGGGTTTGTCAGAGAGATATCACATTTTTTAGAACCACTGTTTCAGCCTTCAGAGGAAATTTGTGCTGAACATGAAATACCTTTAAGCAAAAGTAGTTTTAAAAGGGACCTGTCTGAGCCAAAAGTGAAACTGCACCATTAACTGACAACATGGAGTTAATGAAACTTGGATTGCTTATTTGCAAGGTGGCATTTAAAGAAGTATAATTGTTGCAACCACATCTACTCATAAACAGAAAATAAAAAGCATTCATAAGCATTGCAGGATCGCAATGTAGAGAGAATAGCCATATTGTGTCGGCTTTCAACCGCTGCAACCTCAGAGATGTCTTATGCGATAACACAACCGTTACTAGCAAGCCATTGACTTCTGGGCATCACTTAAACAGCGCTGCACTATGGACCAGGCTTTCACGCGAGGAAGCAGATTTTATTGCCTGTACATCAGTACGTGTTTCCTCCTCTCTTTGTAATTTTTATTTTAAATACAGTAGTTCTTATGGTAATGCAGCTTGCAAACACTCTAATAGGTTAAGCTCCTTCATTTCCAGCCTGCGTAGCTAGAAGCCTCCTCAGCCACTGGAAGGCCTCAAAACCATATAGATTGTTAAGACACAGCAAGTTTGATACAGAGGTATGTGACATGCAATTAATCTCCATTCATAGCCTGCTATACTTGTCAGCAAACAAAGGCTGTGCTTTAGAAGGAGATCTGAAGCCTTCAATTAAAAACAGTCAGCTAACAAGAAAATAATCTAAGTTAAAGGAAGGTGGCAGGTGCAGAAATGAGTTGTTTACAAAAGTGTCAGCACTGAACAATAAAGTGCTGCACATCAAAAATGTGAAAGGGTGAACTTCACTGAAGCCCCCATGATTAAAAAGCAGAGGAGAAAATTTACACCTACATCTGGGGGAAGACACAAAGCATTTGGAAGTGAGCTTTGATGGGCTTGGAGGCCGCACACTCCGTCTCTCAGACTGACGGATCCCAGGACTGGAAGTTATCCCGTGTCTCGGAGGGGACAGGATGGGGCAAGCGCTCGGTGCTGCCAGGAGACATCGCAGCAGGAAACGAAAGGTCACCGAGCCTTGCAGCAGCAGGGCCAGCCCCAAACATGAGATGCTAACGACTCCTTCCCCCCAACCCACCCACATCTGCGACGGCAGGATGTGTCAGTAACGCATGTGTTGTTCAGCACCGGGCTGACACAGCTGCTCCAGCCTGCAACACTGCTGCTGGAGTTTTATTTATGGGCAGGTTGTATTGTGGTCACCTCTGCACAACACTGGTCCCACCAAGCCTTTGTTACCACACCGCGGGGTCAGCAATGGCTGCAAAAGGTCATACAGATCTTTTTGGTGTTTGTGAAGCATCTCTCAGTAGAAGAGTTTACCATGGTTTCTGCTCAGCTGACCCACCTCGTCAATGACTGCAGGTGTTGCAGTTCAAGTTTGTGAAGAAATCCATGAAAAACAGCTTCAGCAGCCTCCCACCTGCCATCTTACACACAGAAGTAAATGCTGCCAGCTCTCAGCACAGCTCATTCACTCAGAAGCTGAGAACTCAGGAGGCCACATTCAAATTATCAAGCAGCAGTGGGGCTGTACCCCCATTTTCAACAGGGTTGACGGTTTCCTGAGGTTGCGCCCCCACCGAGCGAGCTTGCTTACGGCATCCCCAGTGTGACATACAACACTTGCACAACATCTGGAACCAGGAGAGACCACTACACAGCCACAACAAAAGCCTGCTGAGAGGGCTCACTGCAACACACAAGCTTCTTTTACCCTTTGTACCCGCGCGCTTGTCTCACCCTAGTGATGCTCACCAGGGCTGCCTCAATTCCTTAACCGAAAGCACTCAGTGGAAACATCTTTTGACCATGCCAGAAGACACCCCTCAGTCTTGTATACACTCTCTTTCCCTTACACAGGCTCTGGGACCACCAGAGAGCTTCCCCCACCCCTAACACAGGCATGGACCCACCTACCAGCTCCTGAACAACATGAGGACAGCCCCAAAAACACCAGGACGGGCAGCCACATCCCCTACACTCTCACTGGGGTTAGGGACAAGGAAGGCATACATAACCTGAGGACCCCAAAACCATCAGCCTTAAAGAAATAGCTCCCACAGTCCTTCCACTCCCCTCTCCGGCTCAGCACAGTGAGGTGTAAAAAGCTTTTTCAGCTTCTTCCTCTGCAACCACAGCAGACTTCCCCCATTAAGCACAAGGCGAGCAAAGAGGAACTTGTGGTTACCTTCCAGGAGTCTCTGAATCTCGTCTGGGATCATGATACCTGCCACCTCCTTTCCCCAGGAGTCAAACCTGCTGCTGCTGCTGCTCTTGTCCCGCAAGGACAGAGATAGAAAGGAAGCGGGGGGGGGGGGGGGGGGACACCAAAAAAAGG
>VYZM01005597.1:49383-105083 GCA_013398915.1 Dromas ardeola
GTGGGGACACCCAAAAAAAGGTAGGAGGAACCACTGGGCTCCGCTCAGCTGCTTCCTCCTAGTACAGACTCGGCCAGACCAACCTACCTCCTCACCAGCAGTCAGGATGCCCAGCTCCCCTGGCCACCGAGCACCTCCAAGCTCCAGGGAAAGAGCGCTCCAGCCAACGAGCTGCAGAAGCACCGACCCCAGCAATAGCACAGCTGAACCTGTACTCCTGCATTAGCATTTTAATCTGGTGGCACTTAGGCATGCATCTCCTTCATTATCACACAATTCAGGGCACCTGCTGGCAGAGCAGAGCCATGAGCCATTGATTTAACCTCCTGTGCCGGTTCCTAGTGCTACAGGAGTTGGGGATTGGAGCTATTCCAGGCAAAAGTAGGGTCCCTCCTTTAATGTGCAGGGGAAGAGAATGGTGCTTGGCTGTTCTGCAATAAAACTTCCCCTCTTCCTGCATCCTGTGCAGGAAGGGGGCTAGATTGTAATAGCTGTTCATATTTCTATGTCTTGCCCAGAGAAATAACAGGGTTGTGCGCTTTAACTTGCTTTATGACAGGCAATAAATGCAAACTGCACTCTACAAAACAAAAATGGCATTGCATTAGATTAACCCACAGCCCTGCATCTGCTCCTCTCTCCCATATAAATGAATTAGCACAAGCTGACTATGAGGATACCACTATTATTTTTCATTCTTGCAGTCCCAAATTTTAGGCTTGATAAATCCAAAGACAGTTGTCTTTATCGGAAGCTCATCAATGATTCCAAAGACCAGTTAAAGATTTCCCATAGATTAAGTGTACAGGATCCCATCCTTACTTTGCAATATCCTGGTATCAAACAAATATTTATTATTATAGCACGTAGAAAAGGTTATTCTGAACATGATTGCCAATTTTACTTTTCTAGTATTTTATACCTGGCATGTGATCTTTAATTATATTTTCCCAACATAGCAAATGTTGGAGATGGGACAGAAAGCATGGAATACATCTGTGTTGATCACAAATGCAAAACTACATCGCTTCATGAAAGTTAGCGCCCGCTGCTTTCAGTGAGGCACAACTCCAGAGAGTGGAGAGCCAGGGCTAGGTATTAAGTTTTATCATAATGCGATAGGCAGGGCCGCTCTGAACTCTCCAAGGAGGCCCCCTAAAGCTGCTTCTCTCGCTGCTTTGCTGTCCTGTTCTGGGCAAGCCAGCCTGCCACAGCAATTATCACAAGCTGGCAAAGCAAAATCTGTAGGGGAAAAGAAAAAAAAAGAAGTGTGCATTGGGCTCCCAGCCTCCAAAAACACACAAATACTCCAGTACAGTGCTGCTGGCTTCAGTGGGACAGTGCCATGTCGTGAGGCTGAGCATATTTCCAAATAATTGCAGAATCAGATTCTCTGGATGCATCACCTGGATGGAATAAAGGTTTAACTGTTGGGTGGCTTGGATAAAGGAAACCTGGAGCAGATTCCAGATTTGCCCCAAGCTTCTTGCTTCGTTCACTCAATCTGTGTGTTTCAGGCTTACCTCATATACATGATATAAGCGCTATACTGGGAATGATGGAAATCGATGCGAGAGATGCTCCTCCATATGCTATCAGCTGCTAATATGCTTTGTGACCCACTTTCTCAGACATGTGGGTGAAACAAGGGAAAAGACTCTGTTATGCTTTTAGTTGATCAGTACAAATCAGATAAAGAACAGGCATAAGATGAAGCACAGTGGGTGCGTGCCTGCAATTCTAGTGCATTGTCTCCACTGTAGACAGTGGAGTGAAAGAGGAACCCCTCCCAGAGCAGCTGCAAAGTTCTTTTGGGACTTTTTAGTTGAAATATGCACTTTTATGCCTGGGCACACCACCTCAATAACTCACACATAACTAACACTTGTCAGGAAGGGATGGCTTTAAAGGAGAAGTGATGATACCGTGACCATGAACATGTTTAGCGTATGCAGCTGATTTACCAGAGAAGTAACGTTCCACTCTTTTCTGTGTAGAGTCTCTCCGCGTGGTAATGCTGAAGTGGCAGCTGCCATTTGGGGTTTAGTCACAAAGAAGAGAAGACAGTGTGTTTTCTCTCCTGCTTAGGGAGGCTCAATTGCTCTCCGGATCTGGGAAAAGAAACACACCACCACTTCTGATTTGTCACTTGGCTCTGCTCTGCACGCACATGTAATTTCAGAACAACCTGGAGACAGACTCCCTGTCTGCCATTACCAATCCAGACCTTGCAGGTTTCCTACTCTGAGTATCCTTTTCTGTCCTTCCCCCTTTACCTTGTGCTCAGCTGTGGGGGCTCACCCACACTCACAGCACCGCTGCAGCGGTGATTTTAGGACAATATGTACAAGAATTAGCTCTTCAGCGGATGCAGAGGTCTTAAAGCACAGGAAACGTCGCTGCAATTCAGAGGGCCTCACAGGGGAGATTGCCTTGCTAAAAAGCATATACATCGCAGTAGTCTTCCCCATCACATCTCCCAGTCAGGTAGGCTTTCATGAGTCAGGATTTAGAAAACTGAGTCTCCTATGGGTCCAAAATGTGAATCTCTGCTGCCTACAGCTCCTGACACATTTGAGGGGTTCTGATTGTATGCAAGAAATGTCAGCGCATGTAGGTGGATGTGTACGGTAGATGGATCTGCGTACATGTTCTCACCTAGAGGTGTTTAGGGATAAATATTTAAACACTTCTGTGTAGAAATCCTAATCAGTTCATTACAGACTACAAATAAAAACAGCTGCTTGCTGAGACTGACTAACTTTAAAAATGAGTTTATAAAGGAATGAACTAGGTCCCTTAGATGGAAGAAACTGCCTTCAGATATGCCAGAAAGATCAATAAAACCTGATCAATGCAAATCTCAGAGGAAGAAGTGTTCATGCAACTGCAAAGAAAAGGGTCATCTCACACGTTCTCTGCATTTCTGTAGCTCACATAATAGTCTGAAAGCATAGTGTTGTAAAGAGTGAACTAGAAGATACCTGGTCAGTGAGTCTTGCCCAAGAGTTAAACCAATTTGATGTATTTAGGGTCTGGAATGAGTTTTTCCTCATATCAAACTAGCAGTGACTTGTTTTGCAGGTGCTTTGTGTGGTTTTGCCTTCCTTTGCTGCCTTGGGTGTGATCGCTGCTCAAGAGCACATGGGGATTTCACCAATAAATTTCCTGCCGTTGCAGTGTTCACAGCATCAGTAAAGTTCTAGATCATTTCTGCTCAGCTTCTGAGATGTATTGGAGTTTTGATTTTTGGTGTTTTGCTACAGATCTTAAGGTTATCATAGAGCGTAGAAGGCAGTATCACATGTGGAAGCTGGCACAGTTGCACCCTGGCTGCCCTTGGCCCACATGTCCATGCCATGGTCCTGACCATGACAGCACCCAGTACCTCGAATGTTCCCCTCAGGCCTTACAGGAAGGTTTTGTTAAGACCAGGTTGACCGTGCAGCATCCGTTGTTACTATTAAATCCATTTTACTGAGCAATACCGAGGCCTAGAGCCTCAGCTGTGGTGGAGGCATAGGTGCTATTACCTGAAGCCTTAGCACCTTACGCAGCTGCAGATGGAGCCAGGCAGACACTTTATCTGAAGCTCATCAATGATTCCAAAGACCAGTTTAAGATTTCCCAGAGGTTAAGTGTACAGGATCTAGTCCTTACTTTGCAATTCCCAGGCAAATGACCTTTTTTTTCCTTGCCATTTTCCTTGCCACTTTTATTTTTGAATGTGTGAACAGGTTACAAATTTGGTTTAGTGGTCAGCTGGGAAGGAGATGGGGGAGTCTGGCAGTGACTGGCAAATTCCGCTGCATCATTCTTATGTAGCATCAAGCTTTAGGGGCTCGAGATGTAAAGCTGCCTCCCTACATGATAAAAGCCCCACCTTAATCATTTTAGGTCCCAAGTTCAGCAGGCAGGCTCTCTCCTAATGATATTCTGTTAAATGGACAAATTCCTTTGAAGGCTTGTCTTGCTTTGAAATCCAATTTCACAGGAAGCCAGATGCGATTGGGTGTAGCTATGGAAACAAAGCCGGGCAGCCTTAGAGGAGCTGAGCAATGCAAGGTAAAATGTGAGCGTCAGAGTCCTTTACTGCGCTGTCGGAAATATCAAAGGATCTGGAGAGGTTGGCAGGAGACGTGTCCCTGTTACGGGCTGTTCTGTGTGGCTGGGTACCAGCGCCTGTCAGCGGAGGTAAGGAGCCAGATGTCCTGTCACACAGCCCGAACGCACAGAACCGGGGGGGCTGCAGACTCCCCAGTTCCCCTCTGCCCCCTCCCTGCTCTGCCAGCGCATCAGGATCGCAGCCTTCCCCGCACTGCCATTCGGTAAGGTTAACAACAAAAGGGTAACAAGGTTAAACCACAAAGCCCTGGCTGATAACAGCCCTTTCAAGCAGCTGCACTGAAATTAATCTGAAACTTCTAGTAATTAGATAAGATAAGGATGTGTGCATGCTCGTGCGGGCACACGCTGACCCTGGGACACCCTTTCCACAAAGGAGGTGGAGGATCACAGGCTTCATTAAACTGGATCAGGTTATTTGTTCACCTAGTCTGGTGCTGCAGCACTGAAAGTACATTTCCAGCCCCTTTATTCATCTTGCTTGATATCCTTGGATAGTGCACTGACTTGCCCTTTTGTCCTCTCTTCCCGGTACTGTAGCTCCTGCCAATTCAGAGCAGCCTCTAATTCTTGCTTTTCCAGAGCAGATGCTGCTCCATCCATTTCTGTATCACAGCTCCTGCCATTCCAGGGCAAATTGTTGGGCCACTGGGTCTCATTTGCTGCCTCTGACAGTGACCAACAACTCAGAAAAAAGGCAACTTTCCAATCTGGTAATGCACCTGACTGCTTGAATAATGTCTCCTGGTTTACTAATCAGCTACGCCATGCTAATGCTCTGCTGTAATCCCAGAGTTTACATGCTCATGTCATTTTCATTGTCCAACAGCTCATGTGTCTTTTAGTGTGACTAAGTCATTCAGTTAAAGGTTGGTTACAATCCTTATAAAGCCTCTTTCATTTTTTAAAGCAAAGTGGTCTTCTGTTGTCTTCATAATTCGATTCTGCACCTCTGCTTCACAAGGGCTTGCGGGTTACTGTTCATCAGTTTCTGAAGCCAAAGAGAAACAAAAATATGTCAGCGGCTCTGAGTTGTGGTAAACAGATCTGGTCCCAGAGCAAAACTAAATGACTGGACCTTGCTCCTGGCTTAGGCTGCCAGCCTCTGGATTCATTTACCTTCCAGACATGCTAGATTTTTTCTGCTGTGAAGGCTTCTCAGAAGCAAGCAGGTGTGTTGAGGTGTATTTATTCGAGGATCTGTGAATGTATAGTAACTGTTTTTCATCACGCCAACACATTAGTTACAGTAGGACCCCACTAAAATGTTCCTCCACTAACAAACATAAACCCCTGAAAGAGTTTATAGTCTGACCGGACAAGATGAAGTACAGAAGTGTAGATGAAGTATCTCAAGAGAAGACCCTGGGAAAATAAAGAAGAGTGTTGGTGCCTGGGCTGGTGTTCAGGTTACCAAGGTCCCCACCGCCATTGTCAGCTGCAGCACTTTGTGCCCAGCACCCCAGAAATGGAAAGGCAGAGCCAGAGCAGCTGTTAGCTGAGAGGGAGGAAGGAAGCTTGGAATCCTAACACAGGAGTGGAGAAGCGCAGGATTCCCCCCCTGCTTCATTCTTCCTGTGCAACACTTGACTGTACGTCAAGCTCAAGTTCAAGTCAAGGCCTCAATCCGGAATCCAGATTCATCTATGTTCACCACATGGCCCCTCACTGTAACCTTATGGACATGAACCAGTGAAGACTGGGCAGACATTTCCTTTTCATATGGCACAAACAATCTCTCATGGACTTCACTGGTCCATCCACTCCTACATCTCCCCTGTGGAGGTGGCATGTGGCAAGGAGGTCTGTCTCTGGGAGTACCCACAGTGATCAGTGGGGAGGAGGTGAGGTGAGGGGAGGTCTGTGAGGTGGCAACGCGGAGGAGGCATCTCCCAACAACATGGTCTCTGAAAACTTGTGATCCTGAAGCAAGATGTGGGGAATGGATAAAACCACTGGGATCCTAAGCAGGACACAGCTCTGAGACAGCATTTCCAGGGCCTTTGGCAAAAGCTGCCCCACATCAGGAAGAGAAGATCACACTGTAAGGGGAAGGATTAGAAAGATAGGAAGCCAGAAATGAGCAGTGAGCTGAGCTCCTGCGGAGGCTGCTGTTCCTCAGGCTGACGAATGGGCTTCAGTTTAATGCAAAGGTGATATTGATCCCTTGCTGTTTGGTTACAATGTGTGATGGAGCTGCCCTCTGCCCTGTAGATGTGTTGTAGCACCTCTTCTCTTTCTCCCAATCCTCATCAAACTACTTTAATGACTTTTATTGACAACACTGAGTCTTAATGAGGAGGGCTGCCACACACTTCATTAAGGCTGCAGAGGGGACACTTCCTATAAACAACGAGGACCAAGGGCTGCCATCAAGGCTGAGGGAGAAGGATGGAGTTGAGGGAGGATCCACAGTTCTCTAGAGGAGGGAGAGCTCCTTGTCTGCTCCTGAGAGAGCAAAGATTTAGGACAAAAGTCCACATGATCTGAGAAGCAGCGGATCGTGGAAGGAGAGATCAGTCCTGGAGAAGAGTCTTGGTGGACACAAAGGACATGACATGAGAGCTCCTTGAATATTTCAGTTCAGGATGGAGATGAGAGATGAAAAAATGTTGGGTGGCTAATGGCTGAATTTATTATTCAATATAATAATAACACAGTATGTCCACACTGCTGTGGAAGGTGGTGATGGCAGCATGTCAGACACCCATGGGCAGGAATACAGACAGAAATGTAGTGCTGGCTTTGGTACAATCTGCCAAACTGGCATTACAGTGTTGGCTCACCTGCACCAAGATCCAGGCTGCCACAGCTCAGTTTAAAGCCAGTTCAGAGACATCTGCATAAGCATCAATAACATCATTACACTCGATTGTCCTGAGATTTCATGGACAGTTCGGTGACATTTCAGATTAAAACTGGACCAGCCATTCTGTGAGGTTTTCTTCATTTAGGAGAAGAATCTCCTACTTAAAACCAGCACAAAAGACAGATTTGGACTCGAGGGTCTGGATTCAGAAGAGACTCAGATATGATGTTCTAATGTAGCCCTGCTTCTGCATTAACATCCATAAATCTCCATCCATCACACAGCTCTATTTCAATTATTGAGCCAATTTCCAGACACTTTTATGATGTATTGTTTGATTTTATTAACTGGAGTGAAGGTTTAAACTCACTGAATTCCCATAGTAATCTTGCCCTGTAACCCTACCCACCTTATCAAATCTTGCTTAATGAAATGCAGGCATCTGTCTTAATGGCTTTCAAACTATGCTATGTAGACTGACCCAGATGTTAGTTCATAAATAGGAATATTTGGAGGTGTTAAACAGGGTAGCGGGAGACAGAGGTAGGTCCCTGAAGTGATCTTTTCTCTTATGAAGAAATCAGTGATATGGGAGAAATTACTATAAATCTTCATGAAGAAAAATGAGAGCCAGAGGCCTGAGGAATGGAAGCGCAGCACCACAAGCGGCACAGCAATAGATTTGGTCAAAAATAATTTCCTGAAGAAACTGATTATTTTGGTACAAATTTAAAAATCAAACTAGTTTGACTTAAGACCAAAATATTCATCTGAAGTATATTGCCTGGGGACTATGGTTGTTCTGCTGCACGGAAGTAGGAATTTGGGTGTTTCAGGCTCTATGAACAGGATTCTTAGTCAGGCTGCCTTCCCTGCGGTGCTCGACCTGGCTTGGCAAAGAGACTACTTCCTCAGGGGCCATGGCACATCCCGGAGAAACAGCCAAGGGGTGGAAAGGGGAGGGCAGGGCCCATGTAAATGATTACATGGAGTACTGGGATTACATCCAATGTAATATGCTATGTAATAATATTTGCAAGTTGAAGTATGTTCCATTCCAGGTAATTGAGGGTACTTCATTGTTGAAGAAGGAAAAAAAAAATCTTTAGAAAACAAACATTTTCCTTGGGGGGAAAAAAAACCCCAATCCTCATTCTTTTTTGCATTTAAAAAATAGCAAAAAGAAATCCAGACAGTCTTGGAGGCAGCCCTGCAATGTGATGGACGCAACACCAGGGGCTGGCTGCAAGCCTTTACTGCCTCACTGTTCCTTCAAAGCTGTGATGGTGAATAAGCCATGATTTTTGTCCCTCAAGGGTTTTTTACTGCCACACTGCATCATCTCAGCTCTTCGGCTTCTCCTTCCCCACAGCTGCTCTTGTTCCATACTCACGAGAAAGAAAGAAAGAAAAACTGACAAGGCTGCATGACAATCTGGTATTTAGTGTGACAGTTAAACTTAATGATATGGGAGGCATGTTAGGCTGTATTACAAGCCCATTATCTGCGAGCTTGGATATTGGATGCATTACATTATTAATTAAACACAAAAATGACTACCGTTAGTCGGCGATCTTATCTGCTAAAAGAACTGGAAGGCAGAGGCATTCCCTAAATTCAAGAGCTTATTGTTTCATTCCTGTCATTTTGTGAAACAGTTACCCTCCCGTTTCATGCTTGTCAAGCAATCAATGAATGTTTGTAAACTGCTTTGAGATCTTCCAATGAATGATGCTACAGTTTATAAATGCAAAGTGTTACTACAGTTCATTCATTATGAAATTAAAGGATAAAACTTGCAAATGCAAAAGAATTCGGCTTGAAAAATACCCCAAACATTTGTGCAGCTGTTATTATGTTGCCCCCTTCTGCCAGATGCTTTAAACACTCGTATGTGAGGGATGAATTCAAACATCACAGAGCTGCTCTCAAGGTGAAGCCCTGGAGACATCTTTGAAGTAACGGCACTAATGCCTTGCTCTTACAGCCTTCATGCACAGATTTGAGAACCTTCAGAGTACAAAAATGCAATCCCCATTTCATGAAAGAGGAAACCGAGGCTGAAGGAAAGGAAGCATCTTGCCTGAGCAACACTTTGAGCCAGTGAAAGGATGAGGAGAAGAGCCCACATCCTCTGAGTTTCAACCCAGTGCCCTTCCCAGCAGCTCAATTCATTTTTAAGTTTAAAACCGGAGCCCTCTTCTAGCGACTCCTACTGCAATGGGTATCCTCTAAGGGTGCAATTCTGCAAAGTGCCGGGCGCTCTGGCCTTCTTCCAGTGAAACACTTAAGTATGTGATTAACTCCAAGCTTATGAATTGTCTAACTGAAAACATCAGAAATGGTACTTTAAAAAGAAAACAGCGTAGTTTCCCTAATTAGTGCTTCCCACCTCAGGAAAAGGCAGACAACAAAAGCATCTGCACTAGGAGCCATGTCACACCGGGCTCTGTCCACCGGCAATGGAGAAACAGAGAGTGGCACTTCCATAGCCTCGCTCCACCTGGAATCTGAACTGTCCTCCAGAGCTGCTCGTTCCTTCCGCTGGCTGTAGAGGCCATCCATGCTTGACTGCATATGGAAACAGCAAGCACAGCCTCTGTGGATGCTATGCAGGCACAGCACAAGCACTCCAGGGGTGAGTATTGAACAGGGCATCTCAGACAATGGCCCAGATCTAGAACGGGATCACCAGCAAAGTGTGCTCAGAGCTTGCTGTCATCTCAAGTGTGGATGGTCTCCTGTGTTTCTAGGTAAGGAGCACGCTTCTGACATTCTTACCCACAGCTCTTACCATTCCCTGCTTTGATAAACACCCATGCTAAGCTATGGTTCCAGCCATGAAGGACCTGGCAGTCCTGCAGATCTGACCTGCTTCCTGCTGAATGTTCACAGGTGAAATTACACAGCAGATCTCAGTAATGTTAACCAAGTTCCCCACGGCAGAGTATAGCAACTGGACCAGAGAAGCATCACCCTCTACTGCAGTAGGACAACCTAGATAAACGTTACAGCTCATTATCTGGATCCAGCCTACTCTGGTGATTTGGTCAAAGTCTATAGAAGAGCTTGGAATCAAACCTGGGTCTTCTAAATACAGCTTCAGTGCATCACTCCTACTGCAGGGCTTTCTCTCTTTCATCCCATTACCACCCCCAAACAGACCCAGGCAGCAGTAACTGCCTCTCTGTTGCCTCTGTTACAGCTTGAAAAGGGACAGTGGTAACTTGTGTGAAAAGTTTGGCCTTTCTTTTGAGTCGCTGATTAATATAAACAATAGTGTGTGCCTTTTGGAGTGGTTATTCACACTACAGATCTTTAGCCAGCTAAGTGCCCGATTATCCCACTAAGTCTGAAAATCTCTTTTCCTTTTCCTCTCTTATCTCATCTCCTCTGATGTAATTATCTGCTACTTTGTATTGCACTTCCCTAAACTTCTGCAACCCCCTGCTTTTAACCTCCACTCTCTGTTTCCCTGCTTCTACCCCAGAGCAAATGGAGATTATTCAAGGTGAAAGAGAGGGCAGTGGAAAAGTGCCCTTCATCGGTAGGGATGTCTGTGGTGCTGCTGTGCTGCCCCATTCTCTCTCACTCTTCATTTGCATGGCTTTGAGGGATGCACATATTAAAGGGTATGGAGATGTAATCCACCAGGATTACAAGGGTTTACAATTTCAAATCAAAGCATTACAAAGGTCAGATATCCAACCCAGAGCAAGCTGATCTGGGATTCCAGCTGATGCCTTTTCTTTCTCACCTCTTCCTGAACCAACTGGTCTCTTAGTCATGGCTCTGCATCCTCTGTCTACAGCGCTCACAGTAATCACTCTTGTGGTGCCTAAACAATGGATCTCTTACGCTGAGCTGGACTCCAGGGGCTCCTGAGCTGGTATGCAAACTCTTATTCTTTGTGCCATGATAGCTTTGTTGAATCCTTTCATAGTGCAGATTTCTGCTGGGATAGGCAAATGGGGCTAAGAGGTGCCCCAGAGAGCTTACAGTCGATGCATAAGGCAGGAGACAAGAGAGGGAAACAAAGAGGTAGGACCTTAAGGGGTGCAGGAATGAGACCCTAGTGGAAAATTCAGATACATGCGCTGGTCCCCATCCTGTCCATCTCCCTGGAAGCATTCCTGACTCCTCACACCACAAAGTAACCGTTATGTATCACTCTGTTTCTTGCTTCTAGCTCTAGAATCTGTCCCCCTTGTTTCAACTCTCCTTGCCACAGGTCCTATTTTGTCACACCTTCTGGTTAGGCAGATCCGTGACACTCCCTCCTGCCAGTTCAGTCGTAATCATGATGGTTCTTTTCTTTGTAAAATATACATTAAAACGTACATCTCCAGCTCTCGCTGTGGAGGGAGCCTGGGTAACTACCTGCAAACTGAACTTGCAGAAACTAGTGTTCAGGGAGAGGAAGCTCGCTTTAACTGATCCACCTGAGATCACACAGAGAATTATGGAAGAATCTGGAACTGAAGCAAGCTCATCTCAGATCCCAACAAATGCTTTTAGCTACAAACTTCCCATTCTGTGGACACTGCTCTGGTTCCCAGCATATCACCACAATTGCTTTTCTTCTGTAGTTTATCTCCTTTCATCCTGCCTCCATCAGCTAGTCCCCATCTCCCAGCTCTCCTCTGTCTTCCACCAAACGATCAGAGAATCACGTCTGTGAGAGGAGCACAGAGAGAGCAGCTCCTGGGTCCCGTGTCAGTTTTATTTACCTTCATTGCACTGCCTTCCATTGCTTAACAGAATAGTTTTATACCAGAGAAAATTGGAAGCTAAGTAGTTGCCTGTCAGCTAGTGTCTGTCGCCTGCGTGAGAAGCTGACATCGTAGTCAGCTACCCTGTCAGCCATCTCTGTGCTGAGCATCAGTCCTGGCCTCAGAGTCCGCCAGCTCGTGCTCTTTCTCTGTGCTGGTATTTGTAACAGTGCCACTGGGGACTCCCCTTGTACAGCAGCATGCTGCAGTTTCCACTTCCATCCATGTGCACAGCACACACGGCGAGTTAGCTAACGAGAGGATGGAACTGCTGAGATACAGAGCCCAGCGCTGGAGGAAGTCTAGTTTCTCTAACAGTCGGGGACCAAGGACCCCACCCATCTCCAGAGCAACATCCCTGATTTCATAGAATGTCAGGGAATTATACCAAGGGTACACTCAGTTCCAAATATATAAGAGAGAGAGACGTAGAAGAAAATTAAAAGATCACTTCGCATCAAGGCAGACTAGGACTAAGAGTGTGTTTGGCATGGGAGAGACATGGGCTAGATGTAAAGCCTGTTTTGGAAGGTGGGAACGTAAGGGGAAGGCTATTTTGGCGGATCCAGAAAAGTGCTGTGTTTTGTAATGAGTTTAATACACAAAATCCCTTCCCTATGCAGAATAATTGCTTGATAAAGATTCTCTTTCTCTGCCTCCCCCCCCCCGCCCCCTTCCTCTCTTCTTCTTCTCTTCTTCTCTTCTTCTTACCTCCTCTTCTTTCTCTACCACCTTCTCAGCATCTCCTGGAATTGCCAGTCGAGATTACAAGGTGTCAAAGGGAGTGAAATGAATTTTGCCACTCGGCTGCTCGTAAACTTGGTGTCCTGGCTTTCGATGTTACAGCGCCATAGCCTCTACCTTTAAATATCAGCCACCCACAGAAACAACCTGACTGTACATCGGCAGCAGGAGAGGTTTCCATGGTGACAGGATGCAGGTCACAACCTCTGTAAATGTAATCAGAGCACTGGGACTGCTGTGTGGAGACAGGTTTAATTTCTCCGTTAGTGGGAGCTCTGTGGTCCAACATGTACATAAGCTCCTCACATTGACAGACAACCTGTTATCTTCAGGATGGCACTGCCTATTGCCAGTCCCCTTGTGTACCTGCCGCCTCACCTTAATTTTTAAACAGTGACAGTGCAATTCCACCTGGGATCCAGCATGGCCCAACCTTCACTCCTCTGGGCTTTGCAAAAGCCTGTTCAGATCGTTTCAGCTGCCCACCGTCTTTTCTCATTTCTGCTCCCCATCCCACACTGGCAGCCTGTGCAGGTGGAAGGATGCAGGCATAGCTTAGTCCCCTCCACTCCACATCTATCAGGTCTCTCATTCCTTCTCCGTCTGGGTACACAGGCATTGCATTGTAATGTGCCTGTCTCCGCAGCGCCTACATGCCAAGTGCAATACAGCAGAACAGCGTACCTCCATGCTGGCTGAGAGTCAGACGACTCCTCAGTAGGGCAGGAGCGTTTCTTATGAAACACGCTGCAGAGGAGCTTTGTGGGAATGTACCCGGGGACTTTTGCTGAATATACTGAAGATTTACAAGAAGAGCATGTGCTAAGCATTTATAGGGTCTGGGCAGAGGTTATACTCTATGAGACACAGAATTTCTGGCTATTTCTTACATATACAGAAGCTCGATATTTAGTGACTGTGCCATATGTTGAGTATTTTCAATAGTTTTCAGCTTTATGCTTTTCTTTGTCCTTCTTTTTTCTGGCTATATATCTGTCTTGCATTGCAAGCCTCAGTTTATCTGCTTCTAAGATGCAAAAGAACTGAATAGTTCCCATCTTCAAAGATAAAAGCAGCTGCATGTGCCAGACTGTTTTAGTGATGCACAGTGTTTAATAAGCTTTAATTACTGGCTTCTCCCCTCTTATTAAGTTAAGCCAAGAATAATTTAAGCCCATCTTGTAATAGTACTGGAGATCTCCATTTTCTGAGTCAACAGTTTGCACAGATGACTTTGGAAGTCAAATAGCAATTACTGCTCTCTCTCCTGTGTATTTGTGCATTTGCAGTGAAAAGAAGTTAAAAGCTTCTCTCTAGTAGGAGCCACATGCATTCAGGGCCAGTCCCTGAATGCTATCAGAGCCGCAGAGCAGTTCAACACGAGCAAGTTTGACAGATACTGGAAAAGAAGAGTGAAAGGTCTTGTTCATTCAGAGTTCATCCAAAATTGCCATTCCGCTGTAGCTTTATAGCCTTTAATTTCAGATTAACTTTCACATGTAGTCAAACCCATATTTGACTGGGCAGCTAATGTGGCATGCACAGATTCCTTGAAACTGTGCCTTTGAATCTTTGGCTGAGAGAACGCTTTGAAAGCATTCAAGATTTTCAGCGTGTGAGCAAGTGTCCTAACCACTGGTTCGTGCTTCCCTCACACTGGCAGCAGGTACCAGCCAATTCTTCATTCCTTTACTCTCACTACGCCGTGCTGTGCCAGTCTTTTAAAGTGCCATCACTGTGCTCAGGAGGGAATTTGCTGAGTACATTCACGCAAGTGCTCTCTGAGAGGAACTAATCGATTGCTAAAGACAAAGCTCAGGAGCAGAAATCTCTCTGCCTGTCATCTCTATTATCTTTTTTGCTTCGTCTGCCTCCACACTGTGCATGGACAGAGAATGGAAACTCTGCCAGGATCCTCTGCATCTCCGAGAACCCTGTCACCTGAAATATTATCCTGTCTAGTTGTGTGCAGCGGATTTAGCATTTCAGAGCAGCGGGTTTGAGTTGCCAGTCTGTCATGTGAATTGCTCTGTGCACACCTAGGTGATGATGGTAAGAGACATACATGCTTGGGACAAATGTTAACCCAAAAGAATGAGATGAAACCAATGGGAGGAATAGGGCTTTCCTGGGCTATTGATATCTGGCTTGCAAAGGCCTTTCGAAAGTAAGGAGAGAGAAATAGAAGTGGATAGGGTTGGGCTAGGGGAGGTTTTTTCCACCTTTGATCCTCGGATTGTCCTGTTCAGCTGAGTGGAATACAAAGCAAGGGTGTCTCAGAGCTCACACTTCACCTCAGCAGTGCAATCGACGGGAGAAGCAGTGAGCGAGACCGACAGACTGTCACTGGCAAAATGAACTGTCACCTCCCATTTTTCAGAGGCGCGGTGGGATGAATTGCGGCTTTGAACCATGTGGCCCGTTGCTGATTGAGTTCCGCTGTCTTAGAACCCCACTGAACAAGGCAAGTTCATTTCAGGCTGACGTACCACTGCTTATCAATTTTGGAGCCAGTAAAATTAACCGCTTCAGAGCTGATTTCCCCTTTTCTTCCCTTCCTACTGCCACTTTCCTCGTTTTGTACCTGGAAAGGTCAGTGAAGAAATCTCACGAACCATCAAATAAGGTTCATGTGGCCTAGAGAGGGCTTAACAGAGGTGGTGTTCTTAAACCATGCTGCTCCAAAAGACAGCTGTTCCAGTCGCCAATCTCTAGCAAACATTTGTCCATATCATAAAAAGCAGAGCAGAAGCTTTGCTGCAGAGTTCAGCACAATTCCGTGTGCTTGGCAGCCTCCAAGGAGTCAGGGGGAACCCAAGTCCTGCAATGACAGCTGTGTTGGAAATCAGGGTTGAGATGAATTGGAATGGCTGCGGGAGAAGGCTGGAAATGGAAAGGCAGCGGATGTTCAGGGTCAGAAACCGATCCTTCACGGAGCTGCGCGAGACCAACAGTGCTAAAACACCAAAGATACTAGGAATCAAGTCTGTCTTCCCAGAGCTGTGCAGAGAAAGGTGTGTGTCCCACCTGTTTGATCCAAACAGTATCCTCAGCCTCTTGCCAGCCTGTGATGTTCATTCCAGTTCTGCCAATACCAGTTAGCTGTCTCTGGCATAGTTTTTTCTGTCTCTTCATTTCCTCAAGAATTAGTCTTAGTTGCCTGGCTTTTCTTCTCACCCGGAATTTAAATAAACTTGCCCTTCCTTTGCTTTCACATCATCCTTATCTTCCAATATCACTTGTCTCATATTTTTCTCCATTCTCCCTCTATGTAATCATGCATCTGATTCCAAGCCAACATTTTTGCCCTACAGAGCCTGTGAGCCAATATTGCCTCTCTTTTCATCCTCCCCCTTGAAGTCTATTTTTTGTATTTGACCTCATGTCTTATTATTATCTCAGGGCAAAGTCCTGAGATCGATAATAGTTAGTATAGAGCTGAAACTTGGTTTAGGATGGAAGATGCCCTGAGAAATCAGCCCTTTCACAGCAAGATTTTGGGGGACAAGAATTACTCTCCTTTGTCTTTTCAGGAAAGGTGGATGCACGTGGCATTCAATAGCATAGGTCTTTTGCTGGTGTAAACCAGATCACTCCACACTAAGTAGTCCAGCTGGTGGTCAGGTACGATATACACTTTGATTAAATTAATGTCTGCTGTAATTCTGTTGGTATCTGGAGAAAAATCTGTTTTGTCAAGCATCATCCACCACCATGTTCCTACCTGTGTAAACAACTCTAACACAGTATTTCATCAGAGACTTCCTAAACTGTTCTCAGCCTGGTTCCAGCCCTAGAAACGCTATTTTTCCTTTGAATACTTTGTATTCTGTGTCCCAGACGTTTTGGTAAGTGTGCAGAGCTGCAACGAGAGATGGATGGGCCACTGACAAAAGGGGCAGGAGAATTAGTTCCAATGGAAATAATTTAAGAAAAGCTTTATTCAAGATGTCCATGAGTGGGAAGCTCTGGGCCTGTGTCTCACCGTCCTACAGACTGAACAATCAGATGAAATATTAGCACTTTCCACATGTTAACACTACAGGATATCATCCATCTTCCTCACCGGTGGGAAGTGTTAGCTAGCACGGGCCTTTATGAAGCTGATTTCTATATTCCCATATGCCAATCACAGCTTAGAAACTGTCTGAGTTTGCACTTTAAGAAAAGGGACTGTGAATCTGGGGAGGCAGCCCTTAGGCTAATGGCTGCCTCCCAGGCTTTCTTTAAAATGCACAGCTGCACATTACCTCAACTAGCTTGAGAAGTAGCAGCACAACATTCTCTAAATCTTCAGTGAGTGAGCTGCAGTGGCAGAGCGGCTGAGAAAAGTTGCCATGGTGAGTCTGAGCTTTGCAGGAGACTTAATGCTACAGCAGCTGAGAATGGGTAGCCGATCGTCTGTGCCAGGGAGTTGAAGTTGGTTGGTTAGGAAGGTAGTCGTGATGCTCCCTCGGGGGAATGTTGGCTGTAGAAGCCGGTCCATTTTAGTCTGTGTGAGTAGGCTTGGAGAGAAGTGACGATGGTGACCACCTGGCAGTGATATCTAGTGATGTAAGTCTCGTGTTATTAGAAAGGGAAAACTGTCAGAAATCCTTCCTTACAACAGGAGTCAAAGATTTGTTTATACTAGCAGAGAGAGAGAGAAAATCTTTCCCCCAGTACTCAGGACCAGTACTTGGTAAAAACCTATTACACAGCACTCTGACTTCAGCAAAAGGTTTTCCCTCATTGCAGGATCTGACAATACATGTAAACCTGTCCATTACACAGGGTTAAGGTGGAAGGGTTGATATAAAAGATGTTCCAGTGCTTGCTGTAAACCAGGCAATGCAGCAGTGTCAGCCTTAACAGCTTCCTGTGAACTGTGGGAACATTACCTCGCAATTCCTGGGTCACACTGAAAGTCAGCTTAGGAGCAGCACTTAAAGTGCTGTAAAGCTGTGTGTAGCTCAAGAGCTACAGACTGGCCATCCTTGCTCTCATGCAACCTTCATTAGAGATAAGAGCTTGCTCCTATGGGTTTTCAGTACTGTTTCTGATTCCTGAAATGAAAGCAGTCTGAACACACACACAGAGCAAAAGATAATTGATAGTTTCAGAAGGGCAGAAGCATACCGAGGACCCTCCATTCAGAGGAATTGTCACATCCCTATTTCTTGCATTGCAGCAGTAATAAACCAGCAGTCAGTAAACTGAGTCAGAGCACAAACCAGCCTTCTGAGCAGCAGCTCTACCACGTTGCAGCTGGATGAATATTTAAAATATGCAGACTCCTTCCATCCATCTTTCCTCAAGTAACCAAGTCCTCAGGTTTCAGCTGAAGCTCCCTGCTCATGAGGGACAGTTTGACTAATACAGCGATGGATAAAAGGTTTTTCCACGGTTTAAGTATTTATCCCTAATGCTACCAGAGAGTGCTTTTTTAAAGGCCAGCCCTGGGAGGCAAGATGCTTTAATATGAATCTTCCCTCCCCGATCGGGGAAGAGCCTGCAGGATCAATGCTTGTAACACTCCTTCACAGAAATTAATTCCACTGCGTTAGGGCTTGTCTACACATGAGTTATCCCAGTGAGGCATTCTGCTTTCCATTTGCACCTTCCTTTATTGCGGAATAAGTTTCACATATAGACAAAAGCTCCCTTCATAAGATCATCATGTCATTAGGGTAACAATTACCTAAAATTTAAAAGCTCATGGGTATTTTCTGACCATGTTCTAGTGCCCATTGGATTCTACAGAAGGATTACACTGACTTTAATGGCCATTGGTCCAAGCTATGGGAAAGTAAAATTGATAAGCAAGAACAGAAGAAAGTGGAAAAGTAATTTCTCTCATTAAAATTGGAGCTCGATCCATGTTGTGAGCTTTAGAGTGTAAATAGTACCATGTCTAAGTGTTCCCACAGGTAGGGATGTGTGCATGTGTCTGTGTGTAATACAGCAAGGGAAAGGAGAGATAAACAGAGAGTAAAACAAGGCATTTTTGGCATTTCAGCTTCCTGCGAATTTACAATTTCAGCAGAACAGATAAACATGCGGCAAAGAGAACAGAGAGACTGTCATCCTTCACTGAAGCGCGAAGAAAATCTGTGTCTGAGGCTTCCTCAAAGCTTAGTGTGTAACAGAATGAACTTGACTGTTGTTTTAATTAAGCTCCTATCAAGGCCTGATCCATACAGAGATTATAGAACATGTGACTAAGAGGACTGCCATTTTACTGATGGAAATTACCCTGAAACAATGATCAGCGTGAAGACAGGAATGAAATAAAATCCTAACCTGGCTCTGCACTTCCCCAAAACATGAGTGTGATTTTCCCAAAATGAACACTCCCCAAAATGTTCATTTATAATTCAGTAAATAAAACGGCACAAATTCAGAATCAGCATTTGGGAGGAATATTATTAAACCTTGAATCAGGTCAAATTTCGCCATGTGAGCTGCGGCAACAGTCACATGGTGTGCAGTGGGTGTGATGTCATCAATCTGTGTGGCAGATGTCACAGGCAGGCGCATCATTAGTCTCTGCAGGGCTGTGTGATGCATGGTGACACCATGGCTGAGAGGGGCGTGATTGATACTTGGTGCACGGAGCCATATGAAAAATCTAGTGTGCAAATAACAGTTTTATAAATGCCTTTCTCATTCTATATGCAGACAGGCCCCTGGAAGGAATCTAGGAGATTGAATTAAGCTTTTAACCCTCTAGGCTCTCCTGTCGTTTATTGTTAGGGAATTAATAGGAACGCAGGAATGCAGATGGCCTGCCTGTCAATTCCAAGAGGTGATTTTTCTGATCTTCATGGACGTTTCCAGCATCTTTCATTAAACACTCATGTACCAATTTGTCATTTTAACTGGGCAGGAAAGAAACTCCCGTTGAACTCCTTAGCTCAGGTGCTGTAAGTTAAATTCAGAAGCAGAAAGCCTTGCTCTGTTACATCTGCCAGACAGGCTTAGGGCTGATGAACAGCCTTCGATATCTGTTTAGGTGGGTAGAGGGATTCCAGTAGGATGCTCTAGACCTCTCCGCAATCAGGATAAAAAGATTCATTCAACAGGAATGAGAGAAAGCTTATATAGATCCACTGAGATCTGAGAGCAAGTGAAAGCATAGGAAAGCATAGGAAATACGACAGCATTTTCAAAGGGAGATAGAGAAAAAAACATAGGGAGACAGGGTCTAATTCAGATCTTGCTTACTTTAGTATTTGCGTAAATGGAGATCGTCAATGAGTGTTCATCATTATGTGAGTAGAATTGCGACCTCATCTTTCCCAAGGCAGAACTAGTCTTTTAAATGGCCCTTTCACAGACAAAATCTAGAGCTTTGTAGAATGGATTTGCAAATATCAATAGCAGCAAGGTGCACAGCAAAGAGGCCAAAGAGCAGAGTAAGGTGCCCTATGGGTTTGTGAGCTTAAGATAGTTTGAAGGTATCTCAGCCCTGCCTGTGCCATAGATGTGACATTAAGAGATATCTGAAATGGGCACCTGGAGTCCTTGCCACCGCAGAGGCCCCTAAGTTGGAAAGCAGCACTTTCTGGGAGCACAGGAGCAGTCAGACTTGGTCAGATACGTGTTCTGCCTGTTGCTGGTGTCAGGAGAAGTTGTAGGAGCATAGCCTGGCAGTAGGACCCACACAAAGCAGGCGGGTACACCCAAGAGCAATAAAAGGGGGACAATAAGGGATGCCCATGCCCTTACCAACTGCTTTGCCCATGATGGAGAAGACAAGTACTGGAAGAATAGGTGGTTTTTGCCCACCAGGTTACAGCCACCTCTGCCGCTGTGGCTGAGGGTTCCGGGGGCAACAGCCATCGCAGACTGGGTCCCCGCAGCATTTACCACCCCTACCTTCTGCAGCGGCAGAAGACGAAGCTCAGCTTCCCTGGACTCTCATCCGGAGGGATTTATTTCTTTTCATTCTCAGGTTTCCTTTCATTTTACTTAATAAAAGGGCAAAATTATCTACACTGAAATGAAGTATAAAGTTGCAGTTTGAACTGTATGTTCTTCTTTTTTTTTTTTTTTTCTTGAAGCAAATAATTTAACAGCTTCTCAATCTGCCAAGGCACTTTTAAACAGTTTTAAACCCAACCAGAACAGATTTAGTGCCCAATATTTTAACCCTAAACCACCAAGATCAGAGTGAACTTTTCCATTTTTTCCCTTGACGGGCACAGATTGGGCTGTCTGCGTGGGTGATGTGTTGAAGGAACAGGATCAAATTCAAACTCCAAGCAAAACCTGTGTGAAAACTTACCAAAAAAAGAAGGGTGAAGGCTCCTACTATGATGGAAATTCTCACCTCCCCCACCAAGCTTTCCTGAGCCTCACGACAGCAGCGAGGCCATTGTACCTTCCCCTCCTATGGCCTCTTGGGTCCCCAAATGGAGGACACTGGAGGACAGCAAGGTTTTTCCCACAAGCTGACTGAAAACACCATTACCTGTCGTGAGGCTGTTTATTAAAATGCTCTGTGGGGCTATTTCCAAGTGTAATTGCTAGGCAGAAAGCAGGCTGTCATGTCCCCAGTGCTGTGGTGCTTGGGTCCATGGTAGGAGACGGAGCGTGGGGAGGACCACTGCGGCGGAGAGCAGCGGGGCTGGGCTGGAGCGGAGGGGAAGATGGAAGGCGCAGTCTGTGAGGTGACACAGACCGTGAGGTGACGAGGCTGGGAAGCAATGAGGCTGTGAGGCGACGCCGGCTCTCAGGCAACTTGAGCTGTGAGGCGACACAGGCTGTGAGGTGACAGGGGCCCTGAAGCCATTTGGACTCTGAGGCGATGCTGACTCTGAGGCGACACAGGAACTGAGGCAACTTGGGCTCTGAGGTGATGAAGGCTCCAAGATGATACCAGCAGTGAGGTGACACCAGCAGTGAGGTGACGCTGGCTGTGAGGTGACGCCAGCTATGAGGCAACAGCGGCTGTGAGGCAATGCCAGTGGTGTGATGTGGTGACGCCGACTGCGAGGTGACCCCAGCTGCCTCAGTCTGTGAGGTGACTCGGGCTGTGAGGTGACAAGGCCGGGAAGCAACGAGGCTGTGAGGCGTCGCAGGCTGTGAGGCGATGCAGATCAAGGCAACGCAGACTGTGAGGTGACTGGGGCTCTGAGGCCATTCGGGCTCTGAGGCGACAGAGACTCTGAGCCGACACAGGCTGTGAGGCAATACCGGCTGTGAGGCGATGAAGGCTCCAAGGCGAGGCCAGCAGTGAGGTGACACAGACTGTGAGGCAACTCCAGCTGCCTCAGTCTGTGAGGTGACTTGGGCTGTGAGGCGACGCAGACTGAGGCGACGCAGGCTGTGAGGTGATGGGCTCTGAGGTGGCTTGGACCGTGAGGCGACACAGGCTGTGAGGTGACACAGGCGGTGAGGTGACTGGGGCTCTGAGGTGCTGAAGGCTCCACGGCGACGCCAGCAGTGAGGTGGCGCCGGCAGTGAGGTGACGCTGGCTGTAAGGGAGGCAACACCATCTGTGAGGCAATGCCAGTGGTGTGCTGATGCTGACTGTGAGGCGATTTCGGCCGCCTCAGTCTGTGAGGTGACTGGGACTGTGGCACAATGCTGACTCTGGAGAGCAAGGCCTAGGCCACCATCTTGTGGCACCCGCCCTGGCAAGGCCTCTTAGGCCCTGCGAGGCTCCCTGCTGTGTGGGGACAAAACGGCCACAGCCTGAGGGGACAGGAGCCACAGCCAGCTCTCCAGCAACCTTCTCATGCTGAGATTTCACTCTGGACGGAGGAGGTGATGAGGGACTTTGCAGCACAGACAACACAAGATGCAGGAACAGTAGGAGCAGCACTGCTTGGTAAGTGCTATTGCCAGCTCCGCCTGCACTTTCTGGGGTGTTTCATCAGCCTGAGGGTAATGCATGGGGCCAACCCATGGTTGCCCTTCTTATGGGTCTGATCCAAAAGCAGCAAGTCATTCTGGTAGTTTACATGGGCTTGGGAGTTGCCTGTGGAAAAGTGCGAGAGCCTTGTGTTCTCAAGATTCCCGCTTATGGCTTTTTGCCCCCATCAACTCATCCGCAGCCCGACAAGCTCCTGGCACCGAGAGCTGGTAGAGCAAAGAGAAGTCTGCCCAGTGGAAATAATCAGCCGAGCTGAAAAAAATGAAGCAGGTTGACTTCATTATGTGCTCATTAAGAAATCTGTAGCTGTAGTTTGTTCCTGTGTGTGTGAGCTCTGGCTGTCATAAACCCTGACAGATGGACAGACAGACTGAATTATAGTCGCAGAGTATAGACTGGGCAGGATCCCCCATTAACGCTTATTGGAAATTGTCATCACTTCAAGCTGAATGGGCTCCAGATGTTGAAACCCTTGTAGAGAAATCTTGAAGGTGAAGGTTAGAGGCTTGTGATTTGCCTGTGTTGTATGAGCTGCAGCCGTTCCCTTTGATTTATTATTGTTTAAGTCAACAAGATTTGGTAGTAGGGGAAAAACTGGAGAGAGCAACACATGGGTGAGGGTGCCTGGTTCTGAGCTGCTGAAGGAATTGCTGTGCTTTTATTACCTGGGTGTGAGAGAAACATTAAGCAAATGACTGTTGAAAGTTTCACTGGCAAATTCAGTGCCTCGGTGTTGTGTGCTTTAACAACAGGTAGTTTATGTTGCTTTGTTTGTGCTTATGTACGTTTTCATTTATGTATTTCAAGGGCACTTGGAAGCCATAGTCGTAGAAACACACAAGATAGAGCTGTATCAGCCAATCTCTTATTCAAATGTGGGAACAGTTACTTCAATCAGACTTTTAACTTTTCTGAGATTTAAAAATGTCCAGTGATGGGGATCCCACAGCCCCCTCAGGCAGTACATGCTGGTGCTGCACCATCCTTACTGTCAGAAAGTTTTCCCTAATGCCTAATCTAAACCTCCCTTGGTGCAGTTTAAACTCATTACCCCTTGTCAAATCCTCAGTGAACATGGAGCATGGTTTATTACCTTTCTTTTTGTGGCAGCTTTTAACATGCTTGAAGATTGATAAATCTCCCCTCAGTCTCCTCCCTACACTCAGCCACTGCTTTTGGTCTCTCCATGTAGGTCATATTTTCTAGATCTGAAATTATTTGTTATTCTCACTCTAGACTCTTCTCTTGTGGTGTCCAAAACTGAGCCAGCTGAGGCCCTTGTTACAGCTGAGAAGAGTGAGGAGGTTTCTTTGTGTATCTTAAATCTGACATCCCTTTTATGCAGGCCAGCATAATTCTGTTCATGCCTTTTCAGTTATGGCTCAATGATTGTCCGAGATCTTTTCCTGCAAAACTGCTTTCTTGGCACTTGTTTCCCAGCTCACATTTGTATGATTATTCCTTCACAAGTTTGGAATTTAGCACTCATCTTTATTATCTTACTGCTTTCAGATTATTGCTCTTTCTGAACTCAGACCCTGCTCTCTGAAGGGCTCGCAGCTCTGTCCCTCCTCCCCATCTTGAAATCATCTGCACATCTGTTTCATTGCCTGAGTTATTAATACGTATATTGAATACTGTTGAATTCAGGAGTGGGGGTTCAGATGAAAACGTGGACTAGTAGCACTTTGCAGGATAAAGCCTTCTGTTTTAATCGCATAAATATTTACAGATACCAGAACTGTTGCATCGCTGAACACGTACTTTGGTTTTGGAGGTCATGTCTCTGGCTTGTTGTGCAAGATGCATATTTGCCTTCCTTCAGTAGAACCACTGGGAATGGCTTCTCCCTGCACTACAAACAGGCTCTTTTTTTTTTCTTTTTCGCTTATCAGGGTTCGTGAACTGTTCCCTGGCTTGGGCCCACAATGGGGCCTGAGCCAGAGGAAGGGGCTGGAGCAGAGACCTTAAGAATGGCCCTTACTCATCAATAACTGCTCCCTGACAGGGCTGAAGGATACACAAAGTGGCTTGCCTGTTGTGCTGTCACTCCAGCTGGGGCACAGTCCACAGCGGGGCTCTTGCTCACTAGACTTTGCTGTCCAAAGTGCCAGAGAAATCTTTTCACTCACCTTTTGGATGTTTAAACTTCTGTATTTCTCTGGGGTTGTGTTTTGTGAAACAGGACGTAGCTGGTCACATTTTGTGGTTTTTAGGATGATTTGTACCACTGGAACATGAGGGCATTGGCAGGCTCAGTTATGCTATGGACTCAGAGCAGGTACAACCTTCAGATGATGGACTGAAGTTCTGTTTAAGTCAGCTCAACCAGCTGAAGAGCTGGCCGCCACAGATCCTGACCACCAGTTGCGTTCAGAGCTCTGTAGGATGGGGAGATGGGAGATGGGAAATTCTCTTCTGAGGTTCACATCCAAACACTCCCTTTCTTCTTTTAAACAAATATTCTTTCTCCTGCCTGACTTCATGTGGTGTAAATGAGGAGCAATTTGACTGAAAACTCTGTAGTGAAGTCAAAATTGGGGGAGAGAGGAATAGACACATGATTTTGTTGGTTATTATGAAGTTTGAAAACTGTCACTGGGAAAATCAGTTAACCTGGGGAAACATTATAAGCGTCAATGTCCAGTTTGATACAATGAATGGGACAGAAATGAAGCTTCAGTGTCCGCTCTGTGGGAGAGTTCATTCGGCAGTAACTTCAAAGCTATGCTTCGAGGAGGTAGTTACTGTTTCTGAACCCCAGATCTTATGTAACTTTAAAAAATTAGAAATGAAAAGTAACTCAAGCCAAAGAAGGGTAAAGGTGAGAGAACCAGGTCTGATTCCTGAAAAGTAAGTATTATAACATCCTTTATGAATGTACATAGAGTTAAATCCTAAAATTCTCATTTAGACCTAATTTCAAGCAAAACCATCATGGCAATCAGTAGTGGATCCTGCAGTCAGCCAACAGTGTACCTGACACCTTAAGGTTTGATTCTCTTATTTTACTAATGCAATACTACAGACTGTAAGGAATTGTTCAGTATTTCGCCAAGCATAAGAGGAAATCAGGCTATAATGTTTACAGGCTGTTTTTCATTAAGTGCACGTGTACGTGTTAAAAGAAAAAAGAAGTATAGTCGTTTGAATGTATCGCAGTACTACCTAAGAACTCCCATTAGAAAGTGATCTCTGTTACAACAAACACTGGGAAATACAGGAGGAAAAATCATCTCTGTCCATGGAGTTTACAGTGTGGACAGATTCTGTCCTTGTTAAATTAAAAGCCTTTTGCCACTGACTACAAGAAGAGTAGGTTCAGCCTTAAGAAACTTTAATAAATGGAGGAAAAGAATCAATTAAAAAATGGGAACTGATAACTGTAATTATATGACATTAAATCATGCAAAAAAATGTTGTCTCAAATGTCACACTGGCAGGGCATGGATTTTTTACCCTGAGCTTTGCTAATTTTCATTGATTTATTTTTCCTTGGAAGCATTTATTTTCTGCAGCAAGGATGGCTGCTCTAGCTAAGGTTTAGATGTTTATCCTTTCGTGTGGGCAGAGAGCCTAAGTGGATAAGAGAGATTTCACAGCTGAAAAGGATATTCTGCTTTTTTAGTGTTTCCTGTGTTTTAAGAATATATAATTCCAGCAGAAAAGCAGAGAACAAGCAAGCGAGCTCCAAATGGAACACCATCCGCTTAATCTGGAGAGTTCTTAAGCTTACAAGCCAAGTGTTTTCAGTACTTCTCTTCGTAGGCTCTCTCAAACATTTTGTGGGTGGTGATATGAGGTGGAATAATTGCTAAGACCGTATTTCCTTCTTAAACCCTTCTTGGAGGCAGACAGAGGATGATTTAGCGGCTCATCCCTTGGGGGTGGGTCCCCAGCCGTTGCTGGGATCTCTGGAGACTGTGGTCTGTTGGCGAGCACAGGGAGTGGCTTTTGGAGCCTGTAAGTCATGTCTATTGGGGCCTTATCCTTCTGCCGTAATGACACATGGGCAAGGTCTTTGTCTGCCAGGATTAATACAGGGAGGTTAAAGGTCCTCGGAACCAGCAGTGTTTAAAACCTGTTTTATAAAGAGTTCCTTTCTTGGGTGCTTCTTGGCAGTAAATAAGACTTGTGCCGTTTCTGTGGAAGGATTTTTTTATTATTATTTTTTAATATAACCTATGAAACAGTCACTGCAGGTCAATGAGGGACTTAAAGCAAGCAGTGTTTTGGAACAGGAATCAAGCCAACCTGTGTCTTCTCAAAGGGAGGGATCTGGAGGAGCTGTGTTTCTTGTAACCCCTTCACCTCTGAATTATTTGCTGACACATGCACACCACATCGTGTCTGTAACTCCTAAGGGCTGAGGGGTTAAGTATCTTGTCACTCCAGTATAGACACCTCACTTGCAAATCCCAGACTTTTTACCAACCTTCCCCAGCAGGAGTAGGGGATCCCTGCTGTCAAGCCAGAGTGAAAGCTGAGGACTGTCTCTCTCAGCACCCCAGAATAGTCTCTGAATGCCAGGCAGTGTAGTCTAGGGGGAAAGGGGAGTGGGAGAGCACTGAGCAGGGCGTCCAAAGAGCTGAGATCTACTCCAGCTTCTGTCCCTGACCTCCTGGATGATAGTGGGCAAACAAGTCACTTTCGTTCTCTGTGCCTCAGTTTCTCCATTTGTTAAAAAGGTGGGAGTGACGCTGACCTCCTTTATGAAGGGTTTTATGGCCAAACTGACAAAAACCAGTCTGTGAGAGCTGGACATTGAAGTATTTATTGCAACAAAACAGGTAGAAAAGCTGTAGATTTGAGAGCCTATTGCAACTTGCCCTCCACAGAGCTGTTCCTCCTGCCCCATGTTCAGATGCCCTGGCCACGCATGCGTGCTGCACACACACCTAGAAGTGATGAATAACAGCTAAATTGCAGAGCTGCGTGATAAATTGTTTGCATCGTGCACTTTTGACCACCTCACCTGTGCACTCTGCACACTCATTTGACAATGTCTGGGCAGCAATTGCACTGGCGCTCTGGCCTTACCCTGCTGACCAACATTGTCTCATCATTTTCTTAGATTCTCCCATCTATCTGTATCCACCTGCTGTCTTTCTTATCCTTTGATTGTAAGCACTTTCGGGTAGGGACTGTCTGTGTTTGTAGTCATGAATGAATATGAGCATTAGCAACTCATAACAATCCGCAGACAGGGATTTGAAATACATCAACAATGAAAATAGTGGCACGGAATTCATATAATATTCATTGCCCCAAACTTATGAGTACTTTCAAGCTGACCACATGGCAAGTGCCAAAACCATATTCCTTCAGTGGGTTCAGTGGAGGGGGCTTACTCCTAGAAACTGAAAAATTGCAGGTGGTTTGTGGAAAGCCTTGGGTAAGCAGCCACAAGGGTGGCTTGGAGCTCTCCATTTCTAGCTTTGGTTTGCCTCGCAGTCACTGACATCAGGATCTCGGTGCTGGGAACACCCTTCCCATCCTTTCCTGCACTTTCTGTTGTTGACCTCCCCTCTGGAACATGCGATCTGGACTGAACCCTTGATCCATTTTAATCAGTGGTAGGTTTTCTGAGTTGAACGTGAGGAGACTCCAGGCCTCTCATCTTCTGTTCCTTCATCTCTCTGCTTTCTCGTAGCCAGCAGCTTGCTCTTTATTGTCTTCACCCAAGACTACCTGTAATTGTGCTTATTAACGATCTAAACAAAATTACACCAAAATCAGTGGGAAGGTGCTCATTAGCACTGATAGTTTTGGATCAGCCCCTAAAATAAAGGCTTTCCATTGCCCTCATGCTGTGCTAACATTAACTGCTTCATTTTCATAAACCTTTCAGGCGGATGAGCTGAGAGCCAGGAGATACCCTCAGCCCTTGCCCAGGAGAGTGTGGTGGTGAAGAGAAGGGGAGCTTCTGTTTTCAGATCCATCGCTCCTCCCTCCACCCCCTTTTCCTCCTGCCCCAGACAGCCTTGGCTGCTTTGCAGTTGTTCATAAACACCATCTACATCTGTCCTGAGCCACGAGATGTATTAATCAATTTGATGAGGATGTTAAAGCTTTCTCTTTGCACCTAATTACAGGCTGATTTATAGTACTGGCCTTGTGTTTGATGGAGCTCTCCCCTTGGCAGTGATTTACATGGCATTGGCACCAACCTCTCCATCTCTCCAATACTCTGTCATTTTCTCTGCCCGTCTTTCTCTTTCTTTCTCTCTCCCTTGCCATCTCCCCCCTCTTCCCCACACCCCTCTGCTCTATGTTCCCTCATGAGAGCCTAATGACACGTTGACAGACTAGTGAAACATTGCTCCCTCTTCACTGCATCTGTCTCTGGCTCGGTGGCTCCCCAGTGCTCCCTGACACATCCAGATGGAAGGCCTGGCAGGCAAGGCAGAGGCTCTGGCCATTGCCCCAGTGCAAGCCCTGCAGCTCCACAGATTTCCTTCTGGAAATAGTTGATGTGGAGCTCTAGATTCCCCTAGGGGACATCTCCACACTGGCAGGGATCTGGGGACCCCCCATCCTGGTTCTCCAGACTACTGAAATCCTCTAATGAAGTAATGAAGTAATTAAATAGCAGTGATTCAGACTTCCACAGTGTGACTCGCCTGAGGATCTCCAAAATTTCTGGGAGTGGGGGGACAAGTTTTATTTCCTTTTAGTACCAGTGAGGAAACTGAATCACAGAGGCATTAGGGGGTTATGTTTCTGAAAGGTGCAACTAATAAAGTCATCCCACTCTAGTTATTACCCAGAGGTTCTTCTCTTGAAGTTATGGGGAAAAGTGGGAGGAGAATGAAGCAATTACACCAGTTTCACTCATCCCTGTGAGATTAACTCTGCCCCAGAGCAGAGCCTGTTCCATATGTTTCAGTCTTACCCTTCTTTTATTTTCTATTTTACCTTCCTCTTCCTCTTTCTCTTTTTCCTTTATATTTTCAGAGCTGAGATTCTTAAAATAAAGTCAAAGAAGTCTCAGGAAATTTGGAGACATACCAAAAGAAAGATGTGTTTCATACAGGTCATATATTATACTAGATCAAGCATTCATGGCTATTGATACTAATGCAACTCCAGCCTCATCCCCTACCTTCTCTTTTGCCTGGAAATTGCAAAATTCACTTTTCTAGTGGAAATACTGTTACTTCCTCAGTGTGAGCGAAGATAACAGGCTGAGGGTGGAGGGGATTCAGAAAAGTTTTTTATTTGCTAATTCTGAATTTACTCACTTTGGCTGCTTTCAATTAGGAGGTCTAATGTGTGGGGAAATGACAACAGTGATGCGTACTTGAGCTAAGGAGGTGTGCTTAAAATCTCCAGAAAACACTGAGACATTAGATGACACATACTGACCCTGAATCCATCCTCCGGTTTACATGTGCACGCACTTTGAGCTGTACATCCCCATTCCCTACATGCAGCTGCCACTTTGCACAGCAGGTGGTTGGTTCTCCAGCTGCCAGATGTGCCCATGAGACCAGATGTTTTGTGTGTTCAAAATCAGCTGCACATCCACAATGTATAGATGAATTCAGTGGTGTGTGCTGAAATGAGCACAACAGTACAGAAGGTGAAGTCTTCTCCTATTGCACTACTAATGCTGTAATGACAATAGACCTTCTAGTCTGTCCCTTCTTGCAAAAAAAGTTTTTGCCTAGAAATTATAGGTAAAGCACTTTTTGCTTTGCCATGATAAAACTGAAGCCTGTTTACACTTTCTGGGATTGAGTCATCAAAATTCAACTCACAACCAGACTTTAAAAATCTGAACTTTGGAGTTACACCAAAGATAAATTTGGCCACTTGTAACATGTACCAAAAAAAGTCAAGAGTCTGAATAAGGATGTTAGGATATATTCATATGTATACCATATCCATGTGTCACTGCAGTTCATGAAACCCTGTCCATCTTGTGAAGACCAAGATCTTGGCTTGACAAGATGCCCTTTGCATGCAGGTGTGCATATGCGCAAAACTATGCAGACACTTTAGCCTGCAGATTGCACATGTGTTCCCTTGCACTCCATAAAATGCATATTAATGGTGCTGAAGCTGGAGTCCTGTCCAGAGAAGCAGATGCTTGTCGATGGTGAAGCTGGCTGCGCTGAACAGATGAAAAGACATCTCTGCTGCTGAGTGAATTCCATCAGACCAGGAGCAGCTGCTCTAAAGCTTCTGAAAGCAAAAATCCTCATGAATAAATATTAGGAGGGAAAAAATGAGGCTTCTCGAGAACAAAAGGAAGCAGAGGAAGTTACTGAGAGATGCTGAGACCTTTCATCTCTGCAAAATATGCAATTAACACAACACACACATCTCCCCCAGAAAGTCCTTGCATTTGTTCAGAGTGACTATAGGATCAGAGATAAGGTTTCTTTTGGTGAACAAGGAAGACTATAAACTGCTGTTCCTCTGCCTGTCAACACAGGAGCACTTGGCATTAATGATTTCACAAAGTTACTGAGTCAGCCTCCTGGAAATACTCAGCAATCATTTGATCTAAAGGAAAGCTGCTGGGGTTTCGGATGCAGAAATGCTTGACATTCCCTTGAAAAAAAGTGCCCATTTTCAAGGATGGCCATACCTTGGACCAGTGGTGCATTCCTCTAAGTATCATTGCTTCCAGGTACCAAAGCAAAGCTGCAGGACCTGATTTCTAGTAGCCCAGTTTACACCTGCGTGATGCAGATGTAAAATGCTGCCGGATCAGCATGCTGCACAAAGGACTGTGGCAGTATGAAGTGTGATGCAAAGGAGGACTTGCAGACTCAGCATTCTCCATCTTTACAAGGTATCTGGTGATAAGGTGAGGCAGAAGCGGCTTCGTCTCTTCTGGGAAATGAAGAATGAGCAGATGTGACTCGCATGCTTTCTGTCCACACAGCCATCTGTTAGGCCAGCTTTCACTCAGACTCAGAGATCTGCAGTGTACTCAGAAAGAGCTGACCTTAGACTATCTGCTGATGGACTGGGCTAGGGGACAGTTGGCTTCATCTGATGTATCCGATCCCTTTGCGCTGCGTGAAGGAGAACATGGATGCATGCTTAGCTGGGGCTTTCCCCTGCTTGAACTTTAGAGCCCAGGTTCAGGCAGCCTCCCACCATGACCCTGAGGACTCACACCACAGCTAGCAGGCACAGCCAGCCTTGAGAAATGCCCAGAGCTGTGCTGGACTGTCAGTACAACAGGCCCAGTGGAACTCAGAATCTACTCTCTAGCTAAAAGCTGAGATAACATTTCACCCAATTACTTTCAAATCCATTGCTCCCTTATTAATTCTTATGCTCACACTGGTGCAAATTCTTTATTTCCACCAGCTCTGCTTGTTGGTGCCAACAGCCAATAAACGGGCCACCAGGGCTGTTTATGAGAACACTGGCATACCAAGGTGGCTAGGTTTAATTCAATCCCATTTACTTCAGGAGACAGAAGTAGATGCCTAGAGGAATATGTAAAACTTTCCAGTAGGCAGATGTTTCTCCTACACCCTCATCTTCACACCCTGCATGTACACACATTCACTGGAGTCTGTTGGCTCCAGACTTGCAGAAACTGCTTTCAAATGTATCTCTTTTCCTGTCCCCCTCCCCACAGCTCATATTGCTACCAGGAGATGACATGTCACTGCCTTATTGCCGTATGCCTTGTTACGATGGCTGTCAGGAGTAGCCAGCTTCCTCCTCTCTCATTTGATCCATTTGAACCACTTCTTGATGGCAACCTGGAAATATGTTTCTCTGCCTTGCAGTGTGCTCACCCCTTGGAGCTATCAATTTATTACGGATAAAAAAAAATTAGGGATAACTACAGATGGCTCGCAGCTGGAGGAAAAAACAGACACAAATTTCTGCTGGCTGCAGTTTCAGTTGAGCCCAGGATAATTCCCTCCTCCTGTTTCTTCTGGGTGAAGAGATGCAGTTCTTTCTCTTCCTGTATGCAGTAATAGGTAGGCTGAATTAGTGCAAAAACAGTAACAGACTGAAGCAATCAAAAAAGTCCAGAATGACTTTGCAGAATAGAATAACTCTTTTGCCTTCCTTTTAGTCTTCTCTTTCTTTCATTTTATTTCCCCTTCCCTTCCCTTCCCTTCCCTTCTTTCACATTTTTGCACCCACAACGAGCAGGTGCAATTCAGTACTTAGAAAGCTCCATGTATTCTGAAGCAAGTTGTGCAATAAATCCCTTTCAGAGGAGTGACAACTTCAATTTTTCCTATCTCCATCAAATACCTCCCATTCCTCATTCTCATGTCTGTCTCTCTTCTCCCCTTCCCTTTATTTTTCCATCAGATATGCAATTGTGGCTTCTGGTCGAAAATAATCTGATATAGGATGCTGTGTTTAAAAAACAACAATTAACAAGTCCCAAAACGCTGGTATCTTCCACTAGACAAGGATCCAGATTTCATGCATGTGGAATCCCTAACATTATCTCTTATGCTTTCTTGGTGAGTCTGGTGCATCTGGACTCACTCACTTATCTGTTAGATATGAGGAGTTATCTGATTTACAAATTCTGGAGAAGGTACAAAGAAGAGCTATAAATTGATCAAAGGTATGTAAGGTCTTAGCAATGCTGATAGACCAAAGTGTTTAATCTCATGCAGTTTGGAGAAACTGAGATTACAGGGTGGGATGCTGAGTGTAGAGAAAGATATGAGGGAGAAAAGGCTGCTTGTAGTCTCCCTGAAAGCAGATCTGAGAGGCATGGATAAGAACATGTTCAAACTGAGCAGGAACAGAGAAATATGCAGCTGCTCTGAGAGGTTAAAGTAATGCTGTCAAATATTTTTACTCAGAATGTAGGTTTGCTAATGCATTGTTTTCTGCCCTTGAGGAAGATGGAAGGTAACTCTAATTATCCAGTGTGTCAGAGGGAATCCCAGGTCTGTTTGTATTATACAGAGAGTAGTAGTACTATAACCATGACAGTCTAGCGATTTGGGATTTTTTTATCCATTATCCAATGCTATGAAAGTGGCACTGTGGCTGATCCCTTCCACCAGTAAGAACAACCTCTCTGTCTTAAAAAAGATCTAATTTAATAGTGCATTTAGTTGCCGTAAAAGAAGAGCTGACAGTCTAGACTCCCTCCTGTTAGTGCCACAAGAACTGCTGGTTGACAGTGACCCTAATACAAGAGACAAGAGGAAACCTGTCTTCCAGCACCTGCTCCTGGGAGTTGGACCTCCCTGTAAGCATCCTTGTGGTTGTGGATAAGCCCCTGAAACAGTTTCTCCTTATCCAGGAAGAAAATATAATATCTATGACCTCTTCTATTCTTGGCCTCTCTACTGTGAATATCTCCAATGTTGGCGTTTGCCAGCGTGCTTTGAGGACCATTCCTGGCAGGGGAGGATTAGGGATATTGGCACAGAGGTGATTCAGACAGTTGGGAATTAGAGCCAGCCTGGCTTTAATTTGAATTAGAGTGCTCTTGATGAGAAGAGTTCATGAGCGGCTTGATATACCTCTACGTTACTGCTCTTCTGGGCACTTGTTCTGATGATACAAAATTTTTCTGATCACCCATACTTTCTGGCCTTGTTCCTTTCATGCTGATTCTCTAAGCAGAGTCAGCTGCATTCAACTGGTAGTTAAGTTCTCTGTCACTTTAGCTATCCAAATTGAAAGGATTTGCTCAAGCTATTCAGGGAGAGATGGTTTCTTACAAAATGATCTAAATTTGTATTTTCAAGTGCTTTTAATATTTGCTATATTAATGCTTTAGCAGCAAGCTGTGTTGACAGTGCAGCCTAGTGGATAGAGCACTGGGCTGGGACTCAGCAAATCTGAATTTTGTTCCTGTGTCAGGTTGCCGTGTAGTTACGAGCAACTCACTTTGCTTGGCCCTACATTCCCAATTATAAAATCATAAAAATACTGATATCTTTTCTGAAATCGACCAGAGAAAACCAGGACTGGTCTTTCACTTATCTCCTGATTGCATTTTATCTTTGTATAGTGTGGTATTTGCTGACGAAGTTAGTTAAGTAAACATTATTTATGACCAGTATCATGTGAGAAAGGGCTTTTCAGTGCTAGCGGTGTGGCTGGGGATATAAGCAAAATGGCAGTACAGAAGGTAGAGGGATGAAGAGTGTGGACACGCTAGTGGTTTCTTATCACATTATTTTTATAATGGCATATTTCTGGGCTGGCATGTCTTCAGCTGGTACAGCTGGGGCAATTTTGTTTCCTTCAGTGGAATTCTGATTATTTGCACTAGCTGAGAAGAGAATCCAGTTCCTACAGTGAACTCTTGCTACAACAAGAGCAAGAGGAAAATCAGGTCCCGAAAGGAATTTTGAAAGAGTGGTTTCCACTCCATGTGTCTCTGTAGATCGATGCAAGGCCCGTAGAGCTGGAGTTTTTCTGCCACTGAGTTGTCAGCAGCCATGATGCTTCCATATCCTGTTTATTCCTAGGCAGTAGGCAGAGCTCCTTCTAGTGTGGATTTTTACTCCATCTGTATAGACTTCAGTGTGATGGAAAACTAAAACAAAACCCAAACCCTACAGGACAACCAGCAATTACAGAAGACTTATTATCCTTTCTTATCTGAAACAGGAGGATAAGATCCCTTAGGCTGGTAACTGCAGCAAAACCCAGGAAAGATGCAGCATCAGTCAACATTAAAAACCAAGTCATGGGGAGCACTTTTGCTGCTTGGGTAGGATCTAATGCTAGTGACGGGGCAAGTTTTCTTTGCCAGCATGCTGTGGATCTGCAGTTCCTCAGCAGGACTGAGATGGCTCTGTTGCTTTTGATTTGTTTTCCTTGTTGCTTTTGATCTGATTTCCTTTTCAGAAGGCAAGGGAGAGAAGGGCCAGGTTAGCTGGATCCAGGAAGGGCTGGAAGCGTTGATCCACTAGGGTGCATCTGTGGTCTGGATGTGTGAAGGGTGCTGTTTTCAGATGCCAGCTATTAGGCTTTGGGGTTGTTTCTACTGTAACTATAATTAGGAAGGGGGGCTCTTTGTTTATTTAGGCTGAGAGCTTTAAGATAAATGACAGCTCCGAAGATGCTTTTCAGCACTTCATAAATCAACTGCCAGCTGGCCAGTTTCACCTCTGAAATGTCTCCTGCTTTTTTTCTTTTCTTTTTTTTTTTCCCCTCCCAACTTGGGAAAGATGGTATAGCCAAAAGGGAAAAATCTTCCAGAGAAATAACTGTGATGAGGAATATGTGCATTTGGGGAGGGGGGACAGGAAATGACTTCATCTTTGAAAGACTCAATGTGTTAAAAATCCTAGCCCACTGCCTCATTGCAATTTCTGAATTCAAAGCCATGAGAAGGCATCCTCACTGAGAATTTGCAAAGGGCAGAGACACCCAGCAGACTGACACATCCTCAGCTGCCATGACAGACATCATTCTGATTTCATTTAATGCCTCTTTTCGCTGTCTCACTCAACACATCCAGAGATTTACTGGTGTTCTTTTTCGTTAGCTGAGTTGCTTTGATTCCTGCACAGCTCATGGGATTGTTTGTGCCAAGGACCCAGCATCCCCTTTCTCCCGAGTGAGGCAAGATTCCTGCCGAGAGGTTGTTGACAGCCATGCAGTCTCTGCGGGCAGAAGTGAACAGCATTTGAACTCGAACACCATGCACACTTAGAAAGGCTCTGGACCATTCTCCAACCTCTTGCCAAGCCTGGAATCAGGCTATGTACGAATTTGTCTGTGTATGAGGGTGTGGTATGGAGCAAAACGTGACTGAGGTCTTTGGATTCTCAGAAAAGTACTGTCAAAATCTGTGGTGGTTGAATTTTAGGATCCTAGATTATAGGTCTGTGGAATCTGGAGAGAGAGCGAGTTGTTCTTTCATTTTGGAACTGGATTACAGACTAAATGCTACTCTTACAGCAGAGGAAGACAACATTGTCAGTCTAATCCTGCATTACATGGGCATCTGAGCACAATTAACTGAAACATGGATTCTACCCCAATGGGTGATACAGAGACTCAGACAATCAGAGAGACATACCAGGAGGGACAGTGGCCCTAGCTATTGGAATAGGGCTGAGGGCAATTTTGCCTACAATAGTCACAAAAAAATAGCTCAGTGGAGTCCTACCTTAGATACCTCCTTCCAGGAGTCCCTTCCCATGGTCACCATGGCTCCACACAGTCATGGCACTTGGGCAGGTGAAAGTAAATATCAAAAATGATGCTACATGACCAGGGAATGGCACTCTGTTGGCAGCAGCATTAGCAGTATAACCCTGGCCCCCGACTCACCAAACCCTCACTGGGACAGAATGTCAAAGAACTGCAGATAGGGGCCTAGATTAGTCTGACGGACATTTGTATGGAGGAGAGCAAAGGGAATGAGCAATCTGCCTGCAAAAGATCTGGCTAAAATAGGCCCTAGATTTTATTCTAGATGGGTGGTAAACCCACTATGGCTGTGGGGCATGTTCCTCCTCTTTCAAGTGTGTTTTTCTGGGCATCAAAACTTAGCCATGAATAGAGGAGCCAGGAACTCTGGCTAGAGACCAACATAAATGCAGCAGAGACAAAAGGAAGAAACAGAATGAGCAGGAAATCATGTAAAGAAGAGACAAAGGACTAACAAATGTACATATAGCTTTTAGGCAGATCTTCAGAGGCTATAAAACTGCGTGAATCTCAGGTGCGTGTCACAATATTGCTGAGAAAACTGCACTTAAATTAACTCGTGTAAACTGGCCCAGCTCCACTGACCTCTTGTAAACCACAGAGAATAATGGGGAAAAGTTTCTTTTCAAAGAGAAGTGAGAAGACTGAGATGTTTAACAAAGGGGCCTAGAAAAGCTCCAAGCACTGGACAGTCTCCACCTGGTTACATTAAACCAGTTTCTACATTTTTCAAAATCCACCCGCGCTTTAATCTCTGCTCCATTTCACATTTCCTTGTGATGTTGTCCAAAGAAATGCACTCATTGGCAATAAGCTTAACAGTCACCACAAAGCTTAGCAGGACCTTGATGTGGCTTTTAAAAAACCCCAAACCCTTAACTGCTGAGGCTCACAAATTTTTTCTCCTCAGCAGATGTTATAGGAGGACTGAAGCTTGGCAAACATTTGCAGACATGGATAATGTTCATACTGATGGCCTGATTCTCATTTACATGAAACTGCCTTTACAATTCTCTGGCTTGGAAAAAAGTGCCTCTAAAGTATGTGCAAAAGCAATTTATGTAAAGGGACCTTAGTAGGAATGAAAATCAGACTGCCAGTCTCCCCAGGCAGATGAGGATTATAAATATAGTTAGCTTAGCTTTCTTGATTGTAGTCCAAAACCCCTGATATTATCTGTATCAGTCTGTTATAAATGTCAAATTCTTTCACCAATAGCCCTTGTGACTGCCACAGACTCTGACTCCAGATTCCTGATTACCCTGATTGTTAATGTGTGCTGTGATAGCATCTAGAAGCTGTTTTCCTGAGTCAGGACCTTATGTTCAAGCACAGAAGAGCAAAAATATGTTTAGTTCAGAATGTTTCCTATTTTGCAGCGCAGTACAACCTTGTCACCCAAAGACCAGGTTTGAGATTTTTCTTCTTCCTCTTTGATCTATGCTGAAACAGCAGCTGTGACAGTAGCAGCTTCAAGCTCCAAGACTCGTGAAACAGGAGGTGGTGTAGGATGCATGATATTTTCAACCCCGTCTTGTCTTTTCTTGTGTGGAGGCAGCTATCCAAGCACATTTTTTGCATATATTGTTCTCAGGCTTCTGTGGATTGATTTTTAAATGTCTAACTCACTTGAGGCATAACAGTTCTCTTTGCAGATGCTTATAGTAAACTTCCAACATAACACCCATACGTATAATCTGATGTCCAGGAGCCCCACAGCGTAGTAAACCAGGAACTGTAAACTTCTTGGCTGGTCTTAGAGCCAACTTACACTTCCAGAAACTGGAATAATTTAGAACCTTGTGCATCCTAATCATACACGGGTAGATTAGGTGGAAGAAACCTGTTCATTTCTACTGTGTTCAAAAAGCATCATAGAGAACTACTATTTCTAACTTTGGGAAGGGAAGAGGGGAATGTATTTTTACAAGCTTTGAGGCATTTCCTTCTCTGGTGATACTGAAGCTGGAAGTGACACAAGTGGTGACAGTTTATCTGGAGATGCTGCTGTGTTCATTAAGAGGAGCTGCTGCTGTTTATCTGTGTCTTGTCTGCAAAATCAGGTGTTCAGAAAACAAATTCTCAATGTTGTCACCATGCTGTAGTGTTAGTGTGGAAAGGGGTAGATTTTCAGAGGCACTCACCCAAACTCTGAAGCTGGCCATTTCTGGGAGATACTGCTCCTCCTTACAAAAGCTTTCTTTGGTGGTGTAAGGTAAACCATCCCAACTCCAAAAGAAAATCTCCTTTTTCACCCAAAACTCCATCCAGGAAAAATCAGAAAATATTTAAAGCCTTACAGCAACTTTTAAAATATTGCCTTAGGCACACTGGTACATCCATATAGGGAGCAATATGAATAATACTACAGGTAAGTTGTCATGGATGTGGTAGATGTCTGCCTCTGAGCTGGTGTTTTATGCTTTCTTTATAACTCAAGGGCAGCGGGCACTTTTAAGGTGCAGCTCATCTCCACCTGAGTCAGAGTTTAGCTGAACTGTGCAGGCAAAATGCCATTTACTCTCCACCAGCTATAAAAGGAGTCTGGATGGCTGGATTGGATGAAAACATACACATTGTAAGCATCTAAAGTTAGCAGAGATGAGTCCCTCTGGTGAAATCTGCTGGTCAATTTGCTATTGCTGCTTGTTCTTAGCATTCAGCTATTACTATGATAGGCAGCAATTTAAAATCCTAAACCAATACATGATCACTCCGTTGCTTTTCCCCTCCTTAGGTGTGCCAAAGAAGGAATAAGCAGCCACTAGAGTAGCAGGTGGACCGAACAGCCCCATGGCTAAATTATTTTTTTTAATCTTTTTAATTACGTTTTTGACTTGGAGAAAGGAGCTCACACTAAAAATAGGAATGAGAAGATTTAACCTCCACAAAGCTCCACCTCTCTAGCTGTTAGAATACTCTGTCCTTTGCCTGTAGCCGTGCGAGAACACCGTGCAGCCCTTCGGTTGTGACTGCTTCTCCAGTGGCTCTCAGGTTTTCTCTGCAGCTGCTGCTGAACCTGTGGCATTCCTGGCCGCTCCAGTCATCTCACAACCCTGGATCTGACAATGGCAATGACCTTTTTCTGCAGAACTCTCTGCTATCCCCACCTGTGTCTACAGCCAAGTCTGACAGCTATCAGTGGTCCTTCCTCACACCAGTAACTCTTCTCTGATCCAGCCCTTCTTCTTTCCACCTCTCTTAACCCTAGTAAATCCTGCTCTGCTCCTTCATACAACTGAAGTCCAATAGACTGTGCCCAACTGTTCAGTGCTTTGTCAAGTGACCCAACAGCTGGTCAAAACCATAACATTCATCTTTATGAACAAGATGAGCTGGCATTTTTGGGATAGAAAGATGACCATGTTTGTCATCCTACTGACACAGCTTCTTTTTTTCGATCTAAGCAAACAGTCTGGGCTTGCTTTCCTGATTTGCCATTTTTCTCTCTATGAAATGCTGCAAACTGACACAATATATTAGTTACTCAGAGATTTCAAAGTCTCAGCCAGCTTCTCAGCAGCCAAGAGCACTTGTTGAGAAAAGGAAAATCAATATGATGAGATAAGCAGGCACACGTGATTTAAAATAGACCATTTTAAAGTCACTGAGCCTAGTTCTCTGCCGCCTTGCCCTTTCTATGCGACTTGCATGTTCTATGTTTTCACAATGGTGAATGACAGTTGCACAGGTAAATATGCTGTCAGAGAGTAAAAGACGGCAGAGGCCTGAGTCCTAAGGTGTATGTAAGTGGGTTTTATTGCTAAAAATATCACACTCTCTCCACCCCATTCCAACCCATGTACTGGCTTTGAATAATTGTCCCTTGTACATAGTGCCCCTGCCCCATAACAAACAGCGAACTCCCAGTAATTTAAAAAAGATGTATCTGACGCCAGCACCCTACTATGTGGCTGCAAAATCACGCAATACCCTGGACAATATCCCACAGAACAAACCTTCAGTTTAAATTGAGTTTTTCCACCACTGTCCGTTCACTGGCTTTCTGATGTCAGAGCACAGAAGAGAGCAAACATCTTGTCTGAAGTGTTGAACAAGATTTACAGTGTCATAAAACTGGAACTGGATCAGACCATTGTTTCTTCTGGTTTAAGTCTCTCCAGGAGACACCGCACCAACTGCTGTACTGGAAGGTACAAGAAACCTCTGCAAATGCAATTATCAAATCACCTACCCACAAGGAAACTTTCTCCCTGACACCCATTAGTTAGAGGTTAGTTTATACACTTCAGTGTGAGGTTTTATAAACTTTACAAAATTCTATGTCTGAACATTTCTTTTCTCTCTCTCCTTTTCTGTATTATCAGGTGTTTCTTACTTGACTGCTTCTAACAGCAATCACCTTAAATGTCCATATTAAAAAGTTAACTCATACACTTACTCTTTTGCTTTTGAGACCCCAAGCCCCTGAAAAAGCAAAAGACACCTTATATTCAGGTTATGTCAGGGTTTAAATCAGCCTCAAGATGTGAACAATTTCCCATCATTCTCCCTAGTCTTTTCCCTAGGATGGGTGGGGGAAAACAGAAAAAAAAAGAAATCCCCCCCTATTTAGTATCTATTGGTCCCTTGAACACAAGAACCACTTGACCCTTTTGCATAAACTCCTGTTAGCCCCTGCCAGCTGGATCCCATGTCCTGCAGCACTCTGTACACCGGGAGGTATCAAGCAAAGCACAGATCATCTGCTGACTGCTGGGCGGCTACTCACCCGCTGGAGAGCAGAGTGTGCTTATCAGGATGCTGCACCTCCAGACACCAACAGCACAATGACAGCAGGACCTGCCTGTGAAATGAGGCCAAGATAAATGATGTATTGCCCTCATCCCTAACAGTGTGGCCCAGACAGAAACCAGGTGGAGGGGAGGGAGCCAGCACCTTCTGTAAACAATCTCCTGTCTCAGCTGAAACAGCTTTAGGCTGAGATGCTGGATTAAGAAAGTGATTCCTGCCCTGGACAGAAAGTTAAAGGGCAGGGGTGATAATGCACTGATGGCCAAAGGTGGCTGAGGGAACTTAGCCATTACTCAGCAGTGGTTCATTTGACCTGGCAGGAGAACATCTGATATCTAAACAGTCCCACTCATCCTGAAGCACTCAGAAACCTCTACACTAAATATTTGATGCCCTTGTTTGATAATGTTTATTTTGCTTTCTTCCCACCTGTGTGAGGCTAATACGCTGTGAGTGGGGAAAACATGGGGTAGCGCATACCAGAGATAAAACACTAACCTGTGATCTTTTTTAAACAGAGATTTATAAGATGTACTATGAAGCTGACTGGGTAAAAAAAGTAGGGAATTTACTGTGCGGACCTATTGTATTGGTCTAAATGCCATCAGCAGCATGTGATCTCCCAGATCTTCCCTGTTCTGCCTTTGTAAGAAACGTGCAAATCTTGACACATTCAGTTGACTCATGATTTAGTACTAGGATTTTGATCGTCCTCATCTGGGTATCAGTTTCTCCACTTCTGTATGGATGGAAGGGGAGGGGGAAAAGGTAAATTTAAGTCACTTTCATTTCCCTGTATCTGAGATAGTTCTATACCCTCTCACCACCCCACTGTAAGTTAAAACAGTTTCAATACAGTCATGGTTTCTGGGTTGTCCGCTGAAGACTGTGCTTTCTCCTTGTATGAGTTTGTACCTGATCGGGTGATGTCAATTTACACCAAGAATTTGGGTGCCCCAGTTTCTAAGGGGGGACTGCTGCCTGGGTTGTAGCCATCTTCATCTAAGCTGGTTATCCAGAAACTCTTTACAGTCAGCAGAGATCTGGTCAATACAGTCAGTGAAATCTAGAGGTGAAACCACCTGACCAGACGTGACCTTCTCTAGAAATAGACGGATGGTGCCCTGGACTCTGCTCTCTCTACTCACCATAGTTCCAGTGATTAGAAGGGGAAGCCAGCCCAGACAGACGTGATGTTGTTACAAACACCCACATTTAATAGAGTCCTGCCCTTGCTCTCTGAGGCTGCTAGAGACAACAGTGCAAAGGAGAGGTTTGCCACTGGATTTGAAAGTTGATTAGTTCTTAATTCAAGAGGCCCTTATGGATCTTATGGAGGTCTGAGACCAGTTGGAAGAGCAAGGCCACCAGTCTCCTAAAGTACTCCAAAATCCTATGAGGCCTACCCAGCATTTAAATCAGAAGTACAGCTTTCTCTTTTGTGTTCCTTTACAAACCAAGACCCTCCCCTCCAGTTTTAAATACCAAGGCATTTACCACACAAGGAGAAAATACCATGTAAGCTGGTTTCTTTCTCTGCCTCAACTGAAAATATCCTTTGGCCATTTTCATTTACCTATTTGACAGGAAGTCTTGGTCTCTGGGCTGACGTGTTTCCTTTCCAGATAGAAAGAACTGTGGTCTTCTAAGAATTGACGTTGTCTAGTGGTTACTTCTGAGAACCCAAAATCCTGGACTTTCTTTCTGATTTTGCCCCCTGCAGGAAAGAGAAAGCCACATTCATGTATTTTGCCTCAATTTCCTTGTTTGTCAGAGGTACAGTAAAACCCCTGTTACACAGGTTGCCCTGTTACCATTGGCCAGTAGTTTCACATTCTCAGATGCAGGTTTAAAAACTCTTCATTAAAAGAAAGAGCTGGCTGTCGTTTTCTAACAAAAAGTAAATAACAGAGGTGGTCACGGTGCTGGTTCTATTGCTCTTGATCTGAGATAAACCGTTTTTTTATCTGCTGGGTTATTAGAAGCACACCTTTACTTGTGAAAGTTCAGGTGAAATTGGGATAAAAGCTGGAAAGGATGCGGGCTATAAGTATGTTTAAAATGTTATCTGTTCTTTCTCAAACATGTCTTTCCAGCTCAGGTATTTACATGCTGATAACCTTTTGGTCCCAGCGGTGCTAGGGACTTCGTGCCTTGTATTTCAAAACTGATAAGAAATTGAAAGATGTGGAGCCTCCAAGAAACATTATGAAAACCAATCCTCCTCCTTTTCCCTAAGTTCCTTGGCTTATTGTGCTACTTGAAACACTGAATTTCTGGAAATTATTTGCTGTAGGAAATTTTTTGCCCCAAAGAACATACGAAGGAGATATAACTGTGAGGACTGATGGAGAAGAGGAGACATAACTGCTTGTGTTATTCAAAGGTTTGGCCTTTGTTCTCCCTTTGATCTGCCACACTTGTGGCGCTCTTCCTTCCTATCAGCAGATCAAGGAGAATTTTTATCTTGCTGGGAGCCTTTGCGTGTGTGCTGTTATTTTTTATTAAAATCCTTTTGCGGTAATATCAGGAGAAGTTTTGCAACCATCTCTGTCTGTTTGTCTTGTAGGAACTGAACAGACAAAAAACCTCCATGTTCTTGATGTTTTAAATAAGCCAGTGAGTAAATGTCCTTGGAATGCTCCCCCCCACCCCTCTTTTATGCAGTAATGTGGCCGCACCATAGAAGAAGATTTAGCCAAAAAGTAGAAATTTAACGATGTTGGACACACCTGAGAACAGGAAAGCTCGTGCTACTGCTTGACTTTCACTGAGCTGGTAGATATTGAGAATAAACTTTCTTTGGTGTCACATAAAATGAGTTCAGCAGATCTAAGGCCAAGCAGAAGTGCAGTTTTGCTATAAAAACAAAAACAAAAACAAACAAACAAACAAACAAAAACAACAAATAAGCAAAATCCATTGCAAGTGACACTGTCTAGCACAGACTGGGGATTACTGACACGGGATTCCCATTCCTCAAGGTCAGGAAGGGAAGGAACCTTGGCAGGGTGAAACTTCCCCTGCCATTCCCCACCTTATGAATACACACAAGGACTCATTCTCCCAGGCCCTTTCACTTGCACTTTTCACAAGCTCGCCATTGAGTGAACAAGAACGAGGAAACTACAGGGCGATACGCAGCTCTGAATTTACTGGCAGAAACAGCGGCAGTTTTGGCTTGATGCTGTTGACCTCTGATCCCCGCATAAAGTTTTTATGTTCAAGTAGCTGGTACAAGGCCAATTTTATGAATTGAGTTTTAACTTGTACACAGGTTTTCAGAAGGAACAAAATTTAGACTGTTAAACTGTTGAAATGATGCTGATACTGACCTGAAATACTCCGATCTTGCAGAGACAGAGCCCAAAAGGCACTCAGATGCTGAGCAGATACTTTGCATGCATCAAATGCATTAGTTTAGTGACATGTATCCTCCTCTTGTGCTTCCATGAATGTTTCTCCTCACTGAGAGTTGATGACCACCAAAGACAGTTAATATAATGTGCTTCATCTGGAATACAGTCCAGCACAGCAGGGTATGGAGGCCTTGGCACAGAGACAGTTAAGCAAGCCAGATGAGGTTCCAGTCATACCTTTCATAGCCAAGACTGTGCAATTGATTTATGTCCAGTGCTGATGATGACAGAAAAGTGCAGGCTAGTTAAAACAGGGCTCTTGGTGTATTTCATGTATGACTGGACAAAGCTTAAGACAGCACGTCAAAGACATTGCAAAAATTCAAGTCCTTAATAAATACTCTCATCTGCATCTCACTGGAAGGCTGCAGAGTGTATCACCCTACTGCGCTTAACACTGCCTGCGAGCTGCAGATTCCTGCCCTCGGGCTCAGTCCACACTGTACAGCACCAGCCAGCTGACCTCAGACCACCTTCATCAGCTGGTTGAATGGACCTCGCTCAAACTGGCCTCGGGGAGTGCTCAGACCACCCTTCCTGCCAGCAAAACTCGCTGCACACCCGCTTCCAGCACCAGCGTGCTTGCAGGCAGCTGGGAATCGGTCAACTCAACTGTCGCGTCTTAACGTAACTTAAACGGGCTTGGTCCAGCATACCTGAGGAATGTCACTTCCCTCCCAGCTGCAGGAGTTACAGCGAAGGGCAGAAGCCGCCTGAGACAACCCAGCCAACTGTGGTACCTCTGATGTCTTTGAGTGTAAGATGCATGAAGCAGAAAGCATCTCCCCTTCACAGCACCTAGCAGAGCAAGAGCCTCACCCCCTGGGACATAGTGTGCACAGTACAACATCTTATCTCTGTATTTCCCTGCCTCCTTCCCCTTATTGTATTGAGAGAAAAAAAGAATTTTTTGTTTGGATTGTATTATTAGTGTGGGGTTTTTTGATGGAGCAGCAGAAACAATATTAAATGCACAAAGAATGCCTGCTGATTTTCATGGCACTATCAATTTCCTCTCCAGCGTGGAGGAGAGGCAGGGTATGGGTCAAGGGAAAAAAGATTTACTTTTCCTTGATACACACAGCCTTGGCAACACAGTTGTGAATGTACTGAATTTGTAATAAGCCATTCAAAAAAAGCTCCCCTAGAAGACTTTATAACTTTGTAGGCAACCAGCCTCCATAATCAAGTCTTACAACATAGCTCGCTACTTCATAAATTTGAAATAAATCATAAAAGGGGCATATTAAAATAATTTGTATCAGTAGGGACTGATTTAAAGCCCAGCTCCTCATCCATCAACGAGATGCTTTCATTTACTAGCGTATTCCTCCAAACTGCAGGAAAAGCTTCGCCAAATCCATTAATAATAAAGAGAAGAGAGCCTTCACGGAGCAAATGGACAAAAGGCAAGCAGAGAATGATTCTCATAAACTTATTTTTCTTTACAAGATCTCCTCCAAAAATAATCATGGCAGGCAAAATTAGACATAAAAGACTTTTGATCTTTTATTAAAGAATAATTTAGGACAATTTCTAATGCCATTCAGCTCAGGGGGGGTAATACATTAAAGGAGAGAGTGGCTGGCAAAAAAATTTTGGAAGGCAGTAAACCCATCGGCTTCACTGGGGGAAGTCTAGCGAAGAAAAGATTTATCCTTTGGAAACTGCTAAAGGTGATGCAGAGGGAAGGACTTCCACTTTTTTCCCACTTTTCTCGCCGTTTCGGTTGCCTCGCAGGAGCTATTTGCGGCTGGCGGGGGAAGCGCCCCGTCCCTCGCGGCAGCGGGGCCCGGCGGAGCTGCGAGTCCCGGCGCCGAGGGAAACCCCGGCGCCCCCGGGCTCTGCTGCCGGGTTCCCCGCAAACTGCAGCAAAGCTGACAGTAGCTCTAACCCGTCCTTTGGCTGAGCTCTGTGACTAGAAGCATTGCTCCAAAAACATTTTGTTTGCACACGCTGGAGCGTTTGTATCAAGAAGACTCAGCGTTGCTTTTGAAATGTGAGAGCCTTAAAAAATCTCCGGCTGCTAGAAGGAACTATATTTTCTTCACTCTGTTAATCGGCATTTAAATGTGAACTATCTCGAAGCCTTCTGTAGGAAACACAATTAAAGTGTCATTAAGAAAGCATTTTTCTCGTATCCTTTTCTGTAATAAACGAGTCAGGCTCAGTGTTTCGGCGCTGGGTGGTGTGCTGAAACACAGGGTAAAGCCGTGGCCATTTAACACACTAGTTGGAGCAAAAGGGATTCAAATTGGGAGCTGGATTTCAAGTACTGCTCCTTTTCATCCCAGCAATGCCAATATTTTCAAGTGTGTCACGTTCAGAGTAACTCACACAGAGAAATATTTTGTAGTAGTAACTAAAAAAATAAAAAATTTCCTTCCTTTCTCCGAGACATATTAGCAATATAACCGAGGTTAAAAGCCGCTTTTTTTGTTTGAGGGAAAATGTTCTCACCTAATTTACGGAAATTCTTTGGGAAAGGCGTTTTGTTGGTGGTTTTGATCTTTTAGCTTGGCAAGAACAGGGACTCTCTGAACTCTTAGCAAAAGAGAGACTTTGTGTTTAGACGAGAAGCAGTTTGTTTTACCGTCTTTTTGCAGTGCCAGCTTCTCTATTTGAAATAAGCGGCATGTTTTCATTCGGGTAACGCTGTTTTCTCGCTGTCTTCCCACGTGTAGCTCCCTGCCTTCCTGTCTCCAGCGAAAAGATTGCAAAGAAGTGGACAAAAACCACTGGGGACTCCAAGCACCCACTGCTGAGCTGGGAGAGGGAAATGCAAAGAAAATGATTCGGGCAGAATTCCTGAATGAAGGAAGAAATTAAATAAAGATCGAGGTAAGGTTTCCACGAGTATTTCCACTGAACTAACTCCCGGGGGAAAGACCAGGAGAATCGTGTGAGATTCCCCACCCTTACCCCTTTTTTTTCCCTGCGACCAAAACGTTTATGTTTTGCCACCTCACCAGATTGTTTAACCAACGGACTGTGATAACCTCCAGAATTTTATAGCCATTAACAAATCCGTTAAATCTTATCGGATTAGCTTTATGGCCACTAAAAGGGAGCTCACCTTCCTCGTGTCTGATTTTAAGACATGACTAATGCACGGTTATTTGGCAATCCTGTGTGAAAGGGCTGTAGACTCACAATATAGACCTCAAATTCCCTTGGTTCTCAGAGGTGCTCTGCTAAGGTGTTGGAAGGATGCAAATATTCCGCAAGGCTTCAAAGAGAAGTTCTTGCCGCGGGCTCTGGGGACAAACCCTGCCCTCTCTGGGACCCTTCAGCTCTCAGGTAGAAGCTCCTGCCCCAGGGTCTGACCCCAAACCCTCTAGAAACTCGCACGGGCTTTTTGCCAAGACCCAAACAGATATCGGGTGTCCCAAAAAAAAGCCTCTGCGCCTTTACCAGAAACCCAGCGGCCCGGAGAGGGACAGATTCAGCTCCCACCGTATCCCTGAGACATCTCAGGTCTCTGGGACCGTCCCCAGCTGACCCTTGTTCCCTCAGTCACCTCACAGGGTCGGCCACGGACCTGCCCTATGTATCGACCCAGTTGTTACTTCCTTTGGAGCCGCTTTGGATTTGCCTTGTGGTTCTGTCTTCTTTTTCTTTTTTAACGGGAACACGTACAGGTGCTGCAATAAGCCCCTTTGCAATATTTCTGATTTGCATCAAATTTTGATTTGCTTTTCTGACAAAAGGCTTTCAGAAGAGTCTTTTGTTATTTTTGCTGAGGCAGATTTCAGCTTGCTGTTACCTAAAGCCATCTCCTGTGTCATGGCTTCAGGCAGAAACAAATCAGCTTTAATTTTGCTCATTTTAGGTTTTCATCCCTTGCTGTCGGATATACTTTTACATATAAAAATATAGATTCTACAATATATAATATGTAATATATGTGCGTGCTTTTTATATTTTGTATAAATACATATTTTATATATATGTATATCCCTTTTTCCCCCCTGCTGCAGTTTTTATGATGGTACTGAGTTTGCAGGGTTGTACCTTGTCACACAGGCCCCCTGGGCAGAGTAAACGTCCATGAACTATCCACCCTCCCGGAAGGGCTGACCTGTGCTCTCTGCACTGAAAAGCAGCTCCTGCCTTTCTTGGTGTGTCCTCCCTGGCCCAGTGCTCTTTCTTTTTTAACCTCAAATAATTTTTCAAAGCAGCCTCCTGGCCGGGAGTGCTGAGTGCTGGCCTTCGTGAGGGCTGGCTGGGATGCAGAGACCCAGGCTTGACCCCATCTCTGGTCCTCAGGCCAAGCTGGTCCCATCTTTGGGTGAATTCATTTCAGGCTGAACTTTGTGTGAACCTGGGCCCGAGGGGAAGGGAACCCGACAGAGCAAGGCTGACGGAGGCAAGTTCTGAGCAAACCCATCAGCCTGAGTAAATATTGAACAAGTCCATGTGAAGGCTGGGGTTGAAATGGAGCTGTCAGACCAGTGTAAACTGTAAGGATAGGTGAGGCCTCTGAAGAGCAAGGAAACATTTTGTACACTCACTTCTGCAATTGTTCCTTCCACCCGAGCCCTTTGCCCCAGACCTCATTTCACCTGCCTGAGAGGCTAAAGCAACCCTGAAGCTGATAGGCGCTGAAATATCTGTGTTGGTGGAAGCGAATGGCCAAGGGGCAGTGGGGTGACCAAGGGTGGCCCTTTCAGTGTAACGGGCAGGAAACATTACAGCTGGGGTCAGACATGGGACAGCAGATCGGAGGTCCCCAACTTAAATCCAGGTGACCTATGCAGCATCAATCCTGAAAAATAAATATACTATATATTTGATACAAATACAAGTGAAATACGTTGTCTATAAATATATATAATCCAAATAAACATATATATGCCCAGTTCCCACACCTGACCAGGCTGCTGGGGTTGTGGGGCATGGGAAGTCCCAGGGATGGGAAGGGCGTTGGATGTGCAAGCTCCTGCCTAGGCGGGATCTGAGGACAGCTGCACTCACCCAGTGCTTCCCACAGCTGCAGGTCCTTTGCCCAGTTCTCCAGGGGTTTTAGTGACACCTAAAAATGTGTTCATGTCAAAATGTTGAGTTTTACTTAGCAGGCATGAACATCCCTCCTGGTTTACCTGATTTAGGGTGTATCAGCTCCCTTGGCAATGTCAGCATGTAAGCAGGTGCATGGGCACCTTGCTGCCTTGGTGCCACTCACAGAAGGTGGATCAAATTCTGTTGCAGAACAGAATCATCACTGTGTGATGAAAACCTCTCGCCCTCATCCTGCTCTGGTTTTGCTGAGAGCTGGGGAAGGGATGGCCTCTGACTAATTTTTCTGTGTGAAACAAGTTTGGAGAAACCCACAAGGCTTCCTCCCCTCTTCTCTTTCACTTCAAGGCATCAAAGGATTTAGGGGCTGGCAATAGCCCAACCCAGACATGGTACAGTCACTGAGGGGGAGGTTTTGTCCCCAGAGACCCCCAGGAACGCTTCACACCTTCAGTGCAAAGAGGCTCCAGGAGCAGAGTTAATAGCAGCCAGCAAAGTGGAGTTGAAAGTAAGGGAGCCTTCAGGGCATTATTATTATTACTTTTTAATAGAATGTCCTCTTCTGAGATCAAAAGGGCCTCACATTGTGAGAACAAATGCTCTAGGAAGAGGAGAAACATTTCACACTAAGGGGTAAGGAACAGATGGCCCTGGAGTGGCTGCCATGCCAGGCCAGAGTGCCGGGTGTGCTCCTCAGGTCCCTGCTCTGGGATCAGAGCCAGAGGAGAGGGACTCTGGGCGTCCCTTCCCCATCCCCTCCTCCCACAGAGGGACAACAGCTCCAACACGGTGACTGCCATTAATAATTCACATGGATACGTTTCTTTAACTGGGAATTTCCCCTTCCTTTGGGATATTAAAAGAATAAATCTCTATTAAGACATGGCTTTGTGTGCGAGCGCACAGGGGCACTTGGCTAATTTTCCTGCTCATGAAAAATGCAATACCAGGGACCCATGGACAGACACACACAGAGATATGGGAATATAGTGGATTATAAATAGCCACATCGTTGTGTATCATTTATATAAAACAAAGGAGTGTGTGTAGACCTTGAATTTGTGATAAAGCCTGACTATAGCGATAGGGCTATACCTCGACAGGGACTTCTGCATGCACATCTGCAGTGTGTGCCGCTTTCTCTGCAGCCTACGCCAATGTGCTGTGGGAGGGAGCGTTCGTGTCCCATATGGATCCATAGGTACCTATGTGGGTACTGAAGTACCAGTGCCCGCTCTTTATCTGCTTCTCCGGGTGTGGGGCAGACACGGGTGTCCCTCACCACCTCACAGGAGCATCTGCTACCAGCCGAGGGACCCCCAGCCGCGGGTGTCCTGGCGTGGCCTTCCCAGCCGGCTCCTGCTTCACAGCAGTGGGTTTCGGGCTCTTGAGACAAAAGGGAGCGTGAGAAACTTGGAGGGGAAAAAGAGATTAGCTGTGTGTGGTGATCGTTGTTAGAGAAACACGGCTGGGCAGCGAGGGGGGCAAAGGGAACGGGTGAGGGGGCAGCCTGGAGGGGGTTACATATGTAAGGGCGCATCGGCACCGTCTCTGCGGACCCTTCCGGAGACCCCCTTTGAGTTTCAAATGGGAGCTGGCAGCCTTTGTTGTGCCCGACACACTGACACACCGGAACCCTCCTTTTTGTCCCGGCCTTTCCTCTCTCCTCCGGCTCTTGCGGGGCCGGTCCGCCCGGCGCTGCCCGCCTCACCCGGGAGCCAGCAGGGTCCGGCCCCGGTGGCCGGGGAGCAGAGCAGGGCCCGGAGACAGAACCGGGGGCGAACATCGTCTCAGTGGAAACCCACGAGCTTTCTGAAGCACAACGCCCTGTCTCGATGAGACAGATGAAATCGCACAGCTTCAACAAAACCTTCAGTCCCGTTGGTTCAATGAATAGGTTAAACCAAGCTGACTCACACCCAACAGGTTATAAATCCAATCTGGCTGCCTGTGCCTTTTTTCCTCTCTTGGTGTTTGCTAGTGTAACAAAATCCTCTCTTCACCTTTTCCCCTTCTTTTTTTTTTTTTCTTATCTCTGAGATAATTGGCCACTCAAAAATCTTTTCTTTCGAGCAAGAGAGGTGTATTAGGTGGGGGAAGATTGCATCGCCGAGGAAGAGCGATGCCCTGTCGCCCAGGGACCTCCAGATGAGGCGGGTCGGGGCCGAGCGGCGCTGCGGGGCAGGGTGCCCGGTTCCAGCAGGTACTTTGCTCGTTCCTCGCCCCACTCACGCCCCCACCGAAAAGGTTTGCAAATTTGACGAAGCCAGAACAATAGTTTCTCCTGGCAGCCCCTCTGTTTACTTGTTTAGAAATCCCAGAGGCGTTTCGAGGTAAAAAGGTCAGAGCTATACCCGCGCCGGCTGCCTCCTCCCTCCCCGCCCGGCCCCAGCACGGCTCTACCCCCACGCCCAGCGCTCCGGTACCCGCACCGGGCCCTGGCCTCCATCCCCCCGCGAACTGGTTTCGTATGTTCCTTATACTGTGGAAAACAGCCTTTCAGGGATCACCTTGCGAAGCTGAAGGGAGGAAAATAAAGGGACGCTTCATTTTGGTTTTGAGTTGGATCAGCCTCACAGGACTGTTCCGTATCAATGAAAAACTCGCTTTGCCCCCACCCCGGACCCCAAGTCCGTTCCAATTCGTGTTGCTGCTTCAGTAATGCAGATCTGCCTCCGTGCCGGGATGCTTACACTGAGGGTGACGATGATTTTCTGTTCTCATCAGGCCTCGTTGCACAGTAAAATAACTCCACGCGGGGAGCGACGCGCTTCTATCCGGCCCCGTCTGGGCGACTTGTTCTGAACGCCCCTGAAGCGGAGGCGAGCGGCGGGCCCGATCCTGCCGGTGCCAAAGAGGGAGTGTGTGTGGGGGGGTTCCTAGGGTACCCACAGGAAGAAGGATCGGGCGTTTTGTTTGGAAGCTTTGGCAGCAGCCGGAGACCTTTTCCTTCCTCCTCCTCCTCCCTCCGAGCCCGGGCTCCCCCCGCCCTGTGTCGCGCATTTCCCCGGACGGGAGAGATTTCCATTTCCATTAGAGTCGAGCGGACTTGCGTGTGGAAAAAGTAAACTTTATTAGACTGAGGTAGTTTCATTTCGAGATACAGAGCACGGGGAAGGGAGTGGAAGGGAAATAGGAGATTCCGATTAAGAAACCGCTAGTTTTTCTCGATGACGTTTTTCCCTTTAAAACAATCTTTCACAAAAGTCGCCGTGGTTTTCAGTTGGTCCTACCCTAAAGTTTCTCGTGGGGAAGGGAAACAATTTAGCCATGGTTAAATAATGTTTTTATCGGACTCCGATAAGCCTAAAAGGGTGGGGGTACAAGGAACCGTGCTACTTCGCTCCAAGACTTCAGGCTATCGAGACGTACAATAAATAGCAGCCAGTGCATCAGTGCCTGGGGGAGCCAAGCCCCGCGGCCCCCCCGCAGCCTTGTTCCCGTCCACCTTCACACTTCCTACGACAGTGACCGTTGCCCAAAGTACCCCGAGGTCAGCCTTCGCCTCATCTCGTTTTCTCTGATAGCACAACCCTCCCTCCCCCAGGATCAGTAACAGCCACAGTCGCAGAGCATGTAGAAAACCCTGTAAAGCAGTAATAGTGCAAAATGGTAGCGGAAAAGTTGCATTTTTTTGCTTGGTGTTTGGGTCTTTGCAGAGGCCTCTTAGCATCTTGGGGGCCTTAGATTTCATTCCAAGATATACATACAGTAAATAAAAGGGAAATAAAAAAATACCCAAAACTTTTTTACAATCTCGCGGGGAGGAAAAAGACATCAAACGTAGGATTTTTGCAGGCAAAAGTCATTGTGCACACTTTTAAAACGGGAGAAAACTAAATTCGTTTTAAAGTTTCTGTAGTTGAAAGTGCAGTTCCTACAGGGGAGGGAGAAGGGAGAGGGAGAAACGTCCCTGAGACAAACGCCTATTGCTAAGGATATACGAGGACACGGCTGCTCCTTTGGAGTCCAGTGTTTTACAGAGGGTCTATAAATTAAGAGAGAGAAATGCAAGCGGGAGAACCGGTATCCAACGTGTGGAGGCGGCCGGAGCCGAGGGGACTGCTCGGAGGGAAGCCTATGTGCAGTCGGGACTGTGCGTGGGAGGTGCGTGTTCGTGCCTGTGGGTCTGATGGGGTCTGCGGGGAGCAGCTGCCCCTCGAGGGCAGCCCCGAGCTGGTCCCCGTGTCCCCGCGGGAACGCGTTTCAGGAAGACACGGAGCTGGGGGAGGCCTCAGGTGAGGTGCAGTTGGACTGATCCGAGGCTTCGCTCGCTTCCTTGGCAGACCTGGAGGCAGCAGGCGGGGCGAAACCTTCCTTTTCCCTCTTCTTCTGCTTCATCCGCCTGTTCTGGAACCAGATCTTGACCTGGGTTTCGTTGAGCTCCAGGGTAGCGGCGATCTCCACCCGCCGGGCCCGGGTGAGGTACTTGTTAAAGTGAAACTCCTTCTCCAGCTCCGTCAGCTGCTTGGTGGTGAAGTTGGTGCGGATGGTGTTGGGCTGGCCCAGCAGTCCGTACTCCGACACTTTAGCTGTAAAGGAGCAAACATCAACAGGGCAGGAGCAACCAGAGAAATTCCCTCGCTGGGACGTAGCGGGGCGGGGGGGCTTTCCCCCGCTCCTCTCCTCTCCTGGGCATTTGGTCCCTCCACCGCCCGGAGCTTCGTGCTCCCTCCCAGATCCTCAGCTATCCCTGGCTTCCCAGCCCGGGAATACGGACTTCACCGGGCTCTGCAGAGCTGCCCCCTTCTTTCCCTTGCAACCATTCCCCCCAGTTCCCTGCAAACTACCATGAAACTTGAACGTGCGTGGGAAGGAGTGGAAGGGGAGGGTGAAGGTGATGATGAGGGGAGGAGGGAAGATTGTGATTTAAGGAAGGTTGTGGAGAAGGAAGTTGAACAATAGGGGAGTGGAAGCCACGACTGTGGAAGAAGCAGGAAGCCCAGAGCTTTTCTATTCCGAGCTGGGCTTAAATCGCATTGGGCCTGCGGGAAACTGAGATCAGGGACCTTCCATCAGATGTGTCTGGAAAATCTCTGCCTGGCTTTTCCGCGGCGCTGAGCTGGTGTTAAAAAAAAAAAAAAAAAGGGCAAAACAAATCCGTGTTCTCCTGGAAGATGAGCCCAGTTACCTTGGGGCAAACCCCGGAGAAGGCAGCCTTTCCTTGCAGGGCTGGGGAGCTGCCCCCCGCCTCCCTCCTCCCCCGGCTGGGGACCATCCTCGCCCAGCACTGCTCTCCCCCAAACTCACCTGTCTTGGGGGGGTTCCTCTTCACTTTCATCCAGTCGAAGGTCTGCGTGGCGCTGGCGCTGGGGGGGCACGGCTCGGAGGGACACGCAGGGTCTTTGTCCTCGTTTAAAGAAGGCGAGAGGCTGCTGTAAACGCCGGGCAAGTAGCCGGGCTGCTCCTGCCCGTAAAGGTGTTGCTGCTGGTATTGCCCAGCGGCCCCGCAGTAGCTCTCTGCTAAGGAGCTGAGGTTGGATCCCGCGTTGGAGGAGTAGCCTGCCGCTTGGAAGTACACGCCATCCGCGTCCTGCTGGCCGAGGTAGAGCTGGTGGTGGCCGTAGCTGGGGCTGCAGGTTTGGGCCGGGTACCCGGCGGCCGGGGCAGCGCCCGCGAAGGGGATGGGTCGCCCGGAGGAGGGAGGGTGGTAGCCGGGGTTCTGCGGGGGGAGATGGGCGGCCGCGCTCCCTCCCACGCCAAAGCGCCCGTCTCCGTTAAAAGTGTCACTGGCGGGGCTACCTGAGCAGGAGGGGAAGGAAGGGGAGCTTTGCTCTAAATGGTGGTAGGCGCCCGTCCCACGGTTACAAATTGCATACTCTAAGAAGGAGTTCATCCTAGTATTGTCCATCTGCCACTGATGGAGGAGGGTCAGCCTGTTTTGGGGGGTATTCCGCCTGCCCTACAACCTTTAGATAGTATGTCAAAGCTGTAAAACTTCCTTCCATGCATCGCTGGCCCTCGAACCCCGCAGCCTTCGGCGGGGCCGGGGTGGGGGCAGGGGGAGGCGGCCACGTGGTCCGCCCCCAGCCCAATGAGCGAGGGGCTTCGGAATT
>VYZM01005600.1:17347-28768 GCA_013398915.1 Dromas ardeola
CTCTCCCTTTACAGAGAGGAGAGAAAATGAGAGAGAGACATGAATTGACACAAAACTACGTTAATGAAATATTAATAATAAAATAATCAAAATAAAATATAACAACATTAATAAGAAAGTAATTAAATACATACAATATATACAATATACACAAAACTTGAGCTCCCAGGATGATGATCACATCACTGGCAGGCACTGGGAAAGTCCCAGACTGGACTCAGTGACAGACGGACGGAAACTGGATTCGAGATCTAGATTCAGGAATGCACGTACCAGGATTAAAGGCAGACAAACAGACAGAGTCTTCCTTGGACACTGGCCGTTGAAGAAAGAGGACTGACTTACTTGATCCCTCACGTTTTATACTGATCATGATGCAGATGGGATGGAATACACTGCTGGTCAGTTTTGGGTCACCTGTCCTGTCTGCTCCTCCCTGCAGGTGCAAGGCCATTATAATTTTCCACTTCTGATCCTCCAACTTGGAGCACAACAAAGTGAGCTGACCTTGGTTGTTACTGCAATAAGTATAAGCAGAAGCCTCTCTGCATACCATTCCTTGGCACTAACTATAAACATCAGACCTTACCTCCTAGAAGTGGACACTGTCTGAAAAACATGCCATTAATTTCAGAGAGTTAGAAGACGCTTAACAGAAAAGTAAAACTACTGAACAGAGAATTGGTTCTGTTTTACCTCAAACTGGGACAATCCACCCCTTATTCTATACCATTTGTGTCATGCTCAAATCACTATTTCTTGTTGTCTTAAAATATATACATATATATATATATACAGATCACTAATTTATGATTTTTCTTTATACACAAAAGTTCATGGAGTTCTTTTAGTTCATAATTACAGGTTTCCATCTATCTTAGCAGTCTCTCGGGGCAGGAAAGATTGCATGAAATTAATTGTGTTTTGTGCGCACAGGTAGCATGTCCACTGGACGCCACTTCATGAAGCTACCTCTGTTTTTCATCATCCTTATGTTATCCTGAAAACAATTACTGAATACTGTAAGTATTATGTAGCAGTTAACACCATGCAGCTCAGAATTTAGTATTATCACCCAGGGTTACACTTCCTTGAGGTACACATTGGACTTCTCCATTCTTCAGCATCACTCACCAAGTATATCCAGGTCCTTGAGCAAAAGCAATCCCACGAATAGGTTTGCCTTTGCCCGAAGTAGGAAAAATCTCAACAGTTTTCCCAAACATATTCCTTTCATACACTCCAGGAACTTTATCTCTTTCTACAATATTTAAAAGGTCCGATTGAGCAAAACCAGATCGATTGATGGGTTCCCTGCTGTTAATTAACCAGGTAGCTTGCACTAAATGCTTTTCCCAATTTTTAAATGTTCCACCACCCATAGCTTTCAGGGTAGTCCATTGTATCGTTCAGTTTTTCCAGAAGGTGGTACATGACAGGGGATATGATACACCCACTCAACACCATGTTCTTTGGCCCTATAACTTCAGAGATTGTTTTTAAAAAGAGACCCATTGTCCAAATCAATTCTTTCTGGAGTGCCATGTCACCACAAGACTTGCTTTTCAAGGCTCAGGATAGTATCACAGGCAGTGACACACATGGGATAGGTTTGCAAACATCCGGCTCTTCCTTCCACCCCTGGTGGGTTTGAGGGAGTGTGACATAGTCAATTTGTCAGGCCTCCCCATAGTTATATTTCAGCCATCATCCCCCATACCACAAAGGTTTTAACCATTTAGCTTGCTTGATTTTGGCACATGTTTCACAATCTTGGATAATGTATGCAATAGCGTCCATAGTTAAATCCATCCTTCAGTCACAAGTCCATTTATATGTTGCATCCCTTCCTTGATGACCTGACGTGTCATGGGCCCACTGAGTTAAAAATAGTTTACTTTTATGTTCACAGTCCAAATATGTCTTGAAAATTTTAGCAGCCTGATCTGCTTTTTGATTGTTTTGGTGTTCCGCAGTAGCCTGACTCTTGGGTATGTGGGCAGCTACATGATGTACCTTTACGACTAGTTTCCCTAGACAGTCAGCAATATCTTGCCACAATTCATCAGCCCAGATGGGTTTACCTCTGTGCTGCCAGTTGCTCTGCTTCCACTGCTTTAACCATCCCCACAGAGCATTTGCCATCACCCATAAGTCAGTACAGAGATAGACTACTGGACACTTTTCTTTTTCAGCAATGTCTAAAACCAGCTGGATGGCTTTTACCTCTGCAAATTGGCTTGATTCACCTTCTCCTTCAGCTGATTCTGTGACTTGGCGGGTAGGACTCCACACAGCATCTTTCCACTTTCGATGTTTTCCTACAACGTGACATGACGCAGCAGTGATCAGAGCATACCATTTCTCATTATCTGAGAGTTTGTTATACAGTGGGGCTTCTTCATCACGTGTCAGGAATAAAGCAGTCATGTAAGGATGATAGAATTCAAGTGCTTAATGCACACAGAAGACAAAATGATCTTTAAATTAAAATTTTTCAATGAATATTAGAACTAACCAACTCTGCTTTTCAATGCATTTACACCTTTTACTTTCTAATATCCCCAGACAGGATAAACCAGATGCCTTTTCGCCCTTTTGCACTAGACAGGGACAGCACTTGGTGTGGAAAGTAGCTAAGGAAGTGGCTGCTGGCTGTCCAGTTCACTGCTGCCACAAAGAACCTGTAATCTGAACTCACTTGTCTCCTGGTAGGGACAGTCCCACTCTCTCTTAAAGAGTTATCCTCCAAACTTTCCCCAAATTGGCATTAATGTAAATTATTTCTAAGAGAAATAAGAGAAATTTCTTTCAGATTTGATTGAAATTGCTAAATAGTATTCAGGCCTTATTAGGCAAGAGAGAGATACACAACTGAGTGCATAAGTCACATTTCCATAACAAAACAGCCTGAAAATGAAACGGTCATTAAAGAGAATTAATATCTGTTTTCAGATTATTAGGGTTTCTCTTTTATGGAAGAGAAAATTCATAATACAACAGCTTCACTTATTCTAAGCAGCTTTGCCAGAGCAAACTGATCAAAAATCTTCTCTGGAAAGGTTACTTAAGATTAATGCACATTTGAATGCATCACCTGCTATATGCAGTATATTGTGCCAGTGATGGTTAATACATGGATTTGTGTGCCCATAAAAAACAAAAACAAAAACAAAAACAAAAACAAAAACAAAAACAAAAACAAAAACAAAAACAAAGCTTGCTTTTATGAACTTCAGCAATGGGATCCTATAAATCTGTAAGCGCCACATGCTGTAGTGAGTTTATGAGAACCTACGCATTTGTCAAGCCAAGGAATGGTCAAACCAAGTATAAATACAAGCAAAACCATCATGAAGGTACAGTGTAGCAGCACATAGTAGAATCTTATATTTTATCTGATTGAGGTATGTTGCCTCAAGATGGATTATTAAAAGTACCTTCTTACACCAGGGTAATGGATCTAACCTGGAAATATGCACTGTAACCATTACATTATGGACAAGATCTGTTTGGTCACAGCGCATGGGCAAAATACGCTGCCTTGAGGGCCACCAATGAAAGCTAAGAAACAAGAAAAAGGATTGTAGACTAGTGATGTTTTGAGGAAATATGACTTTGCAGGGTAGAGTTCTCTACATTTTGGGATGTGAGGATTCCCATTTAAATTTTAATGTTATATTTGTATGCTGGGGAAAAGTAGAGATATTTATTAACAATAGTTTATTTCACACCAAGTGTGAGAAAAAAGTGAAATATACCTAACTTGCAAACTCTAGAAATCTTTTCTTTCTTTCCTCCATTAATACAAAGAAAAGAGATTGCCATATATTTATTCTGTACTAGCTCTAGATTTCTCAATCATACATAAAGCAAAGAAAAAAAAATAAAGTAAAAATCCATCAGAAATTATAAAATCTTCACCTTTTCCACTTCTTTTGAACTTATTTTCTGGATTCCTGTTTACTTTTTCCAACCACTACCTTTTGTTTTATTCCTGAATGTGATCCAGATATATGAAACTAATTTTTATTATATTTTTTTTTCCAAAAATAGGGCTGATTTTTTTTTTAAGAGAATAAAGATCTCTATAGCAAGATACTGATAATTTTATATTTGTTCAGGATCTTTGTGATTGCCTTTCTGAAAAAGCCATCCTTCCGTCAAATGCCAGATCTGTTGCTGTTATGTTAAGCAGTGCTTTATTTTGCAAATTATGCAGAGATATAGCAGACTATTACGTGACGATAAAGGTAACAAAATCAAGTTCCAAGACATTTGATATTAATACATTATATACATCTCCCAGCTGAGCTATAGTGTTATATTATTGATCCAGCCAGGATAAGGTTGCCCCTAAGTTTCTTTCTTTTTCTTTAGGTAATCCACATTGTAACCGCCACAAGCAATAAGGGGAAAAAGGAACACTAGAAAATCTGACTGTGCTGAGTTCGGTTTATTAAGTGAACCAAGTGAGGGACAGGCTGTCTGAGGGAAAGATTTACACAGACACACACATGCAAACTTACTGTTAACTGACTGCCAGTGATTTGGCACAGTTAAGCGTGGAGGAAACAGGACAATTTCTCCAGCTGCTCCATGGTGGGCTCTGCACGGGGACTTGGCACCAATGTGTTAACGGTTGCACCTTGGTTCTTCTTCTAGGTGGTGTCCGACATCTATGTGCCAATGTTTCCCTGACATCTATTACTGGAGGGTTTTATAGCCAGGTGTTGTCTCAGGTGACCAGCCAGATCACTGCACTGAAACAGTAGTTTCAGTACTGGTCTCCTGGCACTTGTCGATCTATAATCTGTACCACTCACATTCAGTTCTTGTTTGCAATGTCCCGTTGGCTGTGGCTTATTATGCTCAGTTACTCACTTTTGATCTGGGCAAAGTTGTGGTGCTCCTATAACACATTAAATGTTATAGAGTCTTTTAAATCAAAGGAATAGGCCATAATTTCACTGTTCTTAACTATTTTGAAAATGTCGCATTCTCAGTGGGTCAAATTATGTTCTTGGTTATGAATCTCTGTGTGCCATTTGGCCTCTTATTCACTGGCAGTTATTTCTGATTTACACTAGTGTGGAAGGCTCTATGAATTCAGCTGGATTTACACCTTTTAACCCAGAACAACCTTTGTCCCAGTGACTGAGACCCACTTTCAATGCATAGGCAGTAGAGTAGGTCATCCAGCTTAAATTAAAGGACTTCTGAGTCATACTCTGTCAATGATTTAGGGAGACATAAAATTTGTGTAGCCTTTTCCTGCTAGTGCTTTTCCCAAAGAGCCACCATTTCCTTTATTAAACATACACGAGATGCAATAAAATCTATTTGCTTGAATTTTAGATTCTAGCCTTTTAAAGCTTTTAAATCATTCAGCCAGAAGTGATTTCCTTCTGCATGCATGAAGCTTTTCTCCCTAGAATTATTTTTCTGGAGATACAAAATTCCATGACTGACTTGACCTTGAATTGCTTATCTCTACAGCAAAATTCCACCTGAAATAAATTTATTAGGCCAACAAAGCACAGAAGTTGATGCCCTTTTACCCTGTTCCTGTCTCTCTTCCTGCCATTTTTACTAACCTCAAATCCCAAAGAGAAAGTTAAACTTGAACAACTGTATGAATTGACTGGCACATAATACAGCTTGCAGCTGCATGGTCTCAAACTCTGATCTCATTAGTTCTTCTGATAAAAACTGTTAGATGCTGTGGTATTCTAATGGGAGAACAGAAGGGAAAACAAAAACATTTTGGGAAGTGGTACAGATAAGTTATTAGGGTTTTCTTATTTTGAATCAGAGTACTGAATTAATGCCACAGTACGATCCACTAAACTTGATAAGCACCACAGACACAGGATTTTTTTTCACGATCAGCCCCTTAATTACTTACACATCCTGAAAGTCTTTGATATGGTAAGGGAGCTATCGGTGTGTATACATACACAGTGATTACTGTAAAACAACTGCCCTGAAGAGTAGATTAAGTTGTTGACAGTGCAAAGAAACAGAACACAGTTTAGGGGAGATGATAAAGCATAATTTAAATTACTTAGGCTGCAAAAGAAATCTAATTTCAGGAATTAATCTATGGAATTTGTCCAGATAACTGGGTTTGGGAGTTTCAACTGTCATCAACCACTGTCAGATCTTTAGACAAAGGAGTGGAAATTTCTTCAAATCTCCTTTGAAATATTTTCGTCCAGGCTGAAGTTAGACAGGTCAAAAGAAACACAGTCTTTATTGACGAAGTTTAAAATACAGAATTAGAAAAGAACCTTTCTCCTTGGCTAGAAAACTTTCCTTGGACGATTTCTGATTTTCATTTAAACCTAGTAACATAATTGTATAAGCATTCCTAATGGAAACAGAAGTAACCTTGAAAGTTTTACCTCAAGCTTCAAACTTGAACTTAAGCTGTGCGTGTGTTTTGTGCTTGCCTGTGTGAGAACATGCATATACACAAAGAGATGATGCAGCACAGATGAATAAGTATTCAAGCAAAGATTTTGAAAATAAATTTCTCTAATAAACACTTGAAAATTCTCTGGCCACTTCTGAAACTTTATAGCTGGCAGGTAGGACAGAATCAACTCCTTTGAAGTTCATCTGCTTGTGGTCAATAGCATATTGCAGGTTGCTAATATTCAAAAGGAAATACTGTGTTTCTGTTTTAACACAGGTGCTGGAGAACTTGTGATGCATCAGGACTGCTTTCAATTCCGTATATGTGCAAGAACCTAAAGTAATTTAAAATGAAACTACTATTTTGAAATTTTTGCTTTTGCTTTTACCTACAATGTATATTCTCTTATTTACTATGAAGGTTAAGGTTAAACAAAATACGAAGTTTATTGTGAGATGATGTTTTGAGGTGGTGTTCCATATGTGGGGCAATGTTCTTAAACTACTTCTCTGTTTTATGAAATAAAAACTTTAAAATAATTTATAATAGCAAGGTCTGGGTTCATAATAAAATTTACAAGAGAAATTAAGCCCAGGGTACAAACCTTAAAAGTTTGTCTAAGATTTGCTAATAAAATTTACTGACACCTAAGGTCCTACTTTTCTAAATGCTGGAAAGCTCTGTAGACTTCTCTAGTGCAGGATGCATCAGTATCTGTCAGCAGTGAGCAGTGCCTATCACCTTCTTTCTTTTAACACATATTAAGCCATTTCTGGATATCTTCTGTCATCACTCCTAGAAAAAAATGACCAGGCAGATTTTATTCAAGTTTTTCAACTAGACAGACAGGATTTTCTTTTTTTCTTTTTTTTTTTTTTTTTTTCTGTGATGAGGATACTACACCTTTGGAAATCCAGATCTGTTCACATTATATGCATAGGCTAGGTCTACAGCTTAAACAGAACAAGGTGTTACACATGTTATGTGATAATGATTGGTGGAGAATTGGACAAGCCTCAAAAGAACTGGATTGGGTGTAGAGGTGAAAAGTCAACAGTATAACAGTTGACAACCAGATCTGATGATTTTGAGTGGTAAATACCCTGGATAGATACGAGGTAGAACATTCTTTATAGAAATTATGGGCTTTGACTCAGAAGAATCTCTTACAAGTACTTAAAACTTAGCTGTTAGTATATGACTGATCCCACTGAAGCAAATTAAATGTTTACTTTCCTTGGAGGCCTGTAAGCACACAGAGAAGATTGTTTGAACTCTACCCTTGCCCCAGATTTCTACCTGACTGTGATAGTGTTGTAGATATACTCAGAGAATTATATATATTTTAGGAATGTCTTGAAAACATATTAATTATAAAAACTTTTGATTTCTTTTTCTCTGCAGGTGAAGAATACTCTTTTTTTTCACACTAGTGAGGCTACATTAATGGGATTTTTATCAACTTGAATGGGAACAGAATCTGATTTCTCATTTAATGATACCTGTTAGACTCCTTTGCTGCTTAAGGAAAAAACCACTACCTTTTAACTCATGATTTATCACACTACATCATTTTCTTTACATATATTGTAGAGCAGGACACACTAAGATATTTGACTAGTGTCTGAAGAAATCCTGTGATGTGAATTTATCAGTTCCCTTGCTCGTGCTGTGCTGTTTATTAATCTTAAATTGACTAAAAAAGGAAAACTGTGCTTTCACTACACAGCAATTGTAGGATAGTTTGGGAAAATATAACACTTGGAAACATTTAATAATCTTTACACTGAGCATTTCTTCTTCTCTCTGTTTTCAGCCAAGATGGTACTAGCATTGAGAATGAGAAAGAGGTGTACTGGAACTGTGCAGATGAATTTTAATCATCCTCAGCACCATGTTGTAAGGTATCCAACATTTATGACAAACTATTCCACAAATCTCGCCATGAGACATTTCAGTAACAGGACTTACTTATATATAGGCTGTTTCATTAATCAGAGGAGGATCTGCAGAGCTATTGAAATAACATCTCACAAAAAGTTAATGTGCCACATTGCGGTACCCTTTCCGCAGCGGGGGCAGTGGGGGGGACCCAGCATCTGCAGGACTAATAATTTAGCACAGTAAATTACTATACGTGTCTGTGAAACACTGCAGGTAGAATGCCATTCCTCAGCAACGACTTTCTCACTATAAACAAGCAGTTTGCATCATAAAAAAGAATTTCTTTACAATCTAATATATTGCTCCTTTTTTTGTGGTTTCTGTTTGCTGACTTGTTTGTTCAAATCTATTCTGAGTTCTGATTCTTTCCTTCTTTGTCTTCATTGTAGTTTTTCAGTCTCACAGTGTTGACTCCACAACCATGTGGTGTAACCTGAAGAAACCAGAAGAAACATAATGCAGTTTTTCTAAACACTGTTAAAGTTTCAGCTAATGTAATATATTTATTTTGTCAACACGTTATGGTATCATTTTGGGGACAGGGGAGGCGGAGGACAGAGAACCACAGGACTGCAGGACTAATAATTTAGTACAGTAAATTAATATACCTGGCTCTGAAACCCTGCAAGTAGAATGCAATTTCTCAGTAGTAGCGTTCCCGCGATACACAAGCAGTTTCCATCACCAAGTTCCAGTAAAGTTAAATGGACGAATGTCACAACACCAGTGAGAGATCAAGCATGCATTTTTCTGCTTGATGGAAAGACTGGGTATTACAAGGTGACTTGTAACAAAGTTTAGAGTAGATCAAGAAACATATGTTTAAATGTCTCGGAGCCAGTTGAGATAACTTACGCCCAAAAAACCTGGGTCCATCAGATCTCCATGCCATTCATTAAAGGAGTAATATATATCTGTGCATAACTTGATCGTCTTTTCCCAGGATTCTGTAGGTGCTGTTTCCACTAATGCTTTTTGAGATTTAAAAAGCCAGGAACTACTAATAATGTCATTCTGTTACTACCAAAATGTTAATTGATAAAACTGTGGCCTTCCAGAAGAGTTTTTCTCCATGCCTTAACAATTGCCTCTCTTTTAATTTCTTCCATTACTTAAAAAAAAAAAACGTAAAAGGCTAATATGTCTCCAGACCACAGTCATCATATTCTGGGGAACTCATCTGCGCTCACTGAGCACAAGAAGGAATGTCTTTCAGTCGGCCCTGTACACTATACAACCAAACCTTCACCTAAAAAAACCTGTAAAATAAACTGTTGTAAGGCCTGCAATTATTTTGAAAAAAGTGTATGTAGTGCTTTAAGGAGTTAGTGGAGATTTGAAGGAGAGAAAAGACTGGCTGGAGAAAGGAATAAAAAAATCAATGAGTAGGATGACTGATGGATATTTTTCCTATACCAAATAACTTTTTTTTTTTCCTGTGCTAATATTTTTCTATAAGAACCTATCGTTATGTGGGAAGAAATCAAATAGTTTTTCTACAATTGATGAAACAGCTTCAGATGTTGGATTGTATTGCCTTAATCTTCCTCTAACCTGATAATGGGGATCAAGATCATCCAATGTTACTACTTTTCTCAAAGAGAAGAATAAGAAAGATTATATATAAATTTGCATTAAATGCTTGCTCAGGCAGTTGTACCAAACATGGATGCACTTTTCCCTCAACTTCATGATACTGTGGATTGTTTCCTTCCTGTGGCTTCTTTGAAAAAGAATATAATTTGTGAAGCTTATTGTTAAAAATAAAATTTGTACAGCCTTATTCATGACAGTCCAATTCTATAAGTCTTCTGCATATTTAGAGTTTCAAAGCTATTTCCTGAATAGAATTATTGGTTCAAATTTGGTTTAAATGCATAGTTAGTATATAATTGAAGATATACAATGGGGGAAAATGGGTGCTAAAAAGAGAAATTTAAAGTGTTGAAATATATACAAAACTGCCTAAAAAGTTAAATTCACTTTATAGGCAAAATTAGGAATGAAGAAAAGGTATAAAGGCATAGTGGATGTGTTCCATAAGTTTGTTGCCTAGCACTATAAAAGTATGGAAAATGCCACAGTTCTTCTTATGGGAAGAAAGTTGAAGAAAACATCTTTTTCTATTTAGAGCCAAACCTAACTCTTTCTAAATTCATCTGAAAATTCCCAGTTGGCCATGAACTATGACAGTTAATAGACACAGGAAAATAGTGATATAGATTTAAGTTTTTCCAGATACAAACTATACCCAGCTGGCTTTTTCACAAGGCGTAACAGATGTTCAGGGTGTCTGTAGTACACCTGGCCTCATGAAAAGAAGAACGTGTGGCATAAACTCTCAAGTGGATACTTAATGTCAGGTTAAGCCTTTTTTTCTCTAAGAAGCATATTGAAGAAGCAGAAAACCATCCTAAGTATACTGACTTGCTCGTGCATCTCTAGAAGACTGAAGGCACAGTGCATTATTATAGCAAAAATTACTGTTAATATGCTTCAGTTGTACTATTGGGCTTTCAGGTTTATGGAGTAATATCATCCAGCAGATACTCCTCTTTTTAGCTGGACTTTGCTACACAAATATCACTGGTGGGACTGAGCAAACAAGACTGATGACCTAGAGCACAAGGCAATAAAAATATATTAAAATGAAAATTTATTAAGAAAACAAGTGCAGATTTCACTTTTCACAAATTCAAGGTACATCATTATTCTACTACTAAAAGCCCAACTGAAGCCTTTATTTGCTAGTTGTTGTTATTATTATTACTATAATTATTAACAGAAACATAAGTATTCAAAGCTTGTTCCTGCACAAAAAAACTGTGCCACCGGGTTTTCTTTATCGTAACTGACTGCTGTGTATCATGTTCTTCATTGTTTAATGCTGCACCTGTACCACCTAAAATTAGCCACAGCTGAACTGGTTGGAAACTAAAGCCAGAAAGCAGTTGACATTCAAGCTTAGTCACTGGGGTACAGACAGAGAGGAAGTGATTTGAGCGTTGTCAACTTTTGAGTATATTTGGCATTTTCCAGAAAAAAAAAAAAAATAA
>VYZM01005600.1:45696-70060 GCA_013398915.1 Dromas ardeola
TTTTTTTTTTTTTTTTTTAACATACCCAGTGAATTCCCATGGGTATAGTGAGAGGTATATGGTCCCACAGTGCATGCTAGCAGTCAGTGCATAGATCCTTCTTTCAAGGAGGTATCCTTCAAGGAAGAGACTGGGGAAGGTGGAAAGAAGGAAAGAATTGGAGCAATTTCCACATGGCCATGTTTATCAGCACTGGAGATACTTCAAGCATACATTTAAAAAGTTGAAGAGGCTTTAAGAAAGTTTACTTTTGGAAGACCCTGTTTTCAAATTATTAACATTATGTATTAGAGATAAAATTATTGGTAAAAACTGTCATTCAACAACTCAAGATTTCAGGGAAAAACATACTGGTTTTGCACTGATAAAAATGAAACAGTTTCTTGCCTCTCTGTTCAAGGCTGAGATTTTTAGTCACACGTGCAGTCTGCCGTGTCTTGTAAGTAGTATTTGTTTGTTTGTTCATTTTTTCAAAGCTAGGGAATACTTTCCAGCTCTTTCCAGTAGAAACTGTATCAGGTAAGCTGTCATTAAAGTCTCAACTAAAATGAATTTGAAAATTTAGATTTGAGTTTTGATACTTTCTTTTAAAATTGCTATGCAGAAATTTATGACTTTGTCAACATCCTTCTTCCCTGTATTGAAGCTTTTCCTTCTATACAAATCTGTTCCTTGGTTATGCCTAAGAAAATCAAATGTAGCACACTCCATGCTGCTACCATTGCTAGCTGCTTGAAACATTCTTGTTCTGGACTGTAACTGTCAGCAGAGGCTATCGATAGACAAATGGCAAAACCTAAGATACCCTAATGACAGGGAAAATACCTAGAGTCAGAAAAACCTCATAAATAGCTTCCTTCAGAGTGTCATTTTGTTATCAGTGTCAAAATATGGAATAATTTAAATTGAATACTGTGGTTAATTCAGCTTTGTTTCAGGCCTGATACTGTTAAGTTACCTGGTTCCCCTGTAAAAAAATGCTAATTACATTCTGTGTTTGTAGAACAGATTACTGTGAGAACAGTTTTAAAAAAGCTGGTTTGAAACACAGTGGAACGTAACACTTAATATAACGGCTCCTTTGAGAGGGGTAGGTGAGTGAGTGAGTGATTGATTGTAAATATTTTCCATGTTTCCGTTACTGAGCAAGACTTTTGACTTTGCAATTCACGTTCATGTTTTGTATCTCCTGAATGTGATTTTTTATTTTTTTTTAAGCAATAAACTTGAGATCTGTAAGGTGCGTGTACTTTAGGCACATAGCACATTAGCAAAATTTTACCTGCTGCTTCAGATATGTGCCCTATCATTTGGGATCATTGCAAACTTAATGTTCCAGAGAGATCATACTACTTAAAGTCGTGTTCTACACTTCAAAAAAACCAGCAAAATTCCTGAGGTCTAACATTTCTCCTTATGTCACATGTCACCAGTCAAATATCTTTCTTAAGGACATTAAAGTTCTTTCACAAGTAGTGAGGATGGCTGTGAGTCTTACAGTGTGTGTGTGGGTGGGGATGGAAACAGGATAAATTGAGATCATCAGTCTGGGGCAGTAGATTTTTCTCCAGAAAATAGTGAAAAATGGAGAGAATATGTGAATAGTGTTCAGTCTTTTCACACTGTCCTGGCATTTTAGAAGGACAGTAAAAAATTACAAATGAATACTTCTCTGATCTGAAGCAGTCAGTTATATAAGCTCTGGCTGACCACTGTGTCCTGCAGTTAAAAAAGCAGCATGTTCAATGGAAGGAAAATATCTAACAGAATATTCAAATGGTATGCCTACATGAGACTCATTTCTGTCACTGTGTAAAGATTAACTAAGTGGCATTCTTTGGTTTGTGTTAGAGAAAGAAAATCTACAAAATTATATAGTTTGATTTCACCTTTAGAATAAGGAAAATGGTGTAATTCTTAAACAATTACAGAGTCACAGAATGGTAGGGGTTGGAAGGGACCTCTGGAGATCATCTAGTACAACCCCTCTGCCAGAGCAGGGTCACCTTAGAGCAGGTGGCACAGGAACGCGTCCAGGCGGGTTTTGAATGTCTCCAGAGATGGAGGCTCCACCACTCTGGGCAGCCTCTTCCCTTGCTCTGCCACCCTCAAAGTAAAGAATTTCCTCCTCTTGTTTAGATGGAACTTCCTTTGTTCAAGTTTATGCCCATTACCTCTTGTCCTGTCACTGGGCACCACTGAAAAGAGCCTGGCCCCATCCTCCTGACACCCATCCTTTAAGTATTTATAAGCGTTGATAAGATCCCCCCTCAGTCTTTTTTCCAGACTAAAAAGACCCAAGTCCCTCAGCCTTTCTTCACAAGAGAGATGTTCTAGTCCCCTATTCATCTTTGTCACCCTTTGCTGTACCCTCTCCAGTCATTCCCTGTCCTTGAACTGAGGAGCCCAGAACTGGACACAGTACTTCAGCTGGACTTTGTGCCGGATCACAACCCTTTTTACCCGGCAGTTCAATTTTCAATACACCTCACTATCCATTTATCTAGCATATATTTAATCAGCTTGTCTATAAGGATGTTATGGAAGACAGTGTTGAAAACCTTGCTAAAGTCAAGATAAACAACATCCACTGGTCTCCACCTAGCCAGTCATCACCTTAGTAGATGTTCAACACTTCTTTGCTCATTGAGTGCTCATGTTATAAAACTCAGGCATAGAATGAGATTTTGTGTGATGGCCAGCATGTTACCCCTAAATTGCTTTGGGCTTGACAGCAAATATTTATAAGAAGCAGGTTTCTTTAAGCTAATCTTAATTTAACAAATATTTCACTTGGTGATGAATATACTGAAAATATTATGATACTTAGGACTATGCGGACCAGGCCATTATGTGTTAGGTGATGCCACAGGAAGAATTCTTATTTTCCAAGCATAGAACATTTCCTGGTACCATGTTTTTCACCTGCATAACACTGCTAGATTTTCAAAGAAGTGCAACATTAATCTTCAGTAAATTAAATTCAGAACTCTGGAATATCTAATCTGTGGCAAAAGCAAAAGAAAGAAGAATAGAAATTTTCAGCCAATTACAGAGCAAAGTGATGTGGTGGTGTCATCAACCTAAATTGCCATTAGCTTTTGCTTTGACATTATTAACCTGGTTATATTGTCAAGGTTAAAAAATAAATAGTAGGTGTTTATCACTATAGGTACTAGCTATTACTTGACAGCTGAGATGTAAGAGTTGAAATCTGTTCCCACTGAAGTCAGCAGAAATTTTGCCAATGGTTTTAATGGAATAAGGAGTTGGCCTTCATTTGTAAAGAAAACCACAGAACCAGCAGTGCTATCAGTGATGTAAGAGCTACAAGAAGAGATAATTTATAAGGGAGATTTGTTAAAAAATAGGACCTAATCCTGCAGTCCTAGCACTAGCAAAATTCTTTAAATGGTTAATAAATTAGAATAAGGAAGCCTATGGCTCATAAGTAAATACCATGTAAACTAACACAGAAATTATGAAAAGAAATACAAAAGTTTACACAGAAGGTATGTGCAGTCTTACTTTAGAATATGGGCTCAATGCATACACATTTATGCCCAGGCTTTAGTTACAACGAAAAAGATTATAGAGCAAATAGACAAATTTGCAGGTAACTCTAGTAAGTGAACACAAGAAGGCTGATTTGTGTTTAGAATGGTAGTTTCTGGAGACATAGCTGAACATCAGAGGATGGAAAACTGATAAATCAGTTCATTTCTTCATTGCCTCTAGTGAGTAATAGCTTTTTAAAAATAATTGTATGCATAAAATCATTACCCAATAGCTGCTAAATTACAAGCCTTAGATGTCTGCTTTCTATGACCTACTACTGACATGTTTTCCAAATTAAGACAGGTAGTATGCTGTAAACTACAGATTCTCCTGTAGACTCATTATGTAACTTTTAAGAGCTCTTCACATTACCAAGGGTCTCAGAGTTTGCGAAGTGTTTAGTTATGAACCAGTGCCCAAGGAATAAATTCATTCACTCTTTGCTGTCTTGAAGACAATGGTGATGCTTGAGATGAAATGAAAACACCCACAAACCTGAACAGGTAGGTCATCTGCAACAGCATAGATGTCATTTGGAATAATAACACAAAGAAACAATGCTGTAAAAAGCATGCAGCCTGCTAGTGTCTCACTGCTAATATCGCTCTTCTGCACACAACACTCATTTGGAATTTCACAGTAACAGTGGGATCCATCAATTTTACTCAAATATTCTAGATGTACCTATATTAGGTGAGGGGGGAAAAAAACTACCTTCAAGCAGCTAAGATCTGATTTATAAAGCTAAGCAGGTTTTTTTTATAATCCAGCCATTACAGTACAATATATACTAGCCAAACCATTGTGAAAATTTATTAAATAAAATATTTATACAGATGATAATACTGATCACTAAAAAATGTTATGAGACAATTGCTGAGTCTCAGAAGGTGTAAAAATATCAAGTGTCTTTAGTGTGGTTCAGAGAAGTATGGACTAACAAGAACAGGTAGTAATAAGGTTGCGTTTTGTTGTTTTTAACACCATCATTACCTAAATATCTGTAATTCAAGTGGTAAAAATAGGCATATTTGTATGTTTCTAAAATATGGCCATAAGGCTTCAGATGGGTAGAATACTGCAGGATTTGGGTCAAAGTCCTACTTTTGCCTAAGAAAGATTAAGAAAAATCTTTCTAGATTTCTTTCTTTAATGTCTTTTTTGTTGTTTTTCTTGCTTTCCTTTAGAAATATCCATTAGAAATAGTTAATGCTAAACTCTAGGATGCTGATATAACTCAACCTGGCAATTTTTGATTGAAAAGTTCACATTTTATTTGCTGATTGAGACAGTTTTTGTATGCAACTTTTGTTTTATTTTCAATGGAAAACAAATTATCATTTACCTTATTATGCAATATATCTCTCTAAATAAAATTTAATTAGAACTTTTAACATATCACAAATGATAAATATGTTAATCTATTATTAAGAAGAATTTCCAATTATTTTCAGCTTATGCAATTAGATACATGATCACAGTTAGTGTATTGTGTATGACTTTGTATGGAATCATAAACATATATTTATATATATTATGTATTCTAATATTTTGCTTGCCTCACTGACAACAATAGTGGGCAGGTGACACAAGGTGTATGAATTTTCAGTTCTTTCAGTTTCCTATGGCTTTATCTTTGCCTTTGTTTGTCATGGATCATTCTGCCCAAAGATGATGGTTTGGGGTCCAGTATTACACTTGTTCCACTTGTGACACTTGTCTGTGTGTAGAAATACACGTATTTTATAAAATTCATGAGAGAACAAGACAGAGAAAGAGCTATATTTGCATTATCAGATTATAAACTAAAAAAAAAAACAAACCAAAATTATAACGAAGTATTTCAATATACAGATGCAAGAGATATCTGAAAATTCATTTTGCACTCAAACAATTCAAATGACTGAATTAGAACTTAAATTTGGTGTGGACAAGCACACAGTCGTCAATGATGATAAGTGTATTTATAATGTTTAAGGAAATTTGTTGTTCAATAATATAATGGACATTCTAAAATAGCATTTAAGAATAGGTCACTCATTTATTGCCTTAAAGACATGTCAGAATTTGATTGTCAACATGTTCAGACATAAAGAAATTTGGAAAGCAAATGTTCCTACATTGTGTGGTGTGGCTTACCACATAAAAATGACATAGTTCAGTAAATACAGCACAATGGAAGTAAAACAATTACATTTTTCAGTAAGCATAGATATATTTATGTAGTATTTGAATGACTGCAGTATGGCATGAGTTATAGGATTTATTTATAAGTGAAGTCTAAGTATGAAAATCAAGCTTTTCTTTATTTAAAAATGAGGGAAAGTTGGATATCAGGTCTATGCCTGCATGAACAAAATGCTCTTAGGTCATTCATTTGTTCGGCGGTTAAGGAACACCCTAGCCAGTCATATGCATAGATGAGCAATAATAGCAAGAAGCTGTGACTAATTAGTAATAAAGAGTTGAACAAAGAAAAGATGAACCTATTGCTGACTGGGGCAAGTGATTTAATGACAGTGGATACAAATTGGACGGAGGTACTCAGTGCCTTCATAGCCTCAGTCTTAGCAACAAAGACTAGTGAAGGGATTCAGGAAGAATAAAGTGGATGCAGATCAAGTCAGGGATTACTTGGGAGAACTTAATCCATAGTAAATCCATGGTATGAGACAGGCTGCATCCTGCTGAGAGAGCTGGCCAATATCCTCAGAGGGCTGCTCTCTGACATCTGTCAAAAACTGTGAAAATTGGAGGAGATCAGTGATGATTGGAGGGAAACAAAAATTACACTCTTTAACAAAAAGCACCAAAATAACAATCTGGGGAAGTACAGACTAGGTAAACAAATTCAATACCAGGGAAAATCAGAGTATGTCTTATTGAAACACATTTTCATGCCTGTGAGGTAGAAGGTGACTAGGAACAGTCAGCATAGATTTATTATGGGTAAATCATGCTTGACCAGTGGTTTGCTTTCCTAACTAGATTTTTGATCAGCAGAGAAATGGGTGCCATTTGCTTCAGCTTTGGCAAGGCGTTTGACACTGTCTTCCACATTATTCTTGTATCCAATTTAGCATAATACAGTATGGATGGGAAAACAACCAGATGGGTACAAAACTTGTTGGTTGTTTAGACTCAGCAGGTAGTGCATAATGAGTTGTAATCTACCTGGATCTTGTAATGTGTGAGATAACATAGGGACTGGTCCTGCTTAAGATCTTGATGAGTAATCTGGAGGAGTTTATAGAATGCTTGTGCATAAGGTGTTCAGTAGACACCAGACAGAATGCTTGAGGGCAGGGCTGCTGTCCAGGACAAGCTTGACAAGCTGGAGGAATGGATTGGCAGGAAATTAACGATATCCAACAAAGATAAATGCAAACTCATACAGCTGGGAAGGAATAAACCCCTTTACAACAATACAGACTGTGGTCTGCCTGACAAGAAGCTCTTCTGTAGCAGGCTTGTAGGATGTGGTGGATAACACGCAGAGTATGAGCCTGCCAGCAAAGGTGGCCAACAGCATTCTCTGCTGTATGAACAGGGACACAGCCAGCTTATTGAGGAAGGGAATCATCCCCCTTTATTCAGGACTTATTAGACCATATATGGAATACTACATGCAATTTTGGACTACCCAATGCAAAAAAGACATCAGTAGGCATGACTGAATTCAGAGGAGGCCAGCAAGACAGTTGGGGGCCACAGCCTGTGCCTTGTGAAGAGAGCTGTGGGACCAGGGGTCATTCAGCCTGGACAAGAGAAGGCTTTAGGCAAACCTAACAGCAGGCCTGTGGCACCAACACAGAAGCAACTGAGGAAACACCAGCCAGGCTTTTCGCAGTAGTGCATGGTGAAAGGCTGAGAAACAATGTGCATGAGCTGAAACAAGAGAGTCTCAGGCTTAATCTTAAAAAAAAATCACCATCAGGACCATCAAGCAGCAGAGCAGAGGAGACCAGAGATCTTGTGTTGTCTCTGTCCTTGGAAATTTTCAAGTGACTGAACAAAAACCTGAGCAACATAGTCTGACCTTGTATTGAGGACAACTAGTGGGAGCTTGAACTGGAGACTTCCTCAGGTTCCCTTCAACCTGAATTGCTTCCATGTTCCTATCCTATGACCTTGTTCTATGTATGTGCTGGAATGGTCATGTAGAGCCACAGGCGAGACGGATTATAAAAGATTATGAAAACTGAGCAGAGGAGTGGTTAGTGGGCTAGTCAAGCTGAAGATGCCACTGAAAGAACCCTTACAACAGAGACTCCCATTGCCACCACATAGTAACTGACCATCCTGTCTGATTTGCCTCCTCACATGAATATGGCCCTATGTCAACACCTCAGTAAATTAGTTTTGCTTTTAACAAATGCTCTCAGTATCTGTACAGCAGCAGTATGAGGTAGATTAATTAATGTAGTAATTTAGTCAATTGTGTAAGAGATTTTGAGGTACATTTTGGTGTGCAAAGGCAATTTTATATTTTTAAATATTTTCTACTTCTGTCATGGTTAAAAGCTCAAATTCATATTTCAGGTTTTGGCTTTATATTATTAGCTCTCATGTGGAAGCAGGTGGTATGTGGGAATGTCTATGTCTTTATCACTTTGTTCTTGTTGGTGATCTTTAATACCACCATTGTCAGATTCGGGATAGGGTTAAGAAAGAAGGACTATACTGAAAAAGCTAGTACTTAAAGTTGCTGTGAAAGCGTAAATATTACAGTTTTGGGTTTTGTGTCAGAAAAAAAAGTGGTTCTAGCCCTTATGAATGTGAAGTGTCTGAGTCAACCAGAGAAGTCTAGATTTTGCTTTAACTCTTGAAAGGCCTGACTCTTACAGCTGACACCGTTATTAAAGTTTGGAACATGGTGGCAGAGCTCTAGCCAGAGATATTTGAAAAATATTAAGTGAACCTTCAGTGAGGAAGCACTATGAAAGGGAAGTGGGAATGACACTTCTGTAGTTTCCAGTTCCCCATTTGTCCTGGCATTCCAAAACTAAGGTAAGAAGACAGCTAATGTAAGTGCGGCTTACAACAGGGGTATGAGCAATGACCTTGTAGTGGAGAAATGAACTGTTCATCTTTTAAATATTGCAGTGGGGCAAGCCTTTGTATTGTCTTCTCCTACATAGGGTTGTCTCTTTCTTGTCACTCTTACTAACACTTCTGCACACAGCTTAAGACTTAAGACAAATTGTTCAGGAAACACATACTCTAAAATCTCTTAGATCCAAACTGCTGGAAATATGCAACTGAAAAAAAAAAAAAAAGGATAAACTTGATAATTTTTGCTTAATCTAATACCTTTTCCTGCCCTCGCCATCCTTTTACTTTTCTTTTTTTTTTTTTTTTTTACAAGTATCTTANAGACATTAATAGAGTTTTGGGCCCGTCCTTTTCTTTTTTTTTTTTTTTTTTTTTTAGCAGAGTACCTTACACATCCTCTGACCCATTAAGAACAATCTGATTAATTTCCCATTACAAAAGGTAAAAGCAAATGTGCAGTCTCAGCCTATTTCAACTGTATGAAACTCAGTTGCCTGAAATGTAATCTGGGAAGTGATTCCTTAACTTGAAACACAGGTGGAACTGTGTCTGAAATCTGGCACTCTCATGAAACTCCAGGCCCCTTTAAGAGTTTTGGGTTTCCATCCAGGGGAAGTAGCTAGTACCCAGAGCTGAAACTGTCAACAAATGATTTCCTAGCCTGTTTGCTTTCAATGTCTCCAGGAATGCAGTGGAAGAACGTGCTGACAAGGTGAGTAGGAACAAGGTAAGACCCATAAATGTGTTTATCATCATAATAGGTGGGTGAGATATGGTGGAAGTTTCCCTCTGTTTCATACGCAATTTCAATCAGCCATTTGCCCTAGCACAAATATGCATGGTGGGCTGCCCTAACAGAGAAATGATTTTCGCTGTGTCATTGCACAATAAATTGATGAGTGTTTTGGACATCTGTGTCTGAGATGACTTTTCTTTAGTTTGCCTCAGAGGTTTTTGAAGACCTCTTCTGTGATGGTGGATAATAATTGAATTCCTCCAGCTTCATCCATTCTGTGCCTCTGAGATCCTTCCTCTAGTGACTGTGACCTCCCCTATCCTTCTCTTATTGTTCTAGGGTATAACCATCTCTATATTTCTGCAGAGGATTCATCTTCCAGATTTCAGTTACTGAGGAATAAATGACAATGTGCTGTGACCTTTTATACTAGCACTTCACAGTCTCATATGAATTGCAATTACATTTTCTCTTTTTTGGCATGTGTGGCCCCTCAAGGTTCTACACAGCTGAAGATCTGTGGCAGTGCTCTCCTGAGCATCAGAAACAAGATAGCCCAGATGAACAGCAGCTGCACATTCAAGTACAGAATTATTTCTCATGCAAAAAGGTATAAGAATCCTTCCTGTAAAAATCAAAAGAACTATTTAGAGATGAGTGTGACATTTAGTAACACAAATGTCAATTTGTGCATTGAAAACCCATTCTGTTCCTGCTTTCAGAGTATACATTCATAACCCATACTTCTTAAAGATCTTTGGGAATTGGTAATTTGTCATTCAATGATCAAAGGAAAAAACATGGGTAACAACCTATATAATGAAAGTTGGTGGGATTTATGTGTCCCTCATGCTAAGAAAGGAATTGAAGTGAATGGTCTTCTAGAATTAAAATTAATATATCTGAGAGAAGATACTAAAATTCAGAGGCGGGGGATATGTTGAGCCACCTTGGTAATATCTAGAAGTTTTGTTTATATTTGTGCTCACTTACGAATATGGCTGTTAGTAATCTTTCCAGTCAGTTTTGTAACAAAACTTGAATGAGTGTCTTGGTCTTGTGGTTTTTCTTTTGATTCCTATTTTGTGGACATGATTCTGCAATATTGGGGGAAAAAGAATGTGCTTGTGCAGACAAGCAAAAAGTTTGTTCTACATTCCTTAGAAGGTCAAGGAGATGCACAGATCCCACACATCAGAAGAGGAGCCCAAATAAAGATTACCATTAACAGAGTAAGAAATTAAACCTCTGCTTATCTTAGAACTTTTACATTAAGACAAAAGATCCTCCCCTGCTGCCCCAGTTATACAGATCTTCTGCGGGTAAAAAGTTTTGTCTTGCCATTATTCACCTGACAATTGCATTGTCTTCTGAGACCTGTGATTTTCTGTTATTAGACCAAACAAGTTCTCAGAATATGTTGTAAAGCACATTTTTTGAAAATGTTCAGAAAGTTTGTAACTGAATTCTTGCTGAAGGAAAGTAAGTAAATGCCTAAAAATCAGAGTAATAAAGAATAATTACTTTTTCTGTTGTTTGATTTGCCATATATCTTTGCACTCAGTGTGACCGGTTAAAAAAACCTCCTGATATATCAAGACTAGAGGTCACCACAACATTTTAAGAAACAGGGTGAAACTCATGTATATATCATAAAGCTTTTGAAAGTTGTATTACATGGTAGATCTGTAAGTGTGGAAAAACAATAATCTGGAATCAGTACAAAGGTTTGGTGAAAAACATTTGCTGAAAAATAAGTTTTGCTTTTAGAAATGTCATTTGACATTCATTTTTGGCCATCACTTTTCTGAACATGGCTCTATTTGACCATCTTCAACACTTACCTAGTCTGGAGTGTTATCCTTGTGCAAGGATATCCTTGCAAGTGATATCCTTGTTCAAGGAGTGCTTATTTGTTTCTAAGATGTAGGAAGAAATAAAGCCTCTGAAGAAGCCCATGATAGAACAGTTTTATAAACTAGAACAACATAAAAAAAAAATTGTCTGTAGCCTGAAAATCCCAAGATAATGGGATTTATTTTTATGTAATACACACCTGATTTATTTTCCTCATCAAACTCCATACTATCCATACATAGACAATTTCTTTGATCTTTTAGTATTTTTATTTTCTTTTACTTGATTCACTTTATTATTAGTGTTTAGAATTTGTAATTTGGATGGTAATAGAATCTTTGTTTTCATGCAAATTTCCTAGGCTACACAGCATTCAAATACTGGGTTTTGGAAATAGAAACTTAAAGCACGAATGCTAGATAATGCTTAAAATATTGTTAGAGGGCACAAGAATATTTTTGATGAAAGTCACTAGAACACTCTGATCAGGCAAAAACTTGTAATATAATGGCTAACATTATGGATCCGCCTTGAATATAATAGATGCAAGATTACCTGGAACTTTGACATTATTGGTCTTACTTATCAGTTTAAGAAAATCTCTTGGGGGAAAAAAAAAAAAAAACAACGACAAAACATGACATAAGGACAGAGATAAAGCAATTCAGTAAGAAACGGTATGAAAGTAGTCTTTAGTAAGTACAGTCTTTACATTTAATACAAACTTCCAGCTGACTAGAGAAACCTGTTTATGAAAAAATGAGCAATCCCAGAAGAAAACCAGATTAAATTACAGGAAGCTACTTCTTACTAGTTTGGACTAGTTCTGTACTTTCTGCTGAAGTGATCAATTTTCTTTTATTCAAGTTATCAAATTATCTCCTTAGAGATTTTCCATTTCTTTGCAGCTGGTGGGTGTTTGGATAAAACTGAGGACAGAATTCAGCTCACAGTTTTTGAAGGGCTTTGGTATCTTTCAGGATAAAGAATTCAATGTAAATGTAAGATTATTATGTAGAATAAGAGCCATGAACTTGGAAAGCAATTAAAAAAGACAATGTAGAAATTATCATCAGGTTCATGAACAGAATAATGAGGGCTAAAATGCAAATGAATACCAATGTTTATTTATAAACTATTATCAGTGTAGGCTGTGATGTGTTCAGAGATACAGCATATTTTAAAACAAAAGACAAAATTGCAGGAGAAGCTAAACAAAAATATCTTCTAAATCCTGAATTCCAGAATTATCAATGGGAATCTGTACAGTTAAGGATACTCACGGAAATAAATAATATTTGTTTATGCAAAAGCTTTGGACTGGTTTAAATATTAACACAATATATTTCTTCCACGAGATTGTGTTAATTTTTAGGAGAATGAAATGGAATCTGTGTCCTAGACAGGAAATAAAATCACCAGTATCATGTTCCCAGTGCCAATGTTAATTGTTCTGAATGAGCTGCCAGTAAGTTTATATGAGGATAGAAAGGTGGTTGTACCTGATTTAAAAGAATATGGTTAGATAAGAATATTAAATGAAAACTACATCTATACTTTTGCAAATCTGTGCATAGAAAGCAATTTCTCTTTGAACTTTGTGAAACCTGGTTCTACTGAATTGTATCAAAAAGCAGAACATTTCTGCACAGAATCTTTCTCCTCTACATAACCAACAAGGCGAGGGGGGGAATGTAAAAAAACCCAACTCATTAGGGTTTTTTGGGTTTTGATTTTTTTCCTATATTTTATTTCTCTTCTAAGACAACAGTTTACATTAATTATGTGCTTGGCCCTATAGCCCTATGCTAACGTATCCTGTTTGTTTGAGAGGCCAAAGTAATCCCCAAATTACCTCACTCTAAATGAGCAATTCCATACAGAAAACTGTGCTGGTTTTTGGCTGGGATAGAGTTAATTTTTTTCATGGTAGCTAATATGGGACTATGTTTTGGATTTGTGCTGAAAACAGTGTTGATAATACAAGCATGTTTTTGTTATTGCTGAGCAGTGCTTACACAGAATAAAGGCCTTTTCTGCTTCTCACACCACCCCAACAGTGAAGAGGCTGGGGCTACAGAAGTTGGGAGGTGACACAGCTGGGACAGCTGACCCCAACTGACCGTAGGGATATTCCATACCATATGATGCAGCATATAAAGCTGGGGGAAGAAGAAGGAAGAGGGGGGACATTCCTAGTTTGTCTTCCCAAGTAAATGTTAAGCGTGATGGAGCTCTGCTTTCCTGGAGATGGCTAAACACCTGCCTGTTGATGGGAAGTAGCGCATGAATTTCTTGTTTTCCTTTACTTGCGTGCACGGCTTTTGCTTTACCTACTAAACTGTTTTTATCTCAGCCCATGAGTTTTCTCACTTTTACTCTTCCAATTCTCTTCCCCATCCCCATGTGGGGGAAGTGAGTGAACATCTGTGTGGTGCTTAGTTGCTGGCTGTGGTTAAACCACAAAAAAATCAAAACTTCATTTTTTTGTTGAGAGAGCTGTCTGAGGTTACTGCTAGGCTGCTTTTGGTCATTTTTGAAAGGTTGTGGAGATAAGTTTGGAAAGACAAATGAGGCACCCATCTTCAGAAATGTAAAAAGCATGGTTCAGTAAATTAAAGCCTCACTTTGATCCTTGGGGAAACTATGAAATGGATTTTCTTAGAAGTAAGTTCTGAGCACATGTAGGAAAAAAACCCAGTATTTGGGAATAGCCAGAATGGATTTCTAAGGGAAAATCATGCCTGACTGGCAGGGTTGCCTTCTGTGGTAAAATAACTAGATCTGTAGATAACAGGAGAGAAGTGAATGTTGTCTGCATTGCAAACCTTTTCACAAGGATAATTTTTACCTTTTTATCCGTCACAGCACCCTTATATTCACCTAGAACACTATGGTTTGGACAGATGAACTACCAGAAGGGTGAAAAGACTGGGTTTCTCAAGCACAGAGGGTAATGGCTGCTGTGTCATTCTCTACCTGGAGGCCAGTTAAAGGGATTTCTCAGGGGTCTGTCTTCTTGTCATCCCATTCAATGTGTTCATCAATGGTTGTGCCCTCACAAAGTTTGTGGATGGCACCAAACTCGGGTGTGGTTGGTACACATGAGAAGAAGCCTGCCTTTCAGAGGGCCATGGACAACATAGAGGAATGGACCAAAAGGATTCTTATTAAACTGAGCAAGGATAAATGTAAAGGTCTGTGTCAGGTATGGATTAAGCTCCTGCAATGGTACAAGGACAAGTCCTTTTCATTGCCTGAGCACTGACTGGCTGACGAAAAACTGCTGAAAAGGCCCTGGAGGTATCAGCTGACAGCAAGCTGATCAGAAACACAGCTAGTAAGTAGATCGAGGGAGCTCTTTACTTTCCTTGGCACCCATTAGATCACATCTAGAATACTATATCCAGTTTTGCATCCCCCATTCAGATTATTAGTATCTTGGAAGAGGTTTCATTTACTTGAGCTGCTAAATAGGCAACTACAAAATCCTCAAAGGAACAAATCTCTTTTGTTTTAATGAAGTAGTTAGCAGGTTTTGTATGTAATCTATCTATCTCCTGCTCCCTGACTCCAAGGTACGTGCAGTTTGTCCATGCCTTTTGATTTATAACTACAACTGCTAATGGGAAGTAATGGTCACAAGGAAGAGAAGAATGAATTCCCAAACTGAACACTAATAAAGAAAGCAGAAAAAACAGAGAGGAAACTATGCATAAAAAAATATCTTAATGTATGCATCAGTTCATTTCAGTGAGATACTTAAATCACATTTTTCATGACCTTTTTTTTCTAGGTATTCTGTGGTGCCAAGTAAGGAATAATACAGAAGTCAATAGGAACTCCAGATTTTTGCCATCTGCCTATTCCAAAAAGGGAATGGTTACCAAAGCTTAGAGAGTTCAACTGAAATCAAAGATTAGTTAAAACTGATCAAAGAAAACTATGGGAGCTATTGCAGAGCTGACAAAATACATCAGGAAGTGCTCAAGTACACATAGCAGTTGCTGATAACAAATTTCAGTCATACTGACATTCATTCCAATAAAAATTGATAAATGACTGAAAAGGAAGCATATCTGCAAAAGCACCTGGGAATGTGGTTTTGGCTCTTTTAATATGAAACCAAGATCAAACGAAGCATTCAAACTCAAACTTCAGATAATATAAACATGGTAAGCTAAAGTGCCAAGATGAGGGAATATAAGCATAGTATATTATGTATAAAAAGCATATTCAAAAAGCAGCAGAACAGTGCATGAACTTAGTGAAAAATGATTTGACGATAAATATGTATGAGAAAAATGTTGGAAACAATAATTGCCTTGGAAATATAAAACAGAAAGTCTGGAGATATCAGTGCATTTCAATTAAAGATAAAACAATGTGATATCATTTTTATATAATCCAGATGTTGGAAAATGGTAACAAGTCCTTTGTTCAGCCTTGAAATAAGTAACAATATGCAGACCAGTATTTTAAAATGGAAAAATGAATTTGTAAAATTAGAGAAATGATCTGGGTTTAGATCTTTAGGAAACAGATAAAGCAAATAAAATATTTTTCTAAATCAGTCTTAACAGGAAACATCAATATGCAAAGTTTAGGTCCATTTGAAGTCTAAATTTTCTAAACAATGGAACAGGCCTCTGGACTGTCTATTCTATTGGATTGCCTCTCCAAGACATGTCAAATATTGCAGTAATGTGCTGATTTCACAGAAATGATAGTTTATTTTTCATCTGGGAAGGAATACATGCCATGCTGACTGGCTGGAAAGCAGCTTTGCAGAGAAGACCCTGGGGGTCCATCCTGGTGGACACCATATTGAACATAAGCAAGCAAGGTGCCCTTGGGGCAAAGAGGGCTAATGGTACCCTGGGCTGCATTAATCAAAGTGTTGACAGTGGCCAAGAGACGTTATTCATCCCTTCTACTCAGCACTAAGATGGTGGAGGGGCTGGAGCATCTCTCATGTGAGAAAAGGCTGGGAGAGCTGGGCTGTTCAGCCTGGGGAAGTAAAGGCTCAGGGGGGATCTCATCAACGTGTACCTGAAGGGAGAGTGCAAAGGCGACAGTGCCAGGCTCTTTTCAGTGGTGCTCAGTGACAGGACCAGTATCAATGGGAACAAACTGAAACACAGGATGTTCTCTCTGAGTGTCAGGAAACACTTTTTCACTGAGGGTGACTGAGCACTGGCACAGGTTACCCAAAGAGGTTGTGGAGTCTCCCACCTTGGAGATATTAAAAAACCATCTGGACATTGTTCTGGGCAACCTTCTCTAGGCGATCTTACTGGAGCAGGGAGGTTGGACAAGATGACCTCCAGAGGTCCATTCCAACCTCAGCCATCCTGCGATTCTGTGATAAAAACAGCAGTTTACTAACAAGAAACAGCAGAAGGCAAAACTAATCATATCCTATTAATATTGATTGGGAATGTTTTTTTTAATTAAATAGAAAATTTTATAATTTTAGCACAATTGTATCCAATTTTACTTGCAATTTTGTGAGCAGGTATTTAATATTTTTTGTTGTTGTTTACTAATTTATTTGTTTATTTATTTGTTCATTTTACAAGGCTACTCACTTACAGAAACAACCCACCTTGAGAGAATATTAGGTAATTTTTCATTATTCACACACTTTTACTTCAGAGAGGACTATTCCTCTGGTGCACAGACCCATTATGAGGACCCCTAAAAATCTCAGTGGGAATATAAACAGTTGCATTTATCTTAAGAATGAACTATGATAAAGGAGGCATGTACAAATAGCCTGAAAGCTCTAGGCAAGTTTGGAGAGTTTGGAGGTTTATCTTTTACCTGAGACTCCCAATTCAAAACCATTGTGGAAACTATAGTGTTGGATAAACTAAAAAGATTATTGTGATCCTTGATTAGAATGGGCAGATTTTCTTCTCACAGGAATATCTATCATATTTGAATTATTTTGGTTTTATACAAATAAAATTAGTTCAGTCTTGGGCAAGACTGTGAATGAATAGTTAATATTTATAAATAGCAGTAAACTTCATTTTCTGTATTTGTACAGAAAATAGCAGAAGTAGGTGCTATGCTGGTACAGATACCAAGTATTGTACAGTACTCTTGGCTACTTATCCCTACCAAAACTGAGTCTAAAAGTCTAGATTCCATCCTTAAAAATGCTTATAATTTCTTAAGAGTGAGGGCCTGACAGTTGTGTGGTTTTCATAGATGAAATATTTACTAATGAATTCCCTCTTGCAATTCTAATTTGAACAGCCTAGTTCCTTATATTTTCAATACAACACAGTGATTTAGTGCCGCTATACAAGCAACGGTTCACAGGGAGTGATCCCTGCATATAAAGATTATAGGTCTTCAAATGGGCCTATGTGTTATATGTGAGTTTAGCATAACACTAATACAATTCAATTAAAAATCACAATGTCTTTATCACTGTGCTTAAATGAAAGAACAAATAGCTGTAGAGAATTCAATTAAAAGTTATTGATGTAACATACTGGTAGTATCTGTTGTTTAATCTAGAGTGTTTTATCTTAATTTATATTTTGGTCTAAATTCCTCTATTTGTTTGTCTTCACTGTAGTTTTCTGAGTGATTAATAACTACTGATAGCACTCAGGCTTGCCTAACCTCACTGTGAGTAATCCAACTACAGAAGCAGATGTGTATATATTGCTGCTTCTCCCTTGATCATGCAAACACCACATCTGAAGGTGTTATCACACAGTTTGTGGTGCTGTAGAACTATTCTATGATTCATTTTGATTCCCCATTAAGTGATAGAAATTGTGTTGGCTTCAGGCTAGCCAGTGGAAGACTGACAGCCTTAGAAATATAGAATGATTTGGGTTGAAAGGAACCTTTAAAGACCAACTAGCCCAACCTCCCTGCTAGGGGCAGGGATATCTTTCACTAGACCAGGTTGCTTAAAGCCCCATCCGACCTGACCCCAAACACCTCCAATGGTGGGGCATCCACAGCTTCTCTGGGCAACATATTTCAGTGTCTCACCATCCTCATAGTAAAACTTTTTTTCCTTAAATCCAATCTAAATCTACTGTCTTTCAGTTTAAAACTATTGCCCCTTGTCCTGTCACTAGAGGCCTTTGTAAAAAGTCTCTGTCCATCTTTCTTATAAGCCTTCTTTAAGTATTGAAAGACTACGATAAGGTTTCCCCGGAGCCTTCTGTTCTCCAGGCTGGGGCAGTGTGAGAAGCAGAAAGGCCTTAACTCTGTTTAAGCACTGCTCAGCAACAGCTGAAACGTTGGTGTTATCAGCAGTGTTTTTGTCACAAAACAAAAGATATCCCCATACTAGCTACTATGAAGAAAATTAACTCTATCCCAGCCTAAACCAGCATACAGGTCCATCTCTTTCTTGTACTGGGGACCTGAGAGATGGATGTAGTACTCCAGGTGAGGTCTCACAAGAGTGGAGTAGATGGAGATAATTAACTTTCTTGACCTGCTGGCCATGCTTCTTTTTATGCAGCCCAGGATATGACTGGCTTTCTGGGCTGCAAGCGCACATTGCCAGCTTACATCTGGCAATGAGGAACCCTCTCAATCCATTCATCCCCCAGTCTGTACTGATATTGAGGATTGCCCCAGCCAGGTGCAGGACCTTGCACTTGGCCCTGCTGAACTTTACGTGGTCTTACTTCTCAAGCCTGTCATGGTCCTTCTGGATGGCATCCCTTCCCACTGGTCTATCAAATACACCACTCAGTTTGGTGTCATCTACAAAGTTGTTGAGGGTACACTCAATCCCACTATCTATGTCCTTAATGAAGATATTAAATACTATTGGTCCCAGTATCATAGAATCATGGAATCATCATAGAATCATAGAATCACAGAACCATAGAAACATAGAATGTGTTGGGTTGGAAGGGACATTTAAAGGTCATCTAGTCCAACCCCCTTGCAGTAAGCAGGGACAACTTACTCAGGGCTCAGGGCCTCATCAAGCCTGGCCTTGAATGTCTCCAGGGATGGGGCCTCCACCACCTCTCTGGGCAACCTGTTCCCGTGTCTCACCACCCTCATTGTAAAGAACTTCATCCTAATGTCTAATCTAAACCTACCCTGCTCTAGTTTAAAACCATTGCCCCTCGTCCTATCGCTACATGCCCTTGCAGACAGTTGGGCCTGTCACTCCTGAAAGGTTTATAGCCATTGATTGCAGCACTCCAGTCATGTGATTTGTCCCACCAAGTTTCAGTGATAGCGATTAGATCACAGCTTTCTAGCTGCACAGTGACTTCCAGCTCCTCCTGCTTCTTACCCATGCTACGTGCATTGATATACAGACATTTTAGTTGGGCTATCAGCTATGTCACTTTTTTAGAGGAACACACAATAACTCCTTTCAGGGTCTGGTGGGTTTGTCTTGGCTGGCTACCAGATGCCCACCAAGTTATTCTCTCAGTCCCCTCCTCAGCAGGAGAAGGGGAGAAAATAAGATGGAAAAGCTCATGTTTCAAGGTAAAGACAGGGAAATCACTTATCAATTACTCTCACAAGCAAGAAAGACTTGATTTGTGGAAAATTAATTTAATGTCTTGCCAATTAATAGCAGAGTAGGATAGTGAGAAATAAAAACAAAAATAAAACCACCTTCCCCTCACCCCTGCTTTCTTCCCAGACTCAGCTTCACCCATGACTCTTCTGCATGCTCCCCTCCATAAGCCATGCAAGGAGCTGTGGAGTGCGGGTTGCAGTCCGTTCACAACACTTCATCTCTACCTCTCCTACCTCCTCACAATTTCCCCCCATGCCAGTGCTGGGTGGTCCCTCCCACAGAATACTGTTGTTCACAAACTTCTCCAAGGTGGGTCTTTCCCATGGGCTGCAGTTCTTCAAGAGGAGGGTACAGTCCTTCAGGAAAGGACTACTCCAGTGTGCGTCCCCTATGGACCAGGATTCCCGTCAAAAAAACCTGCTCCTGCATGGGCTTCTCTCCATGAGCTACAGCTCCTCCCAGGAGCCTGCTCCAGCTTGGTCTCTCCACAGGCTGCAGCTTCCTTCAGGGCACATTCTCCTGCTCTGGTGTGGGGTCCTCCACAGGCTGCAGGGTGGATATCTGCTCCTTCATGGTCCTCCATGGCCTGCATAGGAATCTCTGCTCTGGCAAGTAGAGCACCTTCTCTCCTTCCTTCACTGATCGTGTTTGCATAGTTGTTTCTCTCACATATTTTCATTCCTCTTGCACAGCTGCTGTTGCACAGTGTTTTTTACCATTTTTAAAATACGATATCACAGAGACACTACCACCAGCATTGCCAATTGGATCAGCTTTGGCCAGCGGCACATCCAACTTGGAGCCAGCTGCAGCTGGCTCTCTGAAATGGGGGTGGCTCCTGGTGTCTTCTCATAGAAGCCACCCCTACAGTCCCTCTCTTGCCCTGCTACCAAAACCTTGCCATGTAAACCCAATACAGAGCCATTTCACAGGTGTTCCCCTCTTGGTGCTTAATGCATTAGCAACCCTTGGCTCCTTTCTTATACGCAAAATTCCATCTCCTTCCTCTGCTAACTCTAATTTAAAGCTCTCCTTATAGGTACCTTTAGGTACCTTTGCCTCTGTATGCCCTCATGGGTTGTCTGCCCTTGAAACAAGACTCAGGCTACAGACAGCATCCTCAGGAGCGCTTCTATGGACTCCTTGTGCAAAGGTTTTGTCTGCATTGGAAAATTAGTTTAGGAACAGAACTTCAGCAAGGAAAGTATCTTATCAAAGTCTACAGGGAATATATAGCTAAATAAGAATTGGCTCTGACTTACTGGCTTTTGAGCCATGACAGGATCTGTGTGAGGGCTGGCACCTTGGGTGGTTCCCAATGTATTGGTGAGGAGAGAACGCCAGGGTGGAGGCTTGTGACCTGGATTCCCCTTTCCCACTCTTTTCTAGCTCTTTTCAGACCACTTGTAGGCAATTACTTTTTTTCTGTTGGTCTGTGTTTGCCAGAGGTCTGAGATAATCAACTTTAGAAACTTTTCTGTGCTTTATATGGAGTTTTGTGATCAAAGCCTATATGGGAGACTTATCCCTGTGGTTCATCTGCTTTGTGTCAGCAGCCTTATGTTGGTTCCCTCCTTCTATTTGTGGCTAAATTTTAAAAGGAAGTTTCAGACCTTTATGGAAGTGACTCAAAGTCATTCTTCAGTTGCCAATTTAGCTACATCTCACTTGGCTTTTTGAACTGCTTTAGCAACTGACTGCTATTCTTTTTGAATGAACTAGAAAAGCGTAAGCAGCAGGTAAAATATATAAAAACCTGCATTCACATGGATCTTCTCACTGTTAAAATGATCATAATTTTCCAAACTCACTTGAGATGTACACAGTATGTATCCATCCTGCCATCTCTGTGATATTTTTATAAAGTGCTCTTAATTACAGTTCTCTTCAAAATAATAATTTTACTATTATGTAGATAAAATACATGTTCAAAATGCCGTTTTCCTCACTGTGTAATATTCTCATTATCAGAATCCATAGCAGTAGAACAGAATAACCTATACTAGAGACTCTGGTTTAGAGAGACTCTGAGGTCTTTCACCTAGCCCGATATTCTGTATTTACGCTGAGTAGAATCACAGTTGGGTGAGTTACCCTATCCTCTCCTCTCCTTTTATCAGTCACCCAAATTTTACAGTTTCAGGAGTCACATTTCACCTATAATTCTACAAAAAAAACCCCCAAACCTTGTAAAGCAATTCTTCACTATTTACTCAGATATGCAGTGTTTGTGTGTTCATGGGAGTACAATGTCTGTGTATATATATGTACAGGCATAAATATGTTTTTATGTGTGTGTATGTACATACACATGTATAAAATATGGACATTTATATATGTTTACTTATAAGTGCACGTATTATAGTACCTCTATTCAAAGAATGAATGTCTCTGTTTCTGTTTCCAGATTTTTTTAAAAGCATTAAATACAAGATATCAAACTTAAAATAGCAGCCAAAAAATATTTCCTTTTGCCATACTCAGATAAAAATTGAGGATGGAAGCTGAAACTACCAAAAGTAGGAGAAAGCTTGTTATATCAAGATCCACCAAGAACCTGTTCAAACGGCAGAGTATCAGCACAGCCTATGCAGATGTGGCCCACATGCCAGTTGCTTTTGTAAAATATGTTCTGCATCGTAAGTCCAGTAACTAACTTTGCCTCAAGACTGATAATTTCTTAGTGTCTGTAGTATGGAGTAAGTGATAACAGTATCCATTAACAATTAGCAATTAGCTGGTCTAGGACGTTTCAAAATTCCCTTAAGACCATGGAGTTGTCTTAAAGTGAATTCTTCTTCCTATCCCTATAGATTTTTATACTGAACCATGTCATCAAGAAAAGAGAAAGTGTGTTTTTTTCAGTCCTTGTTCTCTTTCTGTCTTAACTGGGGCATCTTAAAAGAAGTTGGTTCAAAGTTGTTTCAGTTGTCCAGGGTCAACAGCTGAGGAGGCCAACAGCCTGGCAGGTCACAGCGGAAGCAATTCTGTACTGAAAAGAAGTAATAACATAAATGTTTTAAGAGATGATATCTAAGGAAACTGTTGAAATCAGTGTATTCATATACTATATGCTTTTATATTTTATCTTTATTATCTCTATATCTAGTTGCAGTGACAAGAAAGTGATTTGCTTTTTTTTAATATTTTCAACCTTCTAGAAAAATGGCTGAACTAGAGTCGACACATTAATACCTTACCATATTTTTTTATTCTTCTATATATTCTTTTTGCCAATTCCATGAAATTTTTAGATTCCGTGAGTCCCTCAACCTTGATGAGTTACCATCAACCTAAGGTAACAATCCTTACCTTACAGTGTTTATCTTTTTCTCTTTTATAATACATTTCAAAGATATTTTCCTAGAAAAATTACTTAGCAAAGCCAGGCTATGTTTAACACAACATATCAGACTATCAATAATGTAAAAAATGTTTTACTCAATTACTTGCTCAAATAAGTGTTTCAAGACTAAAAGTCATGTAAGTTGTTTCATTTTTCACTTGAAATATTTGATCCATGATATAAGAGAGAGACAAAAAGATGAAAAAAACCAAATAATAACAAGGGTATTTACATAAATTAATTTATCTGCTCACACAAAACGTTATTGTAAGTTACTTTGACAAGGAAACAGGATTGCTAGGCCCTATTCACACACAGGGATAAAAAATGCTTTTGTTTTTGTTTTTGTTTTTTCTTTTTCTGGTTTGCTTTTATGGGATTTTTTTAAAAAAAATTTTCTTTTTTTTTCAGATTTATAGCCTAATTAAGCCATTTTTAAACGGAATGAAGGCAATTTTAGCATTTTTGAATAAAAAACAGAAGTTCCATTAACAAAATCAGTTAAGAACCTCTGAAAAAAGAGTGAGTGAAATTTAAGAAATCAGGACAGCAAAGAGACGATCAGTACGATGAGCTAATTAAAGTGTGATTAGTAATCAGGGACCATAAAGATGGTGTACATTAAAATGCAGATATTCTCACTTCTATTGCATCTGTCTTCAGACTAGATAGTTTTAATACAATGTGCAAGGAGTACCCTACTGAATCAGATCAAAGATTTGTGCCCTAGAATTATGTCTGTAACAAACAACTAAGGAAAAGTGTAAGAATAGGAGAGCATGGTGTAGTTTTTACCCAGAACACTTTCCCCCTTTCCAGTGACTTGGGGCTTTTGGAGTTGTCCTGGTTTGAGGTAAAACAGAACTGATTTTCTTTTCAGTAATTTTAGTTTTCAGCTAAGCCCCTTCTAACTAACTGAACTCTCTGAAGTTAACAGCATATTGTTCAGAGAGTGTCCACTTCTAGCAGAGGTAAGGCCTGATGTTTATAGTTAGTGTCAAGGAATGGTATGCAGAGAGGCTCCTGCTTATACTTATTGCTGTAACAACCAAGGTCAGTTCACTTTGTTTTGTGCCCTGTTGGAGGGTTGGAAGCAGAAGAGTATAGAGAGGTCATGCCTCTGGGGAGGAGGAGACAGCACAGGTGACCCAAATCTGACCAGCGGGGTATTCCATCCCATCTTCATCATGCTCAGTATAAAAGCTGAGGGATCAAAGGGTCACCCTCTTTCTTCAATAGCCGGTGTCTGAGGAGAACAGTGTCTGTTTGTCTGCCT
>VYZM01005600.1:78041-132595 GCA_013398915.1 Dromas ardeola
CCAGTCCCTTTTTCCACATTCTGTAAACTACCTTCTTCCCATTGAGTTTTTCAGAAGCTCCTTGCTCATACCTTCAGGCTTCCTGCCTGCTTTGCCTGATTTTTTACTTACAGGGGTGCACCGATCTTGAGCTTGGAGGAAGAGGTTCTTGAATATTAACTTGCTCTTTTGGAGTCCCCTACCTTCTAGAGCCTTAACCCATGGGATTCCTCCAAGTGGGACTTTGAAGTGGCCAAAGTCAGCTCTCCTGAAGTCTGGGTTTGTAATTTTACTTTTTGCCCTGCTTCTTCCATGCAGGATCCTGGACTCTACCATCTCATGGTCGCTGCAGCCAAGGCTGCCCCCAACCTTCATGTCCCCAACTAGTCTTTCTTTTTTTGTTAGCACAAGGTCCAGCAGAGCACCTCTCCTCCTTGTGTCATCCACCACCTGTGTCAAAAATCAACAATGCTCTGCAGAAACCTCCTAGACTGTGTGTGCCTGCCTTTACAGCAAATATCAGGGTGGTTGAAGTCCCCCATGACAACCAGGGCCTGTGATTATGAGGCTGTTTTTAGCTGCCTGTAGAAGGCTTCATTTACTTCCTCTTCCTGATCAGGTGGCCTGTAGTAAACACCCACAACAGTGTCACCCATATTAGCCTGACCCTTAATTCTTACCCATAAACTCTCAACACGTTCTTCATCCACCCTTAGGCAGAGCTCACTACATTCTAGTTGCTGTCTTATGTAGAGAGCAATTCCACCATCTCGCCCCGCTGGCCTATTTTTCCTAAAAAGTACATAGCCATCCATGACAGCATTCCAGTCATGTGAACTATCTCAGCATATGTCTGTAATTGCAATGAGTTCATGGCCCTGTGACTGCACACAGATCTCTAATTCTTCCTACTTATTCTCCATGCTGTGGGCGTTGGTGTACAGGCATTTCAGAGAGGCAGTTGAGCATGTGGGTTTCCCTGGAGGGACCAAGAGGAATCACCACAACCATACACACCCTTGAGGTGTTTGGCCTTCTGGTTCTCATCTTGGGAGATGTATTACATGGTACTGTTTTGTTCCACAGATGTATGGGTGTANGGGGAGCCTGTTCCGGTGCTTTGTCACCCTCAAAGTGAAGAAGTTTTTCCTCAGGTTCATACAGAATTTTCTGTGTTACAGTTTGTGCCCATTGCCCCTCATTCTGTTGCTGGGCATCACTGAAAAGAGTCTGGCCCCATCCTCTTGACTACCACCCTTTAGATATTTATAAGCATTGATGAAATCCCCTCTCAGTCTTCTCTTCTCCGGGCTAAACAGACCCAGGTCTCTCAGCCTTTCCTCATAAGAGAGGTGCTCCAGTCCCCGATCACCTTTGTAACTGTCCACTGGACTATCTCCAGTAGTTCCCTGTCCTTCTTGAACTGGGGAGCCCAGAACTGGATGCAGTACTCCAGATGTGGCCTCACCATGGCAGAGTAGAAGGAGAGGATAACCTCCACTGACCTCTGGCCATGCTCTTTTTAATGCACCCCAGGAGACCATTGGCCTTCGTGGCCATAGGGGCACATTGATGGCTCATGGTCAACTTGTTGTCCACCAGGACTCCCAGGTCCCTGTCTGCAAAGCTGCTTTCCAGCAGGTCAACCCTTAACCTGTACTGGTGCATGGCATTATTCCTCCCTAGGTGCAGGACTAGTTCACTGTCTTTCTTGAACTGGACTTGATGGGTGTGGAGTTTGACTAAACTATCTCTAACCCGATCATCCTTGATCAAGGGAAAGTCTTCCTGTCTCCAGACTCTCTCTCTTACCGCCAGGGTCTGGGGTTCCTGAAGGCTGGCCTTAGCACTAAGACTGAAGCAAAGAAAGCATTCAGTAACTCCACCTTCTCTGCATTCTCGATCACCAGGGCACCCACTCATTCATCAGGGACACACTTTTTCCCTAGTCTTCCTTTTGCTACTGATGTACTTGAAGAAGCCCTTCTTGTTTTCTTTGACATCCCTTGACAGATTTAATTCCAAGTGGGCCTTAGCCTTCCTCGTTGCATCTTTGCATACTCTGACAATGCTCCTATACTCCTCCCAAGTGACCAGTCCCTTTTTCCACATTCTGTAAACTACCTTCTTCCCATTGAGTTTTTCAGAAGCTCCTTGCTCATACCTTCAGGCTTCCTGCCTGCTTTGCCTGATTTTTTACTTACAGGGGTGCACCGATCTTGAGCTTGGAGGAAGAGGTTCTTGAATATTAACTTGCTCTTTTGGAGTCCCCTACCTTCTAGAGCCTTAACCCATGGGATTCCTCCAAGTGGGACTTTGAAGTGGCCAAAGTCAGCTCTCCTGAAGTCTGGGTTTGTAATTTTACTTTTTGCCCTGCTTCTTCCATGCAGGATCCTGGACTCTACCATCTCATGGTCGCTGCAGCCAAGGCTGCCCCCAACCTTCATGTCCCCAACTAGTCTTTCTTTTTTTGTTAGCACAAGGTCCAGCAGAGCACCTCTCCTCCTTGTGTCATCCACCACCTGTGTCAAAAATCAACAATGCTCTGCAGAAACCTCCTAGACTGTGTGTGCCTGCCTTTACAGCAAATATCAGGGTGGTTGAAGTCCCCCATGACAACCAGGGCCTGTGATTATGAGGCTGTTTTTAGCTGCCTGTAGAAGGCTTCATTTACTTCCTCTTCCTGATCAGGTGGCCTGTAGTAAACACCCACAACAGTGTCACCCATATTAGCCTGACCCTTAATTCTTACCCATAAACTCTCAACACGTTCTTCATCCACCCTTAGGCAGAGCTCACTACATTCTAGTTGCTGTCTTATGTAGAGAGCAATTCCACCATCTCGCCCCGCTGGCCTATTTTTCCTAAAAAGTACATAGCCATCCATGACAGCATTCCAGTCATGTGAACTATCTCAGCATATGTCTGTAATTGCAATGAGTTCATGGCCCTGTGACTGCACACAGATCTCTAATTCTTCCTACTTATTCTCCATGCTGTGGGCGTTGGTGTACAGGCATTTCAGAGAGGCAGTTGAGCATGTGGGTTTCCCTGGAGGGACCAAGAGGAATCACCACAACCATACACACCCTTGAGGTGTTTGGCCTTCTGGTTCTCATCTTGGGAGATGTATTACATGGTACTGTTTTGTTCCACAGATGTATGGGTGTAATTCTAAGAATAGGTTGTCTGGAGCAGTGTTCACCTTTCTTAGATCAAAACTTGTTTGCATTTGAGAATTTTTAGAATTTATTTCAAACATGTTGCCCTCATGAACACTCTTTTCAGTGTTTTGTGGTTGTTGTTGTTGCAATATGCAGGAAAAATAATCAGGAAATAACTTTTTCTAAATGGTAGGTGACAATGCTGTCCTCCCTATGTATTCTTTGTGTGGCATTGAGGTACTTTGCAATTGTAATTTCTTCTCAATTTTTATCTCAACTGTTCTTTCAAAAGGGAGATTGTTAACATTTCCCCTGCTTTTCAAATGGAAAATTTATTTCTTAAAAGATTTCACGATAACCAGAATAACCAGTGTTTCATCCAAGCCCATATGGACCCATCTGGGAACACCAAGTTTGGATTTTATTTTTTAAGTTTAGGTTCAGTTGTTCTCCTAGCTTTACAGAAAGACAGTTTAAATTATGTTTTGTGCCAAAGATCCATGGAAGAGAAATTCAAGAAGCAGATGATATCACCATCACAGTATGAAACTGTATCAAAATCTGCTGGTGACTCTGCCATCAATTTATGCCAAGTAATAGAAATTTTTCTTTTTAATTATTTTTTGCTGGGAGAGGGGGGTGAGGGGTAGTACAGTGTACTTGAAGAACTGGTGGGCAGTTTGAGAAAACAAAGTATATGATTTACTTTAAATAGTGGTGCTGAACAATGATGAGAGTATTTGATACAGGTAATAAATCCTTGGCTTACAGAAAGCAGAACTTAATAGTTCTTGCTTCCAAAGTGGGATGCTGGTGATTATATGCTTTCTACTTTAGACATCCTGTGATATCTTTGTTTGCTTCAGTAGGCAGATATTCTCTATGGTGCAAGTCCTGAACCTCAGACATCTGTCTCATCAGGGAGTCTCTTAATAATGAAATTTTGCTGCTAATACATTACAGCTTCCTGTGAGAATTGCTGTGCAGTCTCTCATCAGCATTTCTCTGAGATATATTTTACTAAACAGAACCCAAGATAAGCTCATCCCTTAAAATCCCTTTCCAGTCATTGCATTTCCCTCCATTCATAGACTGAGAGGAAGGTTGAATGGTTAGCTGTGATCCCACTCAGAATCCAGGTGGACAATGCCATTATCTGGAAGGTCCACCTACCTATATGATTTTCCTTTTGGAGATGCAGTGACACACATTTTCTTTTGCCAAAAAATAAATAGCATACAGAGACACAAATACCTAAAGGATAAGACCATATGTACATTTCCTTACTTACTCTTGGCATTTCCCTCAGCCCTAGTACAGATATTCATTAGTACCTCCCGTTTTCTCCCTGTGGGGCTGACTCCTCCATGGTTCAGTGTTAATGGAGTGAAGATTCTTCATTCAATGTTGATGTGAGTAAGTCTTAGTGTCTTTTTTAAACTGATCTTCAATTTTACTATCCCTAACAGGTTTCTTTAAAAACATATTTAATAGCCATAATAAAAGGTCCGTTGTAAGCACACAAAAGATTTTCCAATGCCTGCAATATTCACCTTCTATCCTAATTGTGTACATTAAAATTTACTTTATTAATGACTCCCAAAATGGCAGAGCTGGAAGAATTTCAACAATTCCCAGAGGATGCTAATGTTGTCTTCATCCTCTTCTTGTTTTGTTACCGTCCACAACTTGCTTTCTTCTTGCCTGCAGCTTCTAAGTAGAATCCTCTCAGAGTGAGCTAAAATTGTCTGCAAGCTAACTATTAGGCAGATCCTTCGTTTCCAGTTTGATGCTTTACTTTTAGAATGAAAACTCTTTGGGGAAGAGAGCATCTTTTTGGTAATACTTGTGTAATGCTTAGTTTTATGAGGTCCTCGTCTATGACTGGAAATTTTGGCTCTGCAATAATACAAGTAGTGAATAATAAGAGTTGACTGCACACTAAAGGCACATGAACACTGAGAGAAATATTGCCAGCTAAGTGCTTGGAACAAAGAATTTCCCAAGAGCAAGTCAGGGACTTAATTTATAAGAAGATAATAAGTCCACATTAAACTTATTATCTTTCAGTCTATTAAAACACATCTTATTTTGGCGGAGTCTGTACTAACGAGTGGGATGTGATAGCACTCAGGAGAATAGTCATATTTGTGTTGTTCACACCATTTCTGATTAAAATAGCTTCTCACAGTGACTTGTAAAATCAACCTGTTTCCTATAAAAAGTTGCACTTTCAGAAGTTTTGAAACTGAAGCTATTTGCCAATACTGAATCATCATTTGATAGAGAAGATAACATTCAAAAGTCTCTGATCTTTTAGTCTGTGTGCATTCTCCTGTTTGTCCTTCTAGGGCCCATCCATGTTTTTCAGCTTTCTCTCTCTCTCTCTCTTCCCTGCCCATTTTATGGTAGAAATGTGGTCATCACTGCTGCAATATCCACAAACTGTTATCTTCAAGGGGGAAGCTGCTACTTGTTCTTGTTTCAGAAATATAGACCCAAAGCAGGAAGAAGCTTTGTGATTTGACCTTAGATACGAAAGAAGTCTGTAGTGATGCAGAGATGTGAAGACATCTCTCCCATGCTTTGAGCAACTGTTAAGTTGATGGATTTGTTTCTTTATAAAACCCTTGCTGATCTATACTGTGATGAGACCCTGTGATCCTCAAGGTGGAGCTGATCGTCCTTCTGGTTTTTTCCTTCCCTTTTTGAAGTGAATACATCAGAGAAAAGGCTTCTGTTTCTAAATCTCAGCTTTATTTGAATGATTTAATACTACATGAAAATAAAATAACTTTGAAAGAGAGAAAACCCTTTAGTGCTGCCTTGAAACAACCTGAACAGGAGGTTTGAAAAGAAGTCCCATATTCCCTATCTGCTTTCTCCTTACAGGGCTTGTCCTTCCCTCTGGTTCTGCTGTGCAGTCTGGCATCTTTTGTTGGTTTCCTGGTTGACACGTACTCAGTCACCTCTGGGTCCCTAGGAAACTTTATTTTTTTCTCTCATATCTTAGGCTTAACAAGTAGATCAGATTCCTGCTGCAAGAATGCCATACACTTCTATGAGACATCTCAGTGCTGTCTTTCTCTGGAACTGTTGTTTAAGGTTATGTTCAGTTGGTGAGAGGGAAAGGATTTGTCTCCATCCTACAATACCAGATGTTTCTTTGTGTTCCAAGGCAAACAGACATTTGTTCTTCCTGGCCATCCCATTTTTAGTAGAATAAATACATAACAGTAACCGCAAAACAAACCTTGAGCAAACAAATCAAGCATCTGCACAGTTTGTCTTATATACCAAGAGATATGTAGTCCTGAGTGTTAATGATCTAGATCAAGCATAAAAATTGAATCAAACCCTTTTTCCCTAATGGCATTAGGTCTAGCATCTGTCTCTAGACTGACAAAATCCTTCATATGTCACTCTTGTTTAAGTTACTGGGCTCCTAACAGGCTGCTTCTTTTTTTTTTTTATTTTTTTTTTAATCAGTAATGCTGAGACAATTAATCAAATCCCATTGCTTCAAGGCACGACAGTCTAATGCACTGCTTTCTAAACTCTTTTCTTCCCTGATCCAACCTGTAAAATAACATTGGCATAAACAGTTTCTTAGTTAAAACATGGAAACATTCCAATTGCTTAATATCCTCTAATGGAACTGTGAAAACACATATAAAATTAGCTGCAGTTAATTTTGTTCCCTGAAATTAGGTCCACAGAAGTACTGATTTTATTTTTTTGCAAAGTTTTCATAGCATTTCTGACTATTTGAAAACTTTTCCAGGTTCCTATTGACAGGATGTTATGAGACTTCTGTACTGGCAAAGCCCTCTTGAGAGGCTGTAAAGCATTTTTTCTTCTATTCTTGATAGATTAGATTGATCCTATTGTTGGCAAGCCTATTAATGTACTGTTGGAAGTTCCAGGTGAGAACACGGTTCTGTCATACCACACACTGTGCACACATATAATGACTAAGGCATAGTTTTTGTCTTGAACAGATATATTTAAGATATTCCTTTGAAAAGAGAAGTCATGCCATTGAAGCCATGGAAGAGGTCTAATTCTAAAACATAATTAGTCCTGTGTGTAAAAATTACGTTGATATTACTTGATAAATGTCAGACTAATTCTCCTTTTTAGACTATTTCTTTTTACAGAAATGTAATTTCACTGATTTCAACGAATATATTCCTGATTTGCATCATGGTAAGCAAGAAAGGAATCTGACTCATGGTTTTTTTACCTTCTTGTGGGTTAAAAAAAGAGTGTAGACAGGCACCTAAATAGTTACTAAAGGAGCACAGGGTGAATTATATAATAACTTCTTTTAATATAAGCCAAATATCTCTGTGGATAGAAGAAGCAAGTGTCATTAAGCAAACATAAAAACTGTTCTGGACTGAAGACAAAGAATTTAATTTGATGTAGCAAATTGAAGTATAACAATGAGTATTGTCTGTGCCAAGAGGCAAGAAAGAATTGCAATTAAGAATTCACCCTATTATTAACCTCTAGTTATTTTTGGCATAATTTAAACAAATGACTAGGATTCTTAATTGGGAAGTAGAGAGCTTGTGCCACTTTCATCATTTTCTTGTTACTCTGTGTGTCAGTAAAGAAATCAACTATTATATCAGCCAATAAAACACCATTTTTACTGACAGGATCTAAAAACTTAGATTTAAAAATTTAGAATACATCACACGTATTGATGAACTTATTAAATATCATTCCTTTTATTATAAATATTTTCCATATGAGGAACTAATTAATCCCTTTTATTATAAACATTTTGCATATGAGGAACTAAGGCAAGAGATCTGATAAATCTTTCTTTAAAGAAAAATAAGTGAACCAAATTGCAATTTAGCTGTCAGATAGGACTCTAAAATAAATAAAAAAATCAGTTTTCAGGCTAACTTTTGGACAAACACTGAACAAATTTGCAAAATATAACCATTTTTGTGAATGCATTTATTCTTAGGGGAAAAAAAACAGCACACAACAACAGCATTTTAATTAAAAAACATTGAAAAATAAAGAAGAAATAATCTGTTTCTGCAGTACATGAAGATGATATGTGAAGAGACTGCTATCTCACTGCAGAGTCTTGTGTCCTGGTACCATCGCTATGGCATCAGCATTGCTTTGTGACATCAACACTAATGATGACTTAATGTAATGTTATTTTATGTATATTTTATGTACTTAAAGGGTGAATTCCTTAGTTCGTACAGTCCAGGTTTTGCATTCTCTTTGTTTGTTCTCCATACAATGTTAATTACTGAAATTCAATTTCTCTTCTAGATTTCAGAGAAAAAAGCTGAGTAGGTACTGAATGGATCTCTGATATGCATGATGATAAAATCTTTAAGTTGCGTGCATTTTTATCCATAAAATTGGTGGATATGGTATCTCTACATCTTGTCTGTGCAGATAGTCAAGCAACTACCTTTTCTGGGGAAGCCATCTCAAGTTTAGTGTGGTAGAAAATCCCCTCATCTCTTCCTTATTCCACCCTTATGCTTGCAGAATAACAGAGCAACTTCCAAAGCAGAAATTTGACAGCTATGAAGTTCTGACAGATTTTCTAGGAGTGTGGTTGGAATCAACTTTTTGATGCCTCATTTACTGTGGTATTTTTTTTTTTATTATTATTATTTTTTATACTTGCTGTGCAGTTTCTGTATTTTCTGCCTTGTTATACTTTCGTTCCATCTCATATTGTCAGCTTTCACTTTCTGACACTTTTCAGTAGAAAGGAATGCATGAAAATCAGTATGTCCCTTAAGGCCGTTAAAGCTAATCATTAGTAGAATAGCAGTAAGTTGCCATAGTATCTTTAAATTTGAATCATTGAAGTCCAGTGTTTGCTGCTTCCTCTCTACTCTACCAGCCAGTCACACTCCAGGCCAAGCTTTATCTTTTGAGAGTGCACTGCTTCTATTGTGGAACAAAACAAAAAAAAAAGCCAAAAAAAACCCCAACCCAAAAAAAAACAAAAAACACAAAAACCGTTTTAAATCTGAAGCAACAGAAGTTACTATCTGCAGTACCAGCCAAACCAAAGCAAACCAAACCACAAGACAAATTATTCTTTGAGAATCTGATGTTTTTCATCAGCATATTACTGAATAATCTCAGAAAAAACCAAAATCATAAAGTTTAGGTGTTGAAATGCATTTCAGAAAACAATATCCGAAATATAAGAGATGCAAGGGTCTTGGAGGAGGGGAGGATTTTTTAAAAGCACTTTCTTAAAGGAAAAAGCTTGGCAATAGCTATAGGCTTTTGATAATACATGGTGAAACATTCCAATGAATAACTTACAGACTACTGAAGGTCATCTCTTCTTTGTGACAGAAAACAGTGGGTGTCCCATCTCCTTGAGTTAGATGTGGCATTCGAAATGTAGTAAAAATTGCCCTTTCACTTCTGTATACAATAGATACTGGATGAAGCTGTGACACAGCTTAAAACTTTCTTTATTTTTTAAAGCCCCATTAAATACTTCAGTTATGCTTTCTGTATATAATTTAGGGTCTCATAATGACTCTCAATGTTTTCACTGAGATTTTTATATCCTGATATCCAATTATTCTCTTAAGTATTCTTAAAAAAAAAATATTGAGAATTCTGAGTCAGGGACTTATAACTAAAATTAATTTACTCTAGTGCTGGTAATTTGCAAAAAGAGCAACAGACAGGACTGTGTCAGGTCCAAATGTCAAAAGGCCAAAAATGTGGGAAATGGCAAAAAGGCGAACCCTTAGTATTGTCCTTTAATTTTCTCATCAGCATCCTGCAGTTTAATCTTTTGTGTAGTGAGCAGTAGGTGCCAGAAGATGCTCAGATATTGTGGTACTAAAGGTGCTACAGCTGTGTAAGCAAAGTGGATAGCTTAGGTTGATTTTCTTTAGACATTTAGTTAAAAAAGATAAAAGAAGAAGAATGGAAGAATGTTCATGGAGAATAATTAGAAGGAGAAGATGAAGTGTCTTACAGCACTGAGGAAGACTGTGAGGAAGTCACTTGAAAAGAAGTGTTGAGATGTGAGTGGGAGAACGATTTGAAGGCTCTTATAAAGTAACTTCAAGTCAGGTCAAATGAAAATGTAAAACACAGTATAAAAGATAGCCTTTTTGCTTCAAGATGAAAAGTTCAGTTTGATATGCATAATAAGAAGCTACAGGAGGAATGAAGCAAGATAAGGTGGTTGAAGGAATCGTGAATACAGAGCACTTGGTAAAAGTGGCAGAGGAGAAAATATTCCAGTATGAGTGATGCAATTTGTATAAGATACCAAAAGTCAAAATACTCTTTGAGGTATGCAATGTAAAGAAAAAAAAATTATTAGCATCTTTGACACAGTGTCAGAAAAAGAGATCAGAGAAAGATGTGTACCAGTCATCCATCATTAACTTGGCAGAATTTTCTGTTATTGAGCAGAAGTGTATAGAATGGAGAAGATTTTGAGAAGACAAGAGCCCTGATGCGACTCTGTCCAGTTAGAGCTGCATGTCAGAAAATCAAAAGAGAAGTTGAAGAACTGCAAGAGTTATATCAGAAATGGAGCGAGAGATTTGAAATTTCTCAATGTAGTAATGGCCCTTTCTTGTTTTCAAAAGTAGTCATCCTCTAGAAAAAGAAAAACAGCAGCGATCATCTGTATTTTTCTTTTTTCTTTTTCCTTTTTTTTTTTCTCTAATTCAGTATTATTTTTCTCTTTCTGTGTTGGCGTTTCTTTCAGGCTACCCTATTATGCAGAGGTAGGTATGAGGTTCAGGTTTCAACACTTGTACTATTCCTATAATGTTTTCTCTGCCTGTGTTATTTGGTCATGGGCATAAAGGGGACACTTTGAAGACAAACTTTCAAAATCTTTCCCTAGCTTCCCTCTTCAGTTCATAGCGTTAGATTTAAATAGTTCATGGGAAATTTACAGCTTCTTGTCTGTAATTTAGTACATCTTGTTTTACATGATGCTTATCAATAAAATAAGGATTTTTGACAGTATGTAATAAACAGAGATTTGTCATTTCATGTTGCAATAAAAGACAGAAGTCCCTCAGTAAAATCTTTTTCATACTGCTCTGTCTCTTCTTGTCATATTCATAAAAAGGTAGGAGAAAATTAACCTTACACAAGGCACTGCTGTAACAGTAGCATCTATAAGTATCGTGCTTATGCAATCATTTTAGTGGGGCAGTAAAGAATATTTTGTCTATTGCCATCACTAAGTATTGTAAGTATTGTAAGTAAGTATTGTATTGGGAGCTAGGGCTTTCACAGCAGGTTGTTAAGTGATAAGTGAAAACAGTGGGAAATCACTGCACAGCTAGAAGTGCTGCAGATACTGTGCAGTCCAATGTGCCTGTCATTGCCTGCTAACAAACATTGAGATTGACATTTTGCTTAACTCCGGTTTGTGCATGGGTGAGGAAGCAGCTAAAACATTTCAGATGCATATGGAGAGACAGGATGGATGTTTCCATTTCTGAATCAGATGGCCCCCGGTTTAAATATTTAGACCACAAGTGGAAGCTCATCAGCAAAAGGTATGTTCTTGTGGCCATCAGTATCCTGGAGGAAAGATCCTGTGGGATGGGGTTGTGAAGAAGAAGTGATACAGAAGATAATAAAAGAGTACTTGCACGTCTTTCCTATATTTTCAACCAGTTGAAAGAGAAGAAGGGGAATATCTTTGCTATCAAATTCAGTGTCTGCTCCCATTCCACTACAGTGATCCCTTGCATGATGTTCTCAAGAGGGAATATGAAATATACTGAACATTTTATTTTGTCAGGTTTCTGGCTGGCTGAAGGCATTGTACTAGAACATTATATGCACTATAGCCTGCCCTAGTCAGTTTTACCACATATAAACTCTTCTCCCTATACTCAGTCAGCCACATCTCATTCTCAATAGTGTATGAACCTTTAGAAGACAGATGACTACTTGAAAGCAGCAATCTCTTCAGTTTCTGTAGCCCTGGAAGCCTATTCATGTTCCTTGACAGACTGTCTCCTTTTCCCATGGAAAGTAACAGAAAGATACCTTTTGCTCCTCTTTGCTTTCCTGAGAGACAGCAGAATCTTGGCTGTGTTCAAATTGTCACACTGTATACTCCTTGGCTAAAACAGAGCCATTACTGAATGTCTGGGTGTAAATGACATGAGAATCAAAGCCTGGACACATCTGTATCTATCAGTTTCCATTAAGTCACAAAGGAGAGAGCGGGCCTGTTAAACTTCTTCAGGCAAGTTATAACAGTTTGACCTCTGTCAAATTTAGATCATTCATTCATGAAGAAAGTTATTTTTCTGATAATGTTTTTTTTTTCTCTCACTCACTCTTCTTCTTGCCATAAAACAAGTTGCGTTCCTTGTGGATGGTAACCATGACTGGCTTCTTTTTCTGTTCTGTAAGGGAAAGAGAGTACAGCTCATGGATTTGGCCGTATTCAATTATAGAAATTTTATCTGTAATGCTTAATCTACCTACGTTCTGTGAAGAAATTAGATTATAAGGTTTTTTTCTGGCTTCTGACCTGAGAGAACATGCTGTCAGATACTTGTGGGTACCTGGTAAATATGAATTAAGTGTGTATCTAATAATGGAGAAATAAGGGCACAAAATATAGAGCATGGGACATTTAATCTAAGACACCACGAAAATATTCACCTTTAATTTCCAGTTTATATAATGAGTCTCTGAGCATACTTTTTGCATCAACAGAATGACCAAGTTCTGTTGTTCCCCTTTTCAGTATACATAGGCTTGTGAAACTATTGTAGCTTTCTTTTTTCCTTCCAGAAAAGGAAATTACCTGAGGTCCTCTCCACTCAGCCCTGATGAGACACATCTGGGTGCTGCATCCACTGCTGGGCTCCCCAGTACAAAAGAGGGAGGGACATAATGAATGATGTCCATCGAAGGGCCAGAGTGGTTATTAAGGGCTTGAAGCACATCCTACATGAGCAGAGGCCAAGAGAGCTGGAAGTGTTCAGACTGGAGTAGATAACATTCAGGCTCTTATCAATGTGTATAAATACCTGATAGGAGGGAAGGAGGAGGGAGCCGGACTCTGCTCACTGGTGCCCAGTGTCAGGATAAGAAGAAATGGACACAAATTGAAATACAGGAAATTCCAGTTAAGCAAAAGAAAACGCCTTTTTTTTTTTTTTTTTTTTCTTTTTTTCCCCAAGCCGGTATGGAAAAGGGGGCCCCAAAAGGNGTGGCCCAGAAAGGCTGTGGAGTCTCCATTCTTGGAGATCCATATCTTGGAGATACACAGGACCTGACACATCCGGAGAGTTGGACTGCGGGTTTTTCCAGAGGCCCCTTCCAGCCTCAGCAATTGTGGTGTAGTGGGTTGACACTGAGTAGAAGCCAGTTGCCTACAAAGTCGCTCTATCACTCCCCTTCCTCAGCAGGACAGGGGAAGAAAATACAATTAAAAGCTCGTGGATCAAGAAAAAGACAGGGAGAAAAAACAGCAATTACTGTCATGGACAAAACAGACTCAACCTGAGGAAATTAATCTGCTGCAAATTAAACAGAACAGGATAATGAGAAATAAGAAGAATCTAAAAAAACCCTTTGCCCCACCCCAAGTGGTGCAGGAGGATGGGGAATGGGGGTTGCAGTCAATTTATAACACTTCATCTACTGCTCTTTCCTCCTTATACTCTTCCCCTGCCCCAGCATGGGGTTCCACCTATGGCATACAGTCTTACATGAACTTTTCCAATGTGGGTCCTTCTCAAAGGCTCCAGTTCTTCAAGAGCAACTTGTCACATCCCACTCTCAGAAAAGATGGGGGGTAAGTGACTCATATTTGTAAATCCCCAACAGCGCGGGCTAAGGTGAGATAAATCTCAAGGTCCATATACAAACATTTATTAGTTTCCCAAAATGATTAGTATAGGACTTAAAAAGTCCTGTTGGACAAGTCCATGGTTAGGTACATGGTTAGGTATATGACAAATTATGGCAAATGGTGAGGTGTGCATTGCGTTACTTAGTAACAGGTACACAACAACTTATGGTAAGTGGTACTTAAGATCATTACTTAACAGTTCTAACCATTACTTAACAATTCGAAGAGAAAAGAGAAACTGAGGGATAGAAAAAGGAAAAGACAGAGAAAAAGACAGAGAAAAAGAAATCACCGGTCCTGGTTCCAGTGTCTTTTTCAGGGAATCTTGCCAGGCATAGTCTTCTTTCTTGGGAAATATCTTCCCAGGCATGATCTTCTTCTTTTGTTTCTTCTTTGTTTCCCACCTAGGGGCACTTATTTTCCCCTTTTATGTTTGCTGAATTAGCATGATCCACCCACCTTCCCGAGGACAACCTTGTCTCAGGTTTCTCCCTTCTCCCAGGTGATGTGTAGCATGATTTGGGTGGAGAGATGAATGCCATAGTCATACATGTTTAGCATGATCTCTATAATCTTCATTAGCTTATGCAGGGTGTGCGCTTTCATATGCATTTCATGGATAATGAAATAAAGGCCACTTATCGGACACAATGGCCTCGAGAACTGAGAACTACCAAGATCACCGCATGAGTGGCAGAACTACCTTGTCTTCACAAAGCAGTTCTCCCACACTTTTAGACACCAGAAGTGTTAGCCTTATCATCTCTTTGAAAGCCAGGCCTGCATTATTTATTTCCTTGTGAGTGTTTGAGGCATTCCATTGAAGCCTTGGAGGGCCTTCCTCTCGTCAGGGAATTTACAGGCCATCTCTTAGAGTACTCCAGCATGGGCCATTCAGGAACAGGCTTCTCCAGCATGGGTCACTCATAGCACCACAGGTCCTGCCAGAAATCCTGTTCCTGAGTGGACTCTTCTCCATGGGCCACACTGCCTGCCAAGAGCCTGCTCCAGCTTGGGCTCTCCACAGGCTGCAGCATCCTTCAAGTCATGCCCACCTGCTACAGCATGGGATCCTCCACAAACTGAAGGTGGGTATCCTGCTCTACAGTAGACCTCCATGGACTTCAGGAGGACAACCTGCCTCACCATGGTCTTCCCCACAGGCTGCATGGGAATCTCTGCTCTGATGCCTGAAGCACCTCCTCCCCCTCCTCCTTCTTCTCCGATCTTGGTGTCTGCAGAATTGTTTCTCTCACATATTGTCACTCCTCTCTCACAGCTCCTGTTGCACAGCATTTTTTACCCTTTTAAAAATACGTTACCACAGAGGCTACCAACATTGCTGGTTGATGCAGCTTTGGCCACCTGGAGCCAGCTGGAACTGCTTCTGTCTGACACGGGGGCAGCTTCTGCTGTCCTCTCACAAAGTCACCCCTGCAGTCCCACCCCTGCTACCAAAACCCTGCCCCATAAACCCGGAACAGTCTAATTCTAAGGTTCTGTAAATATATGAAAAATGTCAAGGTTCAGCATATATGCATGTCCTCATCTATTTCAAAAAACAAAACCAAAACCACATATTCAAATGTACATATTGTGCATTTGAAAGGTGAAACAATTACTTGTGGAGTTATTTAAATTAAAAGCTATTATTATATGTTTTAAAAGTATTTAATAAATATCCCTAGCAGTAGGGAACAGGATGCTGAATACGTTAAGCATTTAACAGTAAACGCTTTGAAAACTAGGTTCAGACACCTAACCTACATGTACATTTGCACCAACCTCTGTCATAACCTTTTTCTGAAAGGAGTAATTTTGAGCGCTGGCTCTAAGGTCTGGTTCTTAGAGCTCAGTGGCAAGACTCCCTTTGATTTATATTCTACAAGACAGGGCTCTGACTCTTTAAACACAATCTTAAAGCATATTTTTTAAAAAATAACGCAGCACAGTGACAGAGTAGAAGTTTTCATCAACATACCATACATCGGGTAGGAAGATGAAGAAATGCAGTACATATCAGCAAGTGAAGATGAAATGAGAAGATGGTTGAAGGCACTGGGTCTTGATCAATGGAGTGAAATAGCTACCCAAGAGATACAGGCTCAAGGGAATAATCACTAGCAGCAAGAATTTGGGGGGAGAGGCTGTTGCCCATTGCTGCTGTTACTCACTGTTACCCATTTACTTCAGCAACAGTTTAAAGTTTTCCCCTCTGCTACCATTTTCTGCTGCAGCAAATGCTGGCTGTTTTGAGACAATTCCTACTAGAAATCTTATGCCTTCTTTTGGTCCATGAGTAGCAGGGACATTTTCCATACTGAAGGAGCAAAGGAAAGTGACTTTGCATCTCAGAACCAGTTATTTTACCTAGTTTTGATTTAGTATTTGCAAAGGTNCCACCTAGGGGCACTTATTTTCCCCTTTTATGTTTGCTGAATTAGCATGATCCACCCACCTTCCCGAGGACAACCTTGTCTCAGGTTTCTCCCTTCTCCCAGGTGATGTGTAGCATGATTTGGGTGGAGAGATGAATGCCATAGTCATACATGTTTAGCATGATCTCTATAATCTTCATTAGCTTATGCAGGGTGTGCGCTTTCATATGCATTTCATGGATAATGAAATAAAGGCCACTTATCGGACACAATGGCCTCGAGAACTGAGAACTACCAAGATCACCGCATGAGTGGCAGAACTACCTTGTCTTCACAAAGCAGTTCTCCCACACTTTTAGACACCAGAAGTGTTAGCCTTATCATCTCTTTGAAAGCCAGGCCTGCATTATTTATTTCCTTGTGAGTGTTTGAGGCATTCCATTGAAGCCTTGGAGGGCCTTCCTCTCGTCAGGGAATTTACAGGCCATCTCTTAGAGTACTCCAGCATGGGCCATTCAGGAACAGGCTTCTCCAGCATGGGTCACTCATAGCACCACAGGTCCTGCCAGAAATCCTGTTCCTGAGTGGACTCTTCTCCATGGGCCACACTGCCTGCCAAGAGCCTGCTCCAGCTTGGGCTCTCCACAGGCTGCAGCATCCTTCAAGTCATGCCCACCTGCTACAGCATGGGATCCTCCACAAACTGAAGGTGGGTATCCTGCTCTACAGTAGACCTCCATGGACTTCAGGAGGACAACCTGCCTCACCATGGTCTTCCCCACAGGCTGCATGGGAATCTCTGCTCTGATGCCTGAAGCACCTCCTCCCCCTCCTCCTTCTTCTCCGATCTTGGTGTCTGCAGAATTGTTTCTCTCACATATTGTCACTCCTCTCTCACAGCTCCTGTTGCACAGCATTTTTTACCCTTTTAAAAATACGTTACCACAGAGGCTACCAACATTGCTGGTTGATGCAGCTTTGGCCACCTGGAGCCAGCTGGAACTGCTTCTGTCTGACACGGGGGCAGCTTCTGCTGTCCTCTCACAAAGTCACCCCTGCAGTCCCACCCCTGCTACCAAAACCCTGCCCCATAAACCCGGAACAGTCTAATTCTAAGGTTCTGTAAATATATGAAAAATGTCAAGGTTCAGCATATATGCATGTCCTCATCTATTTCAAAAAACAAAACCAAAACCACATATTCAAATGTACATATTGTGCATTTGAAAGGTGAAACAATTACTTGTGGAGTTATTTAAATTAAAAGCTATTATTATATGTTTTAAAAGTATTTAATAAATATCCCTAGCAGTAGGGAACAGGATGCTGAATACGTTAAGCATTTAACAGTAAACGCTTTGAAAACTAGGTTCAGACACCTAACCTACATGTACATTTGCACCAACCTCTGTCATAACCTTTTTCTGAAAGGAGTAATTTTGAGCGCTGGCTCTAAGGTCTGGTTCTTAGAGCTCAGTGGCAAGACTCCCTTTGATTTATATTCTACAAGACAGGGCTCTGACTCTTTAAACACAATCTTAAAGCATATTTTTTAAAAAATAACGCAGCACAGTGACAGAGTAGAAGTTTTCATCAACATACCATACATCGGGTAGGAAGATGAAGAAATGCAGTACATATCAGCAAGTGAAGATGAAATGAGAAGATGGTTGAAGGCACTGGGTCTTGATCAATGGAGTGAAATAGCTACCCAAGAGATACAGGCTCAAGGGAATAATCACTAGCAGCAAGAATTTGGGGGGAGAGGCTGTTGCCCATTGCTGCTGTTACTCACTGTTACCCATTTACTTCAGCAACAGTTTAAAGTTTTCCCCTCTGCTACCATTTTCTGCTGCAGCAAATGCTGGCTGTTTTGAGACAATTCCTACTAGAAATCTTATGCCTTCTTTTGGTCCATGAGTAGCAGGGACATTTTCCATACTGAAGGAGCAAAGGAAAGTGACTTTGCATCTCAGAACCAGTTATTTTACCTAGTTTTGATTTAGTATTTGCAAAGGTTTATGGATTTCTGTGTCTGCTGTTTCTGCTGCAAAGAGAGAAGTTAAGAAAATGGGTCCTGATGAAAGCAGAGAATAGTTTCAGTCTCAGTAGAGGTGTTTCCCTTGACACAAAAGGGATTCTTAGGAATTGAACACCCCCTACATGAGAGTGTTGGTCAGGACTTCACGTATGTTTATGGTATGTCAGACAATATTTTGGAAAAAGAAAAAGGGATTAAGGAAGGATCTAAGCTAGCTAATACTACTTAGAGATCTTAGAATTAAACATTCTCTAAAAATGTCACCTTGCTGTTCAGATATAGTCAGAAAAGCTAAGAGGATTTTGGAAGTAACTAGGATAAGATTAGAGAAAAAAATTCTGCCATTGTATAAAGCCATTGTGTGCCTGCATCGTCAGAAGTACATGCATTTCTGGTCAGCTCCTTCTCACAGACAGTGCAGTAGAAAGAGAATAAGAGAAGAAAAGGGTAACAAGAATGGCTGAGAGGATCCAATGTTGGATAAAATTTTAAAGTGTGAATGAAAAATATTGTGAAATGCATGACATCATGAATGACATGGAGAAGATACATGAAGAATAATAATTAGTTTGTATCAAGTAAAAGGATTAGACAGCAGGATTAACAAGCAAAAGGAAGTATTTTTTCATAAAAATGCAAGATCTTGTATTTGACAAAAGGAGAAGTATGTTCAAAGACTGATTTATAGAAATTTATAGAAAAATATCTATTAAACATCATTTAATGCAAATATATGGATACAATCTTTGGTTTGTGAAAACAGAATCACCCAGTGTACCAGAGGAAATACTGTTCTGTACTTACCTTTTTTATGCTCTTCCTGCTACTGATTATTCAGGGATGATTAAAGAAGATGAAGTTTTTTCTTTTTTTTTTAGCCCAGTATAATTATTCATTTATTTTTATTATGCAGAAATACCAAACCTGAGAAAATATGATGTGCATTTTGGTTTAGTTATTTTAGTAAGTCTTTCTGTGTGTTTCTGATCTCTGCAAGGTATATTATTAAGCCCTCAGGAAGCTAGTAGATGGACTGTCACACTTTCTGTAAAAGTCCAGGGAACAATCTTTAGAACTCTCTTTCCTTTGCCCTGTATTTACCCTTGCACATGGAGAGGCTAGCACTTTAAAAAGTGGAAAACAACATTATTTTCTGTTAAAGGGTGTTAGGGTTGTCTGCTGCTTCCAGCAGCCTCAGCTCAGGACCTGTCCTGCTGAGCAGCTGGAGCCCAGGCGGGTGCGCCTGGGAACCGAGGGTCTGCCCAGGCTGAGGGACGTGACTGCCGCTGTCTCATTTGCTGGTTCAACCAGTGGTGAAGCTGAGCACGTGTCCCAGGGACACACAGACAGACACGGGCGCGGACACACACACAGGAACCCTCTGGACACTGCCACAGACAAAGCGTTGCCTTCAACAGCACCCACAGACAGGACTCGCATGACAAAAAACAAGCACACATAGGCGGTCCCCTCCTCCTCTTGGGCTGGCAGAGGCAGATCATCACTAGTGCTGCACATGCACAACACTCTCCAGGTTTACAAGCACAAACACATTTGAGGATCCCTCGAAGCATTGATATGGCCCCTTGTCCCTCTTACACATCCCATGGGTACCCTACTCGCCGGCTGGTCCAGCTCACTGCTTGCAAGTAAGCACATGGCACTCTACACACATCCCACAGGCACCCCACACTTGCAGGTGTGCTTGGGCTGACCCTCCACCCGCCTAATACCGTGGCCTGAACTCAGGCCTCTCCAGCTCATCATCTAGTCCAGCTTGAAGTTTGTCAGTGAATACATACACCCACACCCCACGCGCACCGGGTTTGGGGAAGATACAGACAGTGAGATCCTTCCCAGCAGCCAGCATGAGACACGTGGGCTGTGACCCACAATACTGCTCCAGTGGCCAGTGCTGTGCCCCTCACCACCTCACTCACACAAGTTCCCCGATAGCTGGTTTTCAGGGGACACACACCATTCCCACCCCAGTGGCTAGAGGTTAAAGGCTCCCGCTTGCTCCAGTAGCTGACAGCAGGGCAGGGGTGCCTACAACCCTAGTCTGACTCCAGTAGTTGGCACCAAATTTCACTCACACACGCAATTGTCATGGGCACTTAGTCCACACATTCCTACAGGATGGAGAGTGAGACTACACAGAGATACAGTAAATAAAAGATTTAATAAGAGGATAGGAGAGACTTTAGTGATCAGGCCTAGGGCTCAATCAGACAAGAGTATGGACCAGCCTGGTTTTACACTCAGCCTTCTTGGACCCCCTTCTGTCTAGCCCTACTTTGTTCCTACGTGCTCCCCCTCCCCCTCATCCATTTGCTTAGTCCCATTGACCTGCTTCCAACATCCTGACCTCAGGGTTATATCTTTCTCAGTAGGAAAGTCCCAGTTTGCCTGCAGCTTCTTGATAGCCCATCAATTAGTATGATTGACCAGGTTTATTTCTGGCTATTGTCTTTGTTAGTTAATTGGTCAGGTTTTATGCCTCTTTATATTGTCTCCCTCTCTTTTCTTATGATCCCAATTTGACAAGGTGCTAGTCAGATAATCATATTGAAAAATGAAAATTCTCACTCTTCACATATCTTTACCAATTAGTGTGCCTGACTGGTTTTGTTCTTATCACTACCTCCCTTATCATTTGTTTGTCAGGTTTATATCTATGTTCTTGTTTATGACCTCCTGCTTTTCTCATTATCCCTCTTTGCCTTGAAAAAGCTCTTAACCAGATACACGTCAAGGAGCACTCTCCTTCCACATACCCTTACTTTATCCTTTTTCTTTTTTTGAGAAGCCAACTTCCAGCTTTAAGAAAATGGAGCAGCTTAGAGATCTGATCTCTGTTAAGGTTTCACCAGATATCCGTTCCTCGTTCATAATTTCATGTTAAGTGGTTTAGGACCAGCAAGTACAAACATCAGGAAAAACAGTCACTGTAACATACTCTTGAAGTATGATGAAAATATGGTTATCAGGCAACATAGTGTTGTGTTTAGTGATGTGCTGATACCCATACTACAGTCTAGTCTAGTGTCTTCTCTATGTTCTTATTTACACCTGTTATTAGGTAGTCCTGAAAGGCTATCTCTTCTGGCAGAACCTAGCAAGCTTCAGATGTGTTTAGGAAGTTCTCTGAGCTGAAGAAATTTCAATTGAATTCTTACACATTGCAGTTAGTGAAATGATGGCCAGTTCTGTACACAGCACCATTGCCTTACCTATTGGTCACCTCTCCTGAGCAGCAGGTATCTTGATGGGTCATCTAGGTACACGGAAAATTTTAAGAGTATCCTAGCATACAAATCTTTTGAGGGAGGAGAGATACTTTGGCAAGAAAATCTGTCAACCAGTCTCTGTCTGTTAATGGAATTTTGAAAACAGTGACATATATAAGTGATCTCTCATATACTTTTTCTACATGAATATACCTTTTCCCTCCCTTGTACTTATGCAGTGGATTTCACCTTATTATTCTCCTATTTGATCCGGACAGTTCCCAGACTATATAATGACATATTGCCCAAGACAATTGTTGGTTTGACTGAAATAAAAATGGCTGAAGGAAAGAATACACTTAAGTCTTTAAATGTTTTCTTTTGTGCTAGTTCCCACTGCATACTGAGCTCTTGTGTAAACACATATGCAAAAGTACTAAGTTGTCAGCCATATGGGGTGACAAACAGGCCTAGAAGAGTTATCACACCTAGATGACAGTTCAGCACTAGGATGTTGGTAGGTCTGGCCATTCTCCAGATGGCCCCACCTGTAATTTTGCGAGGATAAATGCCACCATCATTGGTGTAGCACTGGAGTCAATATCTGACTTCATAGACTCAACATTTTCCCATGTTTTAGGTAAATTAGTCTTCTTAAGTACTTACTCTTCTCTGTACAAAAAATCATAGAGGAACTCATTGACAGGGAAATGGACAAAGGAATATCTCTGGGATTGCCCGAATTAAGTTTATCTTTAGGCTTAGTTTGGGCTACTTGAGATTTGACCACACTGAATTTCTAGTCCTTTTCTTTGGTTTTGCCTCAGCACAGACCACTGAAGACTGTTGATTTTATAAAATCTTCTGGTATAGACATCTTCCTGCACTGCAGCTGCTCATGCATCATTCCAATAGTGTGTATGGAACTCTAATCCCTCTGAAAGGAGGGTGTAAAGCCAGGCTGTTTTCAGTGGTGCCCAGTGACAGGACAGAGGCAATGGGCACAAAGAAACATAGGAGGTTCCCTCTGAACATCAGGAAACACTTTTTCATGGTGAGGGTGACTGAGTACTGGCACAGGTTGCCCAGAGGTGTTGTGGAGTTTCCCACCTCAGAGATATTCAAAAGCTGTTTGGATACAGTCCTGGGCAACTGTCCCCGCTTGAGCAGGGGGATTGCACCAAATGATCTCTAGAGGTTCTTTGCAATCTCAACCATTCTGTCATTCTGTGATAATGCCAGTAATTTCACATAATGGTTAATTTGATTACTGGGAGATGTAGGAATACCTTCTTGTCATCAGCATTCAGCTCATGCATGTGGGACTTGTCTCCTAAAGCATGTTTCCTAATACATAGTGGCATCGTTTTTGTTATCTGCTCCATACAGCTAGCCACTCTGCACATGTCTGCCTGTTTTCAGCTTATCATGAATACTGTGCCCACGTGTAGGCCACCAGTGAGGCTCATGAGCTTGACATGAGAACTGCTGTTTCTTTACTGGGACATCTGATGAAGAAATCTTTTTTTGAAGGGTATAACATAAACAGTACAGTCCCACGTTGATTCATGATGAAGCTTGCTTGCATAGTTGTTGTATTTTGCTAGAGTTTTAAGGACTGTAATGAAATATTCCAGATTCACCCTTCTCTAGGAACTGTGAGGAAAAATGTTTATCTAAATGACAGGTGGCAGCATTATATAATGTTGATTCTTAATTCATAAGGTTAAAGGACAGCGTGTTATCCTCAACCTATAACCCTGTTAAATATAGGAGAAAGCTGAATTGCTACTCAACTGATTTGGTTTTCAGAACCTGTTGCTTGTCTGGAGTGCTAGAATCTGGTTTTCTACTTGATTGGGTCCTCAGTAATTTTGAAAATAAGTTGTCTTGGAGCTGTAACCAGTAATCAGGAACAAGGGGGCTTTGTATCGTACTTGCACTCTTTCACAAACTGTCTCTGATTCTATTTCAGGGCTCCTACTATATTTCCATAGTGAAATCATGACATTTTTTATTGTTTAAAGAAAACAGTAATTCATAAACCTGTTCTCAACAGTGTGACTTATTTGGCTCTCAGCAAATCAGCCACCTGAAGTAAAACATACCCTGCAGAAGCTTAGGAAGGAAAAAGAAAAAAAAAAAGGAAAGAAGAAAGCATAAGTATTCCTCAACCCCCAGTCTCTGGGGAGTCAGAAGTACACTTCCATTGGAGTATGCATATGTTACATGGCTGCACATGGTGGAACATCATCCACAGCAAAATTATTTATATTTGTAATGGGAAGTTGTAGTCTAGAAATGTGAGGAGAGTGGTAGTTGAAGAGATATTAAAGCTAATCATATCCTGTTCTTCAATAGATCAATAGAACAGATGGTAACTTTGTACATTTTGCATGCTGTGAGTGCCTGAAGCCATAGCAACATCCACCTCATGCTGGAAATCTATTTCTATCTCCCCCTGCTATTTTATCTTCTCTGAAAACTGTCATCTCAGTGTCCAGAATCCACACCTTAAGAAAACCTGGAGACTTACTCATTGAAGAGTATTAACCTCTTTTATACCTCTGGCACAGTCACATATAGCTTCACCAACATCATCAGTAAACCACATTGACCCAGGCACAAAAACATTCCTGTCATATTTGGACAGTGTAAAGACAAGAATTCTTACAAAATATTTTCAGAACATAACCAATCTGTGATTAAGGTTCCCAATTCACTAATAGTGAACTCAGAAATTAACGAGTTGTGATCACTAGTAATTACAGTTAGTAGTGATTGAGTCACTAACAATGAACTGACAAACAGTTTTGGTGTCTTGTTGGTGATCAAATTAAGAGTGTTGCCACATGGAAGAAATGAGCAATCTCTAAAAATCAGAAAGGTATTCTTAAAGGTAAGATCTCACATCCTTTTCATTCCAACTGTCTGACTTTTAATCAAGGATAGATCAGTTATCTTTAAAAATAAATAAGTATTTTCTTTATTGAAATTTCATGAAGATGATCTATAATGCTCTTCTGAGGGTCTACATAGTTCATGAGTGTATTTCAATTTATTTGACTTTTAGAACATTTCTGTGTACTGGGAATTTTGCAAAGGGTATAGTGGGACCTCTTTGCTGAGATTGGTCTGAAAATGAACTGGAAGATTTGAAGAGTTGTGAATTTTGATGATGTTTCCTGCAATTCATGTTTAGAACAAATAACGACTTATCGGTGCAGTTGAAAATTACACATTTTGTAGAAAGTTGACTATTGTCATTAGACACTGATAAATATATTTTTGGCATTGATGGGGGTACTAACATCCTACATCCATTTACCATTAATTTCTGAACAATTCAAAGGCAGAGCTGAATAAATTTTCTTTGATATTAATTTTTTGTGTCCAGGTGGTAAGCCTCAAATCAATTGGCAAAACCCAAGTCTTACGCTTGTCAGCTCTTCCTAAGGTGAAATTCAATGCAAAACCAGAAGTGGATGAAGGACAGTATTTTAAATCCATGCTCATCTTAAACTGTATTTTATCAGGAGACCACTTTCTTTTTTGAACTGAAATGATTTGAACTACATTGTGTTGACAGTCTGCATTAATCATTGTTTACTCAAATGCACTCTTTTGGAATCTTTTTTTCTAATATATTAATTCCTGTGTATAGATAATATTTCTCACATAGAAACTAGAAGTAATTTGAAGTCTATTTCCTTTAAAATATGCTATTTTATCACAATTGAAGCTAACCGTTAAACAATAAGAGAAAAAGAGAAAAATAACTCCAGTTTTATTTTTACTTTTTTTTTTTCCTTCAAATGGGTTAGCCAAGTGTTGTGGATTAAAAAAAATAATTGTCTTAAATAATTACAATTGCTGTTGATGTCTATTAAGTTTTCTTTAGGGGACTTCTGAAGTAACAAGTACACAGGCCTCAGGATATTTAAAGATTTATTTGTATTAACTGTCTTAGTTTGGTAGAATCATAGAACGGTCTGGGTTGGAAAACATCTTAAAGAACATCTAGTTCTAATCGTCTCTGCCATGGGCAGGGACACCTTCCGCTAAATCAGGTTGCTCAGAGCCTCATCCAACCTGGCCTTGAACACTCCGAAGGAGGAGGCATCCACAGCTTCTCTGCGTAACCTAACTCTGAGAAGTTTCAATTAGATGCTGCTATTCTCCATTGCACTGTGGTAAAAGTGTCAAAGTGCAAAATTGCTGTTTAAAATGTTAGAAAAAAATGGAAACTGAAAAATCCATTGACTTTTGGGGCTTTTTTTGTAGTAATTTCTGTGCTTTTAAAAAGTAATTTAAATAACTGTGTTCTGTATTTTTTTATTTATGTATTTACATAATAATCTTTATATACTTCAAGAAACAAAAGAAGATTTCTCCTCATGAGAAATTTACAATCACCATTTTTCCAGTCAGGTCTTTCCCCCTCCCCTCCCCCCTCCTCACCTTCTATTTCTCTTTTATGTATTGAAACAGCAATTTTCATATACTTACTACTTTCCAAAAGATTATATTTCTCAGCATGGTAGAAACATGGATTTTCTCTGCCCTTTTTTGGAACACCTTCCCATTTGTGAAGCATCTTGTCTAAAGTCTTAACCAGAAGTTAATCTGCATTGAAAAACCCTTCTTCAAAACCAACATACGTTGCAATATTTATGATGTTTTTATGTCATGCTTCCCATGTTGTTGTCATAGCATTTTTTTATTTCCATCACATTTTATTCAAGTATTTTTTGAATCGATATGGCCTTTTTCCATTCAGATAAATAGATGTGACAACTGGAAGCAAAAGATGTAAAAGTCAAGAACTTTGTCTACAATATTATTTAGAGCTTATTCTTGTCTAGAAATAAAATAACAATGTTAGGAAATTATTCAATATCATCTCACTACTGCATGCAGCCAGATCTTCACAGATACATCATACTGTGATATCATTGCTATTAGGTAGAATTTAGTAAATGCCACTTTTAAAGGTAGACTTTTCAGTTAACTCAGTATGGTATGAAATGTCTATATTCGTAATGTTTAATTATGGCTATAGTTTCCAATCATTTAAAGGTTGCTTTTTATTAAAGAAAATCTATCTGAGACTCTTTATAACAAAAAGATAATATTTCCTTATTATGCACAGATTTTATAGATTTATTAAATTGCAGTATAAATCAAAGTAGTAGTAGTATACTATTTTGTAAATGTAAGTATATATATATGTATCAAGTACAGGAAAAAATATGTTGATCAAGTACAGGAAAAAATATGTTGATCAACTTTGCAATAATCAATTAGCTTCATAAAACTGTTGTGAAAAATAAAATGAAGAAATAGTGATGAGCCTGTTTGATTGTATTATGTTAATATGTCCATTTAGTGATGTGTGGTATGTATAGTGGCTCAGATGCTTGTATTTCTACCAGTAAAATTGGGAATGCTTATGTGAAGTGTCCTTTTAAAAGAATTTGTAATTCTGTAGCTTGTTTTGAAATAAGCTGGCTTGCTAATTCCTCATTTTGTGAGCGCACATGAAATTGAACTAGACTCTACTTACAATATAGTGGAAATCCACCAAAATAATCTGATTTTCTCACATATGTACTGAGGGAACAATTGCAAGTATTTTGGATATTAGCAAAAAAGTAAAGTATCCATACAACATAGCCATATAGTATTATCACATTTCTCTATTACAGTGCATTTTACTTCATATTATCACAGGGGTTTTTATTTTATTTTGTCTGAGGAAGAGCAACGTGGTGAAAAGTGTAAATGAACTAGCTTGATAAATTTCTCTGAGTCAGTGGTAAGGAAGGGATTTAGGGACCCCTAAAAATCAGTAGCTGGAAGGAAGGACAGATGTGGTCGTGGTTGACTGAGGCTCTCTTAGACAACAGTAGGTGTTCTGCAAAGTACAGGGGAAACAGCTAAGACTAGGAATGAATTTCCGAGAGGTGGAAGAGTGGGTAGACCTCACAGTGATTGTGAATACAAACCAGGAGAAAAATGGAGTGCGCCATGGCAGATGTTACTGAAGTCTTGCGAAGAGGAAAAGAAGGAGGAGGAGAAGGAGAAAGAGGAGGTCTATGTGGAAGAGAGGGGTGTTTTTAGCCAGATGAGGCAGAGCAGAGAGGAGAGAGTTGCATGTGATGGAAACTATGGAGTTGTAAAGATTAAGAAGACAGAAAATACAGGATTTCTATGTGAGTTATTGAAAATTTACCCTTTAAAAATCACACATACAGAAAAATCTCCCACAAATATTTTTTCATCCTGCTGCAGCGTAACTGATGTAGATATCTAGTTCTAAGAGATCCACTCACTTCAGTTTATCAGTGTCCAACAGTCCACACCAATTCTGAAAAGTCTTTAATAAATGTTTGTCATTAAAAGATATAAACTTACCCCTTTACTTAATCCTTTGCAGCTGCTGTTACCTAGAAAGTATATTAGGAATGGAAATATGCAAGTCCATTTAACTAAAAAAAAAAAAAAAAAGAAATAAACAGAAGAAACAAGATTTTAAAGGGAATTAATGCAGTATCTGGGCACAAATCTCTAAAAGTTTTAATCTACCTAATTTCACAGGCTTCAAGGGACTTAAGTAATTTCTCAAGTGAAGTGATTATCCTTTTTGTTGCTTGTAACTTAAAATTCCTGTTTTTTATACTAATGCTCTAACCTTAGAGATGAGAAGTCAATTTATTATTTCTTAGTTAAAAAAAAAACAATCCAGAAATCTATGAAAATCCTGAATTCTTGACTCTTCTAAAGGGATTTGTGGTGAGATTTATGAGTTTTAACTAACATTAGATTAATGTCCGGTAAACTGCAATACTTATATTCTCTATACCTCTATCCAAAAACTTTTGATAGAAGATAGTGTAGATCAAATTCTGCAGTGACTTTCTTGGAGTAGTGATTAAAAAAGGATGTGTTTCAGTGTTTTACAGTAGATCTCAAGATTGTATTTTCTGCATATGAGATGATTGCTCTTCACTATTGATTTGAATGCACTCTATCTCAACATCTCTGCAATTCCAATACTGCACTTGATATTGAGTACTGCACTGGTTGCATATGAATACTTAGCATGTATTGAATGTGGCCTTTTTGTTCATCCATGACAATTTAAATTTACATGTTGATACCACTTTCTATAAACAGAAAACATACTTAAATCCGAGTTAATAAAATATTTTCTCAGGTAAAGTTGTCTGAATTTTTATTAAGGAAAGACAAAATCTGTAACTATGAGTTGTACAAGATGCATAAGCAGATTCAAAGTTAGGATTTTATTTGAAAAAACATCCCAGAATGAAAAATGTGCAAAATATTAAATTAGGCATAATGACGAAATTACAGTTAAGAGTTGGGTGAAAGAGAAAAATTATGAGCTAGCAGTATCAGCGGCATGAAACATTAGCCAATTAAACTGAATTATAGTTACAGGTTTTCTAATGAGGGCTGCTGTCCAGTAGGAGTTGAACTGTGACCTTTTTTCAACATGGACACCAATAGTAGCATTTTATATAAGTACAATAAATGCACTTATTAGCAGCTTCAACCATAAGCAAATACTTTATGATCAGTGCCCACACTAACAGAAGCAGGAGTTTGTCACAGGGCAGATAAACCGTAATTTCATCCCTGAAGTGTTTCATAAAAATATGCTCAGGGTTAGAGATGGTTTAAAACATATAAAAGTCTGCATTTTTCTGGAAGACAGAGTTTTTTTATTTAATCAAGTAGCAAATAAGAAGTTTATACTGTCTCTACCACATGAAAATCTTGACTATATATTCTCCATTACTATGAAGAAGAGTAAGTGAATCTTAACATACACTAACAAAAGGAGGATGAGAGTAAGGTTTGAATGTATGGCTCTAAAAAATGGTGTTGGAATCTGTTTTCTTTTACTGGAAATATTTAATAACAGTTGATGGATCTTTCCAATGTGTTTCAGCATTCTGGAGTCACCTAAGAGACTGCGATGAATCTAGGTCTAGTATTTGAACATATCATAAATGTATAATTAGGTATATAGCAAGAAAGTAATTGCCCTTAAATTTCTGAGTACTGTCATAACCAAATTGTATTTACTTCCCTTTCTTCTTGTTTAAAATTCAGAATATAAAGCTAGGCCCTGATTCTATGTTGAAATACCGCTGTTATTAAAAGGTGCTGTAGAAAAAAAATGGAGAAAGAGTAAGCAGGTTCTGCAAGGATATCAAGTCTATTTCCTTGCATGGGAAAAGCAGAAAATAATTATTAGTTATTTAAACAAATCATATAAATAATTAAAATAATAGTCCTGGCTATATTCTCACAAGATTGGCATGCAACCAGACTAGGGGAGGCAATTTACAAATATACTTGATACAGCCAAGACCTTTTTTCTGATGAGTGTGGAGAAGAAAGGGGGAGAATATGATGCTCCAGTTGTGTCATCCTTCCAATGCAGTTCTTGGGCACTGCAAAATCTTCTTCCCCTGGCAGAGGGGTTGTGGCAAAACAATGCTGAACCCTCAGTAATGCTTAAACCATGTGCCAAGCAAATATTGAAAAAACTACTAAACATGAACATAGATGTTTAAATGTGAGTAAATGCTCAATTGATTTTGAGATTTATTCAAGTGTTTATCAGCAGTTTATTGCTGAGTACCTTTTTTTAGTTAATCAAAAACTTCTACAGATGGTTTTATAAACCTACTTTTAAACCTCCACATTTAAAATTCTATACACTTAATTGTAATGCTTAAATAAATCTCTCATGGATCATAAACAAGGTCTTTTATATATTGCCATCTTGTATATAGTGAAAGATGTCCTTTGGCTAAAACCAATAGCTGCATGATTCTCTGTTTTTTTAAATCAAATTACCTTTGGAAAATGGGTTTAGCCCACAAGAATAAAATATTTTCAAATTCTGACCAGTGGGGTTTTGTTAAACTAGAAAGAAATACTTGCAGAAATGCTAGGCTCTTACTCATCCTCGCAGCACTTATTTATACAAGTATATTTATAATTATTTCTTACAAGTATAATATCAGTGACACATGCCTAGTGTAAGAAAACTAATTTTTTATAAAAATATTTTAATAAAAATCAAAAGGAACTAAACCCAGCACTTCACAAAAATCAATTCTAAACTTAATTTCATTTTTAAAAACCAAAATACTTGAAAAATCAAATTAAATGAAACCTGCAGGCAATGCAGACTGGATATGTCAATTTCTCCTTCTAACACTACTTTAAACAGCAACCTTTTGGATGTTTGTTTTTCAAAGAAATAAGGATTCTTCTTGGACTGGATTTTCCAGTGGGTTCAGCATCCAGCAGCCTCAGTAAATGTTCAGATTCATAGGTGCAAATTGTTCTCAGTGGGAGCTCCTAGATGTTTATCTTGTTAGAGAATTTTAGCTTTTGTAGAAGAGCTGAACACGTGGAGACCTGGCTGTCTCAGTTCTTCCTCCATCTTTCTTCCTTTACAAGATTTTTCCTCCAGCAAGACAAGTGTATGCATAAACAAGATCAGCAAGCACCAGTGAGGTATTATTTGAAGAAACTATTTTTGGTCTTCAGGGGGTCTTAACCTAGGTTCATACCTCTGCTCCATTTACTGATTTAGATGCGGCCTTAGAGCAGTGTTTCTTTACCCAGCCTGCATTTTGATTCAATAGTTCTTCTCACCTGCTCACACATTTGAGTCTTTCCCAGCTACAAGGCTTACACTAACTGTAGTTTATTACTCATTCAAACTATCCAGAGGGCTCAGTAACAGACTAGGCTGTGGTCTATTCAAGCAATAAGGTAGCAGAGAACCAGGTGTCCAAGCTAACAACCTTTGGGAATGCAAACTGTCAGGTAGTACACTATATAGGTCAAATATCCAGTTCAAGACGTGTTACTTCCATAGTTATCAATGAGCATTCTCTCTGACGTTGTGGAACTTGCACTAGGTAACATAATTCTGTTGTAATCCTAGTCACGAGAATATAAGAACATAAGAAAGACCTAAGACTCCCTGTGACAATTTTAATAAATTCATTCATACCACTGCTCAGTTCAGTGTGTTCTGAAAATAATTTTCTTAGGAACTTAGCTGTCTCTCTGTGGTCTGCAATGATCCTGGACAACAGAGAGATATGTCCTATAGGACTGAATAGGCAGACGAGAAATGTCCATTGGTATCTGCTCGGTAGAACACTTTTGTATACATTAATGACCAGCAGAAAAACTTGGTCCCTTTTTCTTGTGCCTGGTAAGTTATACGTGCACTGATTCTTATGGAAATAGTATTCAGGCATATTTTAAAGGATTTCCGTTTCCATATTTTACCAAAAATCCTGTCTTCTGACCTTCTTTTGCATGGATTCAAACACAGATTTTATCTTTTTTTTCCCTAGAGTATATGCTGTACATCCCTCCAGGCACAGAGAAAAAGCTTAAAGAAACTAAAAAGGGGCTTATGACATGAGACCTTTCTGTCAAATCTTTTAGATTCTTCTTGCATTAACTAGGTTGTAGCTAATAAACTTACGATCCCTGTTGCTGCTGCACAGACTTAACAAAATGATGGCTGTGAACTGAGTTCTTTTTTCACATTTGCAAGCATAATTTTGGGTAAAATTTCGCCAAATCAGTAGCATTGCATTGGTGGAAATAAGGAGACCATTATCGTGCAGCAATATGGAGGGCCTATATTGCACCATTGTGGAATGAACTTGGATGTAATTAGCTTACTGTAAGGCATTTATAATTTAAAGCCTTTATATTCTATAACCTTCCCTGTCACTTCCTATTGCCTGAGCCATTACAGTCCAGCAACGTCTTGTTTTGGGCTCTGTGATACAGGAAGCATGTTGATAAACGTGATTGAGTTTCAGGGGAGACCTTGGAGACAGTGGAACTGGAGACCTTGTCCTGTGAGCACAGACTGTGGGACTGGGGCTGGTTCAGCTGGGAGAAGGGGCAGCTTTGGGGGCACACAACAGCATTCCCCACACCAATGGGAGAGGATGGGAGGGGATGGAAGAGACACATCTGGGCTCTTCACAGCGGTGCGTGGTGGGAGGGCGAGAGGCAGCAGTACAAGCTGAAAAAGGAGAGGCTCAGCCTGGAGACAAGGAGAAACCCTTTCCCCATGAGGACAGCCCAGCAGCGCGGCCAGCGCCCAGGGAGGTTGGGCTGTCTCCAACCTTGGGAGTTTCACAGCCCAGCTGGGTGAAGTCCTGAGCAGCCTGGTCTGAGCCCACAGCTGAGCCTGCTCTGGGCAGGGGCTCAGACCATGACCTCCACAGGTCCCCATAAGCCTGAATTGTCCTGCAGTTTTCCTGCAATTTCTATGACACCCCCAAACTGAACTAAACAGTCCTTGAGTAAAACAACAAACAAACAAAACCCAGGAGGACCTTGTGTAGTGCTATCTTCTTTTCTACCAGCTTAAACTCTGATTATTTTATGTGGTGCTTGCCTATGTTTTACAAGAATGCACAGTGTACTGTTTTGTGTAGGATAGGCTATTAGTGAGAACAAAGTGTCTCTAGTTACATTTTTACAAATGAAATATATTACGGATACAGAACCATGCAAAATGAAGTTATGATACAAGGAAGACCATTTCTGTTTGCATACTGTGTGTTGGAAATACTTTACTCAGACTATGCATTTTTATTTACAATTGAACATATTTGATTAACTTGAAAAATGCTGCATATTCTCACAACAATTTAGGTACCTAATCTGAAGCAAGCCAAAATCCTTTCTTTTTGTAAATATCTGTTTCTTAAAATCACTTGATTTCATCGTAGCACAGAGCAGTAACTTACTGCTTTATGAATCTATATGCTAGTAACTATTATTAATCTTTCAACTTCAACCAAAATTTTAAGGTATGCCCAAGCTAAAAACACCTGCTGATGATGGTGCTGTACATGGCAGATGTGTCCATATCCTAATAATTTAATTGATTGAGTAAAATTGCAGCAGGTGTATTGAAGGTGTTATATCAAAAGGATTTAATGAGGTATATGAAAGTGTCCTGCAGTCTCATTTCTGTCATCTATGAAAAACTAACCAGCATTCTGTTGCCAGTGTTTTATCTGGTCAGGACAACTATTGGGATCTTGCTCAATTAGTCGTGTGTTTTTGCTGTTTGATTCAGGGTAGGCAATGGAAACATTTGGTCTTGAATATTTTATTTTCCTGGGATGGCCAGCTTCCAAGTGCCTAGCAGAAAGCTGACAAAACATTTGTGTTGAACGTTTAGCTTTGTTTTAAAACTCAACTCGTCTGTTCAACAGGTATTGAAAAATACCATGAGTGCATTTTTACTTATTTCCGTCACATTTCCTAATCTTCTTTATTGTTGTCTGGTTTTGTAGACCTGGTACTTTCTGCCAGTAATGTCTTATTTTCTTCTCTTAGCCTTTGCTGTTTGTTTTTTTACTTGTGTTTGGCATCAAAATTATTTATTTTCTTCCTGCTGATTTTGAACAGGTTTTTACCTGGTTCTTCTGAAAGCTTCACATTCACCACTTTATCTCCTGGGGAAAATTGGTAGATAATTTCACTCCTAGCTGGTGTTTAGGATGTGAACAGTTCAGTTTACAGATTCCTGCTAAGTAACAGGAATGTCTTCAGACATGTTTCTGTTTTGAGTTAAAATAAGCGTTCCCTGCACAATAGAACTAAAATGGTAAGACTTACAAAACAATGAGTTTTAGCCCAGTCCCATCACCTCAGTGCATCTTCCTATTAAACGTCTTATTAACTTTCATGGGACCACTGTTTGGGAGACATTAAAGGCATTTGAAAGCCCACCCACAATGCCTACAATTCATTTCACTAGTGAATATACCCAGTATCTGGCTATTTTTCCCAGTATTTATTTATTTATTTTTTAATATACAATAAGCAATTATTCCCTTACCAGTATTCATAACAAAAATTTCTCTCATAGCTGCTCATTGAATTCCTGGGTTTATTATGATGATGCACATGCACGTTCATCTATTCCAGTTCCTCCATCACCTACTCATGTTAATCTGCAATCTGAAGGAGTCACACTGAAGTGGTTTAATATTATTTTTTTTAATGAATATTGATTAATAGCTCTTAATATGATTTTTTTTTAACACTACTTCAGTGCAAATAGGTTTTTAATCTACACAGAAATGATCAAAATTCAACTGTGTTACTCATCTGGCTTTCTTGGTTCATAAGAACAAATAAATAAATGTGACTGTAACTAAATTTGCATGCAGTCTGAACAGTTTAAAAAAAATAAGTAATGTAAAGAAGGATTTTTTTTAAAGTTGTTTGTTTGTTTGTTTTGTTTTGTTTGTTTTAAATGTAAAATTTTCCCAATAGTCATGAAGATTTGTCATCTGTTCTATGGGACATGACTATCGCCATATGGGAGAAGGTCCATGTGAGTATGTTAAGGTCAGTCATGGAAGTGAAGAAACAATAATAAATGAATACAAATTGTGACCTGATTATTAACTGTGCAATTCACAAATACAAAATTCATACTCTTTCTTTCTCTGTATTCAGCTTTTCAAGTATTCATTTCCATAGAGAAATGTGAGAAATATTTCTGTTCTTTCAGAGATGCTCCAACAATTAATTTACTTGCAACCTTTTTCATGTTCCACTTAGTTAAGAGAATCTGCTGTTTGCGATCTAGTGATACTGTAGACAAAAACCTTTATTTTTGGAAAGAAATTATATCTCACTGTTTCTGTCATAATAATTGCCACAATTAAGGAAACTGCAGGTCTGATCATTGTAGGAGTGATATAAGGGACACAGGCCAGGCAAAATTTATTGTCAAGACCCTAAACCTTAGGGAAGCGAACTTTCAGTTATTTAAGGAACTAGTGGATGGGACCCTCTGGAAAACTGACCTCAAAGATAAAGAAGAGAGCTGGCAGATACTTAACAGTGTTTTTCTTAGAGCACAAGAACTCTTGATTCCCATTTGCAAGAAATCAGGTGAGGAAGGCAGGAGATTCAGCTAAGGACCTCCTTGTCAAACTGAAACACAAGAGGGAAATGCATAGGCAGTGGAACCACAAACATGCATCCTGGGAAGAATACAGGGATACTACTTGGGAGTGTAGGGATGGGATCAGGAAAGTTAAGGCACAGCCAGAGCTAAATTTGGCAAGGGTTGTGAATAATAATAATTATAATAGCTTCTACAGGTACGTTAATCTGAAAAGGAAGACAAAACAAATTGTACTCCCTCTAATAAATGAGATTGGAATCTGGTGACAACTGACATGAGGAAGGCTGAGGTACTCAACGATTTCTTTGCCTCAGTTTTCACTGGCAATTGCCCTTCCCACATCTGTCAAGTCTCCAAATCTCAAGGTAGTGACTGGGGGAATGAAGTCACACTCATTGTAGGAGATCAGGTTTGAGACCACCTGAGGAACCTGAACATAGAGAACTGTATGTGACCTGATGAGATGCATCTCAGAGTCTTGAGGGACCTGGCAGATGTAGTAGCTAAGCTGCTCTCCATCATAATTGAAAAGTCATGGCAGTTAGGCAAAGTCCCCAGTGACTGGAAGGTCCCTTTAAAAGTCCTTTCCAACCCAAAACATTCTAAGATTCATTCTTCAATTCTGTAATAGTTATTTAAGATGTTGATTCCATATATGTGTGTGGACAGAAACTTAAGCACATGCCAGTGAAAAGTATTTTATTCTTTTCTTCTGTTGAAGATTTTTTCATCCTTTTCTGTGCTCTCAGTATAATTAACAAGTGAGAATCTGCCCACGCTACACCAGCAGAGAACAGAATAACATAGCTTTAAAAGAATTTCAACACCTGACTTTTCTACTAATAAAGGAGTCCAAATGATAGAATTTTGCAATCTATTCTCAAACCTCAGCCAATTAATTTACATAATTTAAATTAACAAGCCTTAAAAAAGCATATTCTTCCACAGCTCTTGGTAGGTGTCAGTCTCGTAACATAATATAAAAACAGGCTTGGGTCATTAATTTCAAGAAGTGATAAATCATACTCAGGAACTATGTCACTAACAACCAGCACTTACTAAACTTGAAAAAACCCCTACTTTTTATTTTTTTTCACACAAGAGGTGAATTTCTGGACATAAATTCCTTCAAATAACTACGAAATGCTCTGGTAATGATGAGTTGCCTGAGTTTCAGAAGGAACGTGTGGCATTAAAATCTCTACATAAGAAAAATGGTGGGGGAAAGAAAACCCTAAAAAACATGATTTAAAGAAAAAAAAAAGTGTTTGTTCTCACACAAAACCTTCAGGATTCTTACCAAATGAGGGAAGCTGAGCATACAGTTGGAGAACAGAAATAAAAATATAGGGGTATATAATAGTGAAATACATATACAGAAGCTAATTGATAGAGACCACAGTTATCAATTACTATACACAATGACAGCTATTGTTTTGTTCCTGTCTAAAAAGCTTTACTATGTTCTGTGAAGGGCAAATAATATGTTAAGAGAAGTGGAAGAATACATGGGATTAATGTATTCCTTTCAATGTCCCACCAATTGTTTCAGGTCTCATATGCCTACTTAGAATTTTTTTCCAGCTCCAGGTTAGTTCAGCCATATTAGATATCATAATGTCTGCTGTTTCTGCGCTGCAAGTATTGTACTAGTTTCTGGTCTTCCTTTTTTCTTGTGGTAAGTGGGAGTGGCATGACCCAAACCTTTTATACACCTTTTTGAAGGTGTATAAACTGACAGTTTGGGATTGCCCATAAAAAACTGTAAAGAACATTACACAGACAATCACTAGTGAGGGAGAAATTGCACCCTAAGCTGCTGCAGCAGGTCTCTTAGGAGCAAAAGTAGTGGCCGCAGCCTGGCACACGGGAAACACACATTAAACATATGGACTCCAATCTGCCAAAGAAGAGGCAGGTTGCAAAGAAGTGAGTAAACCTTGCCAAGAGCTGTCTTCTGTTGCCTGCCCTTGTCACACTGGCTTTACCCAGGTCTCCTCTAATCATCAGAATGAGGATGGCATTGAGCTTCCCATCAGGACATGGGGGTTCTCCTGGGGCTTTGAGTTCTTCTTGCTAGGGAATTTTCTGGCAGGAGATGAAGGCGTAAGAGGATGGAAAGGAAATCAGCATGCTATGGCAGTGGATGGGAGAAAAGCTAATCCTGAGACTGGTATGAAATGTTAAGGGTAAAATGGACTGTATAATCTAATAAATTTGATCCTACCGAATAAGGCAGAAAGTAAACACTTGCCACCCCCACCCCTTAGCTTCCTATTATCATTATTAAAATATGATATTTACAGATATTTACCAAAAATTCTCACTAACCTAATCTAGCAGGCAGAGTTAACCTACAATCTTTTGATAGTTCTGCCTTTATCATACAAATGTGCTACCACAGCTGTGTTGAGCAGCCGTATAGTGGTGGCTTTTATAATGATTCCTGATTTTTGTGACATTATAAACTGTGTTTCTTTATTTTTACCTTCATGTTTTACAGAATTGTCCCACCTTCTAATGCTTTAGTAAAGATGCAGTATTAACTACAGTATAGTTTTTTAGCATATTCTGGCCTGCTACATGCCTTCCGTTTCCCCCTGCACCACCCCCCAACTTTGTGGTGAATCTGATAGCAGTTCTTATGACCATTTTTCTCTTTATCACTTGAAAAAAATGCTCCATTAGGAAATGATGCCTAGATTTTACATTCCCCTCCTACAGAGTACAATGAGCTAGCTAGGTATATAATTAACATAATTACACACAGTACTTTGTGAAAAATTAAAAATATTTGTACTTTCTCTTTATCACGTGTTGCAAAACCACAAACATTCGCTATTATATATGTGTTTTTTTTCCTCATTTGGAAAACCTGCATTGAAATCGACAACAGTAATTTTTTTCCATTATCTGTTTTGCCATGAACATTATGTGACACAGTGGTAGTTTGATTTAACTTTTTTATGTCCAGTTTATGTTAATGGAGACGCATAGTAATCCTTTCAGTTAAACCTATTAAATCTATTCCATGTGCTTGAGAGGGTTGAGAAAAAAAAAATAAAAAGAAAAAATCTGTTTTCATTAGAGTGGATGAGGAAAAGAATAAAACATTTAGAAAGGGAAAAGAAAACACATGCAGGAATGATAAAGTTTATTATCCAAAAGGATTGATTGAAGCTCCTGTATAGGTGTCATGGTTTCAGCTGGGATAGAGTTGACTTTCTTACTAGCAGCTTGTGTAGTGCTGTTTTGCATTTGGGATGAAAATAGTGTGGTAAAACACTGGTGATTTTGGTTGTTGCTAAGCAGTCAAGGCCTTTTCTGGTCCTCACACTGCCCTGCCACCAATTAGGCTAGAAGAACACAAGAAGCTGGGACAGCTGATGCCAACTGACCAAAAGACTATTCTATACCACATGACATCATACTCAGTATATAAAGCTGTCACATGAAGAAGGAAGGAGGTTGTTCAGAGTTATGGCATTTTCCTTCCCAGGTAACCATTATGCATGATGGAGCCCTGGTCTCCTGGAGATGGCTGAACACCTGCCTGCTGAGGGGAAGCAGTGAACGAATTCCTTGTTTTGCTTTACTTGCATGTGCGGCTTTTGTTTTAGATATTAAACTGTCTTTATCTCAACGCACAAGTTTTTTCTCAGTTTTACTCTTCTGATTCTTTCCCCCATCCCAGCTGGGGAGAGTGGGCAAGAGGCTTCATGGTTCTAGTTGCTGGCTGGGGTTAAATCATGACAACAGGGAAGTAAAAGAGAGTGTATTTAATGAAAAATCGTCCATCAGAACTTTTAATGCAAAACTAAGTTTTCAGGAAACAGATATTCTGTATACTGCATCTGAATTTCCCAAACAGAACTTTTTTGGAAGTTATAATAGTGCATCTCTGATAAGATCCAAGTTTCAATTTATTTACTTTAGTCAGCTCTTACAACAAAGTTCATGAGCAGCTACATAGCAAACAGTCCTAAATGGTACTGAATGTGATCTCTTTCTTTCTTCTGGCCATTTCTGCTCTCTAATGTTGCCATTCAAAATAGGACCAGACATGCTCCTGTGTGGGCTAGAAGAGAGGACCTGTCAGGTAAAAGCCATACACGTTTGAAGGTCTCCACACTTACATTATCAGTAAGACCTGCCTTATGTTGCTGAATGTCCCAGTTTTAGTAGCCTTTGGTGAAGGTATTTGAAAGTGCAACAAGGCAAAAGCAGTGGTTTTCTTTGCTTGTGCTGTGGTACGTAGGCACAAGGACTAATTCTGACCCACAGAGGGAATAGAAAGCAGTGAGCAGAAAAGGCTTCTTTCCAGACACCTGTCATCAGGGGGATCTGCAGCGTGATCTGTTTGGTGTCTGCTGTGGAGGGAAAGGTCTGGTGCTCTGGTGCTACAAAAAGCAGTCTTTCTATTGAGACTTAAAATAGTCCTTTCACTTTGTACTGCTTCTGCAGCCTGATCATATAAACAACTACTGAGAGTGCAGTAGCTTAGTCACCTCTGCATAATGACAGATACTTCAAGGCAGAAAAGACAGAAATAAATATTCCTGGCTCGTCTTTTCAAAAGTGCTGGAGCGAATGGTCTTACTAGTATACAGAAACAAGAAATGATGAAACAAGGATGGCTGTGAAATCAAAACCTGATCAGACTGGAAAATGTAAGTAGAAAATTAGATAGCCAAAATGAAATAATTCACTCAGTTGTCTCTTCCATACTGAAACTGAATGCACCATGGTCACAGTCATGGATATGTCTGTTATTGATTTCTCAGAGATCCTAGAGGAATGGAGACAATGGTAAGCAATCAGAGAATCTGCTCTTTTCAGAATGGATCCTCAGCTCTGCTAAGTCTCCTAATACAAGGTGGCCTTAAAAACAATTTCAGTGGCAAGTGAAGATTCTCTCTGCCTAAGTGCAAGATTTTTGTAGAGGTTGATTGTGTCTTCAGTACAGATCAACATCTCAGGCTTTGGTAAATGTCTGTCTCTGCACTGATGAATCTTACCTGTCGAAACTGCACTAAGCACCCAATAGTAAGCAGAAGGATAAAAGTTAAAGTATTCTTGGCCTGGGCACTCGAAGAAGCTATATCAATATGGTTAAAAGACAGCCTTGTATCTTCACTCTGTGAATGGATACAAAATCGATCCAGCTCAAGATCTGGACCAACCCCTGAATATGACTATCTGAAATTATAAATTACTTTGTTACTAGCAGTGCAATGCAGAGCTTTCAAGGTTTGTGTGGGTCAAAATACCAGTTCAATTGGTGAAGCTTTCCTGAATATGTCTCTGCATCTCAATCATATTGCTTCCATTTTCCCCAATCTGTACCTATCCTTTTGCACCTACTTTTCAGTCATAGCCAGTCACAACACTGAAGTGGAGCTTCATTTCAGGTATATTCAGCCTGTGTAAGACTATAGGCATTACAATGAACTCTTTCCTTTCACATGACACAGGCATTAAGAGCCAAACATATTTTCTATTTTTTCTCTCTGTCTAATTTTTTAATGATGGAAAAACGAAACAAGAACAGGTCTTTTTCTGTGGTGGAGAATGGGAGAAATCAGCTACAGCTTAGGCTGATAAAAATCGATTTTTACCTCCTTGAATTGCTCCCCAATGAGAATATCTTTGTAGCTTATCCTCAGTGTTACTGGTGGCATCAATACAGTGAATAATGTCCTGCTCAGTGGCAGCTCATGCTGAAACTACCATTTTAAAGGGAAAGAAATTAAGGGAAAATACTGGCTTATACATCTGTCCCTCTAATTAATAATCATAAAATGATTGAAGGTGGTAACCCCTTTAGGTCTGTGTGTTTATACATGTATATGACTATGTAATAAGGTGTCTACTCTTTTTTTTTCCCATAAACTAATGATACCTTTAGTAACCCAGTTATACTTCCTTTTGTCTCTGAATTTTTAATGGCTTATCGCCATATTTAGGTTTTCATTTTATTGACCTTGAATGACTACCTTAGTTAACCTCAAGGCAGTCCACACTGAGATGAAATATAGGGCAATGCTTTTCTGGTGCCCTTTTATCCCTCAGCTTGTATTTTGTAGTAAGTAGAACAGGGGAAAGAAGAGACCATGGAAAAGCAACAGCAGGAGATCAGAAGAAAAAATGGAGAGTAGATGAAAAACTTTGAAGGCTGCTAACAGAAAAGAAGCTATTTGTATGAAAGGAGCTACATAAAACAAACAGAGGAAAGTAAAAGGGACAGGAAGTAAAGTTAGGACAAAAACCACACATATATTATTCTTCTGCTACACATACCTCCTGATACATCTTTTGCTACAATTGTTTCCATCTATGGAAGACTTTCTTAGAATCACTGTAAATATAATAGTTACTGGCATGCTTTGAATATATTATTGCTGTTTCAGGGTATAAATGAAATTTCATTCTTTGAAATTCATTAGAAACAGGACAGATCAGATTATCATTACTCCATTGACTACGCTGATACCTATCTTTGAAAATCTGATGTGCTATTTTTATGACGGCATATTTGGAAGTTTAATGAGAAATTACTTCTATTTCTCTTTTTCTGTGGGTCATCTTGTGTCTCAGATGAGACTATATGTAGTTATCTCCTATCTTTACGTTTAAAAATAAACTTCAGACATCTTCAAATATACCAGTGACATAACTGAATGAATTTGTCTCAAGATTGATTTGTATAGGAAAAAATACTGTGTTTGGTGAGGTAGTTCTCCATATACCCTTTCTTGCACGTGTAAGAATGGCAAGGAAATCTTTTGTATCTGCAATTGCCTGATTGGTCACTCATTACAGAAAGCAACCCACAATCATTCATACATTTTTACATAAATCAAAATCCATTACACAGTCCGTTTTCCATTTATTTTGACCATGAGTTTTCATAGCTATTTTATCACTCTAATTGAATCACAGGAGTCTGGTATAATTTGCCTTGGACACTTTTGACTCTTGAGAACTAGTCACATTGCACTTCTGGCACAAAAACCTTGAAACATCCGAAGGACAGGTAAGGGGAAGTTTACCAAATGTTTCCAATCTTTTGGAAGCTTGGATCTGAATTTGATTTTCAGAAATGTGCAAAGACTTAGAGAAAAGCCTATTGCTTTTTCTACATCTCTGACTTTCTGTAGAAAGAATAATCAAATTATATGAGCATAACTCTAAAGTATTCCACGTCTTTTTGGTAGTTCTAAAGATAAGCACTGATTCATGGTAAAGTGTCTTGGCAGAAATAGATAACAAATAAAAAAATTCACCCCATAGTTTCTCATCTAGAGGGTTCTTCACTGTTCCACACAGAATAGAAATTGATATTGTCCTGGTGATATATTTCTTTCTAGTCAAGGAGCGAGAAAGACATTGCCAACCACTATTTCTTACTGTTTGTTTAGAAAATGGAAACAATTAATTTCTGTCTTTTCCTTAATTGGACAGATAGTCCAATATTATTATATTTTTGCTACATCTGAAAAATATAGAGTTTTGTAAGTATGTAGTGTGAATACAAAAAACAAATTTTAGCACTGTGAAACCCACAAAGCCACCATAGTTAACATTCAAGTATTGATTAATTTCTCTCCTATGAAATTTGGATTTTGCATTTTCAGGTATTCTTTCTTTTGGGAAGCTGCAGTGTAAGGAAAGTAATAGTGACAAAACTACCTTTTAATTAACCATGAAAATAGTTGACACTAAGGAAGGATTTGTTTTTCCTTTAAATGCAATCTGGTGTAGGGCTAGCTTGAGCTTCTATTGTCTGTGCTTCCATAAACCAATGTAAGAGAGTGACCAGATTGTCATGAGACTGCACTTCACTCTGCTTTGGACCATTTAAGACTCTCTTATAAATGTGAAAGAAAAGGCATTATATACATCATATAAACTATATTAGTAAAAAAAACAGAGGCTAAGCTGGAAATATCAGGTGAGCAGGATCCTTCCTGAATCATCTTTTCCTCCTCATATTAGGTAACTTTATTTACAGTAATTTATTCCCTGTTAACTGTATTTGTATCATTGTTCCCTGGCCCAAAGAAATTGAAGAAACTGTGTTTTAAAACAACACAGATTTTAAAATAAACCACACTTTTTTAGTAGTATACTTAAAAGTAGCTTGAGTTGAATTCTGTCAAAGCTTTGGATCACTCAGCATTCTTAACTTTGCCATTTTGCTCATAGTATCTTTTCATGGCTGAAATTAGGTGAGCTGAGAAACATGCTTGGGTTGAAAAAGTATGATACTTACCCAAAATATTACTGTTTACTACACTGCACTAACATCTTCCTTTAAATACAAGGTGTAACATAAGGCAAAATTGCTTTCTACAGGAACTTGGGAGTTAGCCGGCAGAGCTAGCTTCATACTTTTATGATGAATATCTAAAAAGCATTTCATGTAGAGAAAAAATAATTATGGTTCTACCTAAAATTATAATCAGAAAAAGAAGATATGATTTAAAATGCCTGAAACCACTTTGACTTAAATACATGTTTACCTGTGAGATCAGAGCAATTTAAAGTCTCTTATGTAATAATGTCTGTTTTATTGTCTATGGAACATTTTAATAAAACATGAAATGAAATTAAATAGAATCATCTCCCGTAATAGCTTCCTATCATATGGTAACATACCTGCCTGTTTACGACTGTCTAATCAGTAACTGAACCTTGTACTGCACTTTTATGTTGCTTCCCCGCTGTGTCTATTGCCCACTTAGGAATATAAAATCATGTTATGTTTTTTATTGCTCTCAGCCATCCTGGCTCCCTTTTCTCTGGTAGACTGTTTTGCACAGTATCACAGCAACATCAGATTAAACCTCTGTAGAACAAACTCTTATTCTCTTTTAGCATCTCTTCATCGTCTGATATAAGCCACTGTGCAAAGTTCTTACTCCTCTTTATAGTGTTTTTCTATATACTGCACAAATTCTTTGGCTACCCAAACTGCTTGAAAGAAGGCATTACACTTGCCACAGAGTGAGATGAGTTCTGTAATTCAGCGGTAGTACTCTGGTATCAGTCTTAGCCAAGTCCACTGCCTGGGGGTTGACTTTGCATAAGACATCTAGATTCCTGACTGCATAGAAGAAAGAGAAAATACACTTCCAACAAAGTTATTAGTGTACAAAAATACTCTCTAGTTTTTCACAACAACAGACTTGCTTTTGGTCACTGTACAGATGCTCCCAAATTTAACACAGGCAAGTATTAATGACAATTAACTTTAAAACACTTCCATTTTTCATTAAATTTTATCAGCTTGAAAAGATATGCTGGGACTTCTTGATTTAGTGAAATCTTAAAATATTGTGATTAAAAGGTACATTTTTAAGTTTGTGAAAACAGTAAAATAACTTACTTTCTGTTCAGTGTTGTGTGTGTTGTGTTCACATACTATTTCATGTTTCTGTGGCTCAGTTCCACAGCTGCAAAATATTTGTTTCCATGATGATTATAAGTTATTCAAGAACTAAATTGCCTTACTAGGTCTTTGTAACAAAAGTACAAGGGAATTTAAATGAAGAGGATTTCAGCTGGGAAACTCATAATGGCTGGAGCTTCAGCAACACTTTGAATCGCTATAGCTGCAGCCTCATATTTTCTCTTTCTGTGCCTTTGGGGTTTTTCCTCCTAATTTGGACTTTTGCATGGTTGTATCCCTGCACAATTTTCTTCTGTTTGTCAGAAGACAAGTTACTGAATAACACAAGAAAATACAATTCCTCCTTGTTTTCAGAGAAACTGTAGGAGATTGCACAAGTAGACTGCATTTCATTCCCTAAAAGGTGAGCAAAACCCAACCCTCTGACACTGTGTAATATAACTTCTCTAAGAGCAGAATTTAAGGTGTTCTAAAACTTGAGGTCTTAACTCATGTTTCAATCTATTACTATAAGCCTAGAACAGGGAACAAGCTTTTGATCAGCCTGTTTTTCCATCAGAAGAGTAATCCTGATCAATATCAGCAGAGACAATGTCATTGCAAAATTAAAAATAAAAAGTGAAAGTGGAGTTTTTGAGGATTATTTCCATTCTTTGATAAATAATGCCTATTATTTTCAAAATCTAACTGTTGCAAATATGAAATATGCATGTTTAATATCAGCAAAACAAGAAAAAAACCTGTTAATTGGCATTAGAAGAGAGAATATTATGTTCTGCACAAATTTCAACACAGAGGTCAGGTAGAAATAATCTTTGTTAGAAAACTGATTCTGTAGGTTTTTTCATCTATTGATAGCAGAATATAAGAATGTGAAAAATCATCTGTATGTGAGAACAGACCACCTACAGGCAAAAATTTTAAGTTAAGCAACAATAAAGTTTCTCCACATAAACTTGCACCTAGGAATCTGCACCTACTCCCACTGCAGTGAATGATAAAACTTCCATTTATTGACATATTAAAAGGGTTTGGTCCTTATGCCTCATGTCTTGGTTGTAGATGTAGCAGTAAGTCACTTCCTAGGGCACTAGTAGAAGTAGTAGGAAGAGTTTTGTTGACAGAAAGATGTTATTGAACTGGTAACTCTCCTTGACACAGAACAGATTCTGCTAAGTAAAAAGCAACTTCTCATCTTCAACACTGTAAACTGAAATTCAAACATCCACAACAAAGGTAAAAAAGAAAGGAAAAGGAGAGTGTTTTGTCTGTTAAGCATGAACTGTATGGACCAGGTTAAAAAACTCAAACAGCTAAGGAAAGAATGGCAGATCACTGCCCTTCTTGAAGGTAATAACGATTTTGATGAAATCATCTGTAATTTGGACACTGCTGATGTTTTTTCTGCAGGTTCTTTCTCACCTTTCAGTATACAAGTATGGATAGGAGAAAATGAATGTGTCAGAAACTTTTTCCATTTTTCCTTTTTTCTTTTTCCATTTAGGTTCATATAAAAACCTACCTATGCTTTCATTCGTGCAGGCTTTTAGCAATATGAGCCAGTTGTCCAGGTATTAGAACCAAATATCCAGGGGGTTCTATGCTAACGAAACTTGCTTTCATTCTAGAGAAAAGCAAGACTGAATAGTGGCAAAAGAGACCTTTTTAAAGACTTTTTTTTTTAATCTGCCTTTCTGAGCAGATCCAAGTTTTCTTTATTTAAGGAGTTATCCTGGATCAGGATATCTGTACATGTGCATGTATGTATGTATGTATGTATTTACCTGTACTCAGGTACATACCCATACATGTACATGTATTTCTATATGTATGTTTACATGCATTCAGTTTAATCGTCATGATGTTTCTTGATTGTGCTGACAATGAAGAACAGATGGCATAAACATTGGCCAATTAAAGTTCCTGTCACAACCAGCTTATATAAGAAATTAACAAATACTCGTAAAACCCCATGTAGCAGATGTCAAAATTATGTGAAAGTGCTGAGTCTACTTAATTCTTGTAAATGAAGTGAAGACATTTGTTACTATTGTTTGGACTTTTTTTTGGTGAGACTTTACACATTTTGCATACTTTAGATTGAAGTCCATTTGGCTCTAAGTTTATACTGCATCGTTGTTTAGTCAAATTTTTGATAATTTTAAATGTCTGCTCAAGTCACAGCAATGACAGTGTATTGACCATAAGTATCAAATGTGGGTTTCTTCAATCAGAAACACAAAACACATATAGGTTCATGAATATTGAAACATTCAGTGAAATCAATATAAGTTCATATATTGTTTGATAAAAAGGAAGCCAGTTTCAAAAAAAATACAAGACAGTTTAACAGTCAAGTGTGTATTACAGGTAGTATTAGCATAATCTATTAATCACTTCAGCACTTCACAATTCAGGCCATCTTGGTATGCTGAGCTGGGTATATTTTTCCAATATAAAGTTGTGTTTAGTTCATTTATTCTGCATATGTACCATGCTGGTTTTGTTTTTCTCCAAACCTGAAACAGTTGTATGAATTCTGTCGTCAGCTGTGTTCTGGCATTATTTTCCCTGATGTTCTTCCACAAGATTAACAGCCCTAATATAGAATATATTGATTTTTTATTTTATTTTTTTTCAAAAATTATATTTTGCAATACCAACAACATATGCTTCATGCTACTTAGTGGTATAACCAGCTATTTAAAATGGCTCATAGTGTAGGACAGGGGTTCCTTTAGACCAAGGATAACTGTGCACTGAATCTGCTGGCCTTCTGTTTTGCAGTGAACCCTTGCATGTCAGAATTTGTATTACCCAAGGTAGTTAGACTGTTCTTCACAAGGTGGAAATTACACTCTTTTTTTTTGTATGATATGTAAATACAAATTTCATGGGAATCAGATAATAAACCTCCACCCTCTTTATCTTTATCTTTTAAGATGATCACGTTTCATAGCTGCATCTGATGATTGCTCTAAAAATAAAATTAGAAGTGTGGGGGAATAAAAGATTCCAATGTGTGAATCAGCCTTTCTTTTTTTTTCCCTAGTCATTATTTTTTCTGCTATCTGCAGTGAGTCTGGGCTGATAATGGCACACCACAGATAGTCTGAGTTTTGGTTTTTTTTTGTTTTGATTTCTAATAGCTTGTGTTTCAAGAGAAGCTTTCTTAGGAGATCATTTGATTGATAATTTCAGGGGGATTGTGCACTTTGTATTGTAGGTAATACCTGTAAACACTCTGGACATAGCTGGCAGAGGTTAACTAAGACCTGTTGTTAACTAATTCTTTCACAATGAAAAGCATTGCATTCCGTGTCCTGTAATAGTACCAAGTTAGCTGTAAAGTGTGGAAATTCTTTCTGTGGGACTTCCAGCAGCAATTAGTTCAGTAATTTCCAAAACAGAAAGAGAGGGGAAAATTTTCATTTAATTGTATTCGGAACAATTATGACTAGTTAACTGTAAAGCTTTTGCAACTCCTGGTTTCCAAACTGGGATTGGAAATCAGAAGAGTGTGATCTGTCTGATGTGCACTGATAATTTGGGCAAACTGCCAACAACTGTATCTGCGAAAAGATGACAATCTTCTATTGTAATTTAGGACTCAAAAAAAGGTAACTAAAAAAAAAAAAAAAGCAAAAAACAAAAGGGGGGAACTTTGCTCCCCAAAGTCTTGAATCTTTTACAACCACTTACAACAGTGAATACCATTTAAAAAAAAAAAAATCAAAACTATCAGGTCAAAATAAAAGTGCATTGACTAGCCATATGGCTTACGTCTAAAGCCATATACTGGATAGATCTGTATTTTATATATGTATACATGTATATATGTGTATATATATGTATCTACAAATATACATGTATATATACATACATGCATATTTATGTGCATGTGTACAAATATACATACTCAGAATCAGAATTACAGAATAGTTTAGGTTGGAAAGGACTTCTGGAGGTCATCTTATCCACCTGCCCCGATCAAACAGGGTAACCTAGAGCAGGTTGCCCATGATCAGGTTCTGATTGCTTTTGAAGATCTCCAAGGATGGAGACTGCACAGCCTCTCCGGGCAACATATGCCAGTGCTTGGACACCCTCACACTGAAACACGGTGAATATCAGTTTCCTGATGTTCAGAGGAAATCTCCTGTGTTTCAGCCTGTACTCATTGCCTCTGGTCCTGTTACTAGGCATCACTGAAAAGAGCCTGGCTCTGTCTTCCTCGCGCCCTCTCTTCAGATATTTGTACACATGGATAAAATCTCCCCTGAGACTTCTGTTCTCTGGGCTGAACATCCTAGCTCTCTCAGCCTTTCCTCATACATTAGAAGCTCCAACCCCTTAATCATTTTAGTAGCTCCTTGCTGGTATCTTTCCAGTAACTCCATATCTCTTTTGTGCTGGCAACTGCATGAACTACTCTAGATGTAGCCTCACCAGTGCTGAATAAAGGGGAAGGAAAGACCTCCCTCTGCCTGCTGGAAATACTTTGTCTAATGCAGCCCAGGATGCCATTAGATGTCTTTGTGGCAAGGGCACATTGCTCCTTTGTGTTCCATTCAGCAGCATGCCTACATTTGCCCTAGTCTTCCTGTCATTGTTTATATACTCATAGAAGCCCTTCTTATTGCCTTTGACATTCCTTGCCAAGTGTTGACCTCCAGGTGAGGTTTAGATTTCTGAACATTGCCTGTGCATGCTTGAAGAGTGTCATTATGCTCCTCCCAGGTTGCCAGTCCCTCCTTCTACCTTTTGTACACTTCCTTTTTCTGAGTTTTACCAGAAGCTCCTTGTTCATATGTGCATTTTTGTCTGACCTCCTGATCATTAGAATGGACCACTCTTGAGCTTTCAGTCAGCTTTCTTGGACCTCTATTCCCTCCAGGCATTATCCCATGGGACTCTTAGGCAGACTTCTGAAGAGGCCTATGCTCCTGAAGTTCTGGATTGTGAGCTTACATTTTGCTTGCTCATACGCTCAGGATCCTTAACTCCACCATCTCACAGTTACTGCAAACAAGGCTGCCTTTGACCTTCAGAATCTTCGCAAGTCCTTCCTTGTTTGTGCATATGATGTCCAGCAGAGCACCATTGCTTGTGTGATCTTCTATCAGTTGTGCCAGAAAGATGTCATTGGTGTCCTCTGGGCTGGTTATGTCCTACTGTGCTGTCCGTCTTAGCAGATATTGAGTGACTCAAGTGCCCCATAAAGACCAGGGCCTGTGAATGTCAGGCTGCTTCCAGCTGTCTGAAGAAGGCCTTATCTACTTCTTTCTGATCAGTTGGCCTATAGGAGAAAACCACTATAATGTCACCAATACTGGTCTGCTCTTTAATCCTTACCCACAAGCTCTTATTGGCTGATCATTCATCCCCAGACAGAGCTCCATGCACTCCAGCTGCATAAAGGGCAACTCCATCTCCTCGCNGAGAGGGGAAAATTTTCATTTAATTGTATTCGGAACAATTATGACTAGTTAACTGTAAAGCTTTTGCAACTCCTGGTTTCCAAACTGGGATTGGAAATCAGAAGAGTGTGATCTGTCTGATGTGCACTGATAATTTGGGCAAACTGCCAACAACTGTATCTGCGAAAAGATGACAATCTTCTATTGTAATTTAGGACTCAAAAAAAGGTAACTAAAAAAAAAAAAAAAGCAAAAAACAAAAGGGGGGTACTTTGCTCCCCAAAGTCTTGAATCTTTTACAACCACTTACAACAGTGAATACCATTTAAAAAAAAAAAAATCAACACTATCAGGTCAAAATAAAAGNACTATCAGGTCAAAATAAAAGTGCATTGACTAGCCATATGGCTTACGTCTAAAGCCATATACTGGATAGATCTGTATTTTATATATGTATACATGTATATATGTGTATATATATGTATCTACAAATATACATGTATATATACATACATGCATATTTATGTGCATGTGTACAAATATACATACTCAGAATCAGAATTACAGAATAGTTTAGGTTGGAAAGGACTGCTGGAGGTCATCTTATCCACCTGCCCCGATCAAACAGGGTAACCTAGAGCAGGTTGCCCATGATCAGGTTCTGATTGCTTTTGAAGATCTCCAAGGATGGAGACTGCACAGCCTCTCCGGGCAACATATGCCAGTGCTTGGACACCCTCACACTGAAACACGGTGAATATCAGTTTCCTGATGTTCAGAGGAAATCTCCTGTGTTTCAGCCTGTACTCATTGCCTCTGGTCCTGTTACTAGGCATCACTGAAAAGAGCCTGGCTCTGTCTTCCTCGCGCCCTCTCTTCAGATATTTGTACACATGGATAAAATCTCCCCTGAGACTTCTGTTCTCTGGGCTGAACATCCTAGCTCTCTCAGCCTTTCCTCATACATTAGAAGCTCCAACCCCTTAATCATTTTAGTAGCTCCTTGCTGGTATCTTTCCAGTAACTCCATATCTCTTTTGTGCTGGCAACTGCATGAACTACTCTAGATGTAGCCTCACCAGTGCTGAATAAAGGGGAAGGAAAGACCTCCCTCTGCCTGCTGGAAATACTTTGTCTAATGCAGCCCAGGATGCCATTAGATGTCTTTGTGGCAAGGGCACATTGCTCCTTTGTGTTCCATTCAGCAGCATGCCTACATTTGCCCTAGTCTTCCTGTCATTGTTTATATACTCATAGAAGCCCTTCTTATTGCCTTTGACATTCCTTGCCAAGTGTTGACCTCCAGGTGAGGTTTAGATTTCTGAACATTGCCTGTGCATGCTTGAAGAGTGTCATTATGCTCCTCCCAGGTTGCCAGTCCCTCCTTCTACCTTTTGTACACTTCCTTTTTCTGAGTTTTACCAGAAGCTCCTTGTTCATATGTGCATTTTTGTCTGACCTCCTGATCATTAGAATGGACCACTCTTGAGCTTTCAGTCAGCTTTCTTGGACCTCTATTCCCTCCAGGCATTATCCCATGGGACTCTTAGGCAGACTTCTGAAGAGGCCTATGCTCCTGAAGTTCTGGATTGTGAGCTTACATTTTGCTTGCTCATACGCTCAGGATCCTTAACTCCACCATCTCACAGTTACTGCAAACAAGGCTGCCTTTGACCTTCAGAATCTTCGCAAGTCCTTCCTTGTTTGTGCATATGATGTCCAGCAGAGCACCATTGCTTGTGTGATCTTCTATCAGTTGTGCCAGAAAGATGTCATTGGTGTCCTCTGGGCTGGTTATGTCCTACTGTGCTGTCCGTCTTAGCAGATATTGAGTGACTCAAGTGCCCCATAAAGACCAGGGCCTGTGAATGTCAGGCTGCTTCCAGCTGTCTGAAGAAGGCCTTATCTACTTCTTTCTGATCAGTTGGCCTATAGGAGAAAACCACTATAATGTCACCAATACTGGTCTGCTCTTTAATCCTTACCCACAAGCTCTTATTGGCTGATCATTCATCCCCAGACAGAGCTCCATGCACTCCAGCTGCATAAAGGGCAACTCCATCTCCTCGTCTTCGTGGCTTCTCCTTCCTAAAGAGCCTGTATCTCTCCATTACAGCACTCGGGTCATGTAAACCATCCCACCACATTGCTGTAATCCCACCAGGATCCCAGCAAGTTACAGTAAGTAGCCCTGCAACTCCACACAGATCTCTAATTCCTTCTGTTTTTTCCCCATGCTGCACATATTGGTGTACAGGAACTTCAGAGAGCAGCATGCTAATTTGTTGAACTTGTTGAAGCTAGTTCTGGTTCCATCATCGCTGCACTTCGCTTAGTTTCATCAGAGTTCATTCTTCATTAATTTGGATGATTCTTATTATAATACTATATAGATGTAGCAACTGTAATAGTGATGATATGTAGTGGTAATTTAGCAATTAACATAATACAATTTCATTCACTGGATATTCTTACGCAAAAGCAAATCTTCTTGAGGTACATATTGGACTTCCCCATCCTTCTGCATCACCTACCAAGTGCACCAGGCTCTTGAGCAAAAACAATCCCATGGATGGTTTTGCCTTTGCCTGTGGCAGGAATAACTCTGGCTGTTTTCACTAACAAATTTTTCATGTGTACTATGGGGACTTTATCCCCTTCCATGTGTATCCCGGTGTTTGAAGAACCCACCACCTGTTGCTCTCAATGTAGTCTTTAATAGTCCATTGTATCGTTCGATCTTCCTGGAGTCTGGTGCCTGATAGGGAATGTGATATACCCACTCAGCGCCATGATCTTTGGCCGAAGTGTTTATGAGGTTGTTCTAGAAATGAATCCCATTGTCTGACTCAATTCTTTCTGGGGGGCTATGTCACCATAAAACTTGCTTTCAAGGCCCGGGATAGTGTTCCGGGTGGTGGCATGGGGCACAGTGTATGTTTCCAGCCATCTGGAAATATTTAGGGCCACAAAAATGATCAGAGGGNCATGGGGCAAAGTGTATGTTTCCAGCCATCTGGAAATATTTAGGGCCACAAAAATGATCAGAGGGATGGAGCACCTCTCCTATTGCATTAGCAATATCAGTTGTGGCATACCACTTAGTTGTTTTTGACTCCGGTTCATACTGGATTCCTAGCACGTCCAGCATGGCAGCACTCAACAGTGGCATGACTTCATTCAGGCCACGATAGCCTGTTGTTAGCCTCCATGCTTCATTGTACTTTCACAATGGCCATATGGGAGTGCGAAGAGGTGAGTGAGTCTTGCTGATCACTTGGCTCTCAAGCTGATGAACTGGTATATTGATGAGAATCAGGGAGTCTCAGGTGGTGTGATGTTGCCGCTGGTGCACTGTTGCAGCACTTGATTTTCTTTGACCCTCAGCAACCCCACAACAGAAGGGTACTCCAAGAGACTGGGCAAGGTAGACAGCTGTTTAATTTCCTCCATCTGCACAGCAGCTATACCAAAAGCCTACTGGTACCCTTTTGGGTCCTTGAAATACCCTCTCCTGAGGTAGTCTATGCCAAGGATGCATGGAGCCCCCAGGCCAGTCATGATGAAATGCTTTTGCCTCACATTGCCAGTTAGGCTCACTTCAGCTTCCAACACAGTTAACTGCTGGGAACCTTCTGTCACTCCAGAAATATATATGGGTTCTGCCCCTTCGTAGCTCGATGGCATTAGGGTACACTGTGCACTGGTGTCTGCCAGAGCTTTATACTCCTGGGGGCCTAATGTGCCAGGCCATCTAATCCACACAGTCCAATAAACCTGATTGTCCCTTTTCTCCGCCTGTCTGGAGGCAGGGACATTCTATTTCTGATCTTAGCATCTGATCTCAATGAATGGATTTGTGCGCCCCATGCTGGGCACCAAAAAGGACAGTCTGGTTTAACCCCAGCCAGCAACTAGGACCGTGAAGCTGCTCACTCACCCCCCCCACCCCCAAGTAGGGTAGGGAGAAGAGGGAGAAAAGGAGAGGAAAAAAACGACTCATAGGTTGTGAT